>CP129445.1:30645000-31245000 GCA_030445155.1 Quercus variabilis
CCAGTAGGTTGATTTGGAGTTATGATCAGTTAGTTTTCCATTGTCTGCTGGAGTTTAATCAACCATGAGAGAGATGACAAAAATGTAAGATACAAATCACAAGATCATTTCCTGTGGGAAAAAAACATACTAGAAATGCTTTGTTCCATGTTCTTCGCATCACAAAACACTGTTCCTCATTAATTTTACTAACCCTTCAGTCCCATCAAACCTTCAAAGTAGTAGTAAAAAATGACATGTCCATTTAAGAAGTAAAAGAGTATGACTAGAGATAGAATAGAATGGCGGAAATGAATACATGAGGCTGACCTTGACTAGTCTGTTGAAGATCCATAGTCGACTCAAAATATTGGAACTAAGGGTTGGTTTTAGTTGTTGTAAACACAAGTATAAAACATGAAAAAAGTGAGATACACCTTTTTGCTTTCATGGGGGAAGAAAATGAATGAGAATTGTCAGTCCCTTCCCCACTCTACCCTTTCATCAATTTCCAATACAAAAGGAAAGACCATTGAGCAATTCTTGTGGTCACAATTTTTCTAATTGGTATTAATATTTTCCCTTTGTTTGAATTTTCAAAAGCATAAGACCGCGGTGAGTTGTCATCCACAGAGCTGATCCATTCTGAGAACCAGGTCACTCTTATACTCTAGTAAACAATTTCACTCAATGATGAAAAAAATTTAACTTGCACGGTTGAAAATTAATTGAGATGCAAAGAAGACAATTGACAAAATATATAGTATACAGACAAAGAAGCAGCCGGAGAATCAAACACCTAGAGCCAAAAATAGAAGAGGTGGTCCATGGAAGCCCATTTCAAAATCGTAAGATAAGGCAAAATGACTTGTCAATCATCGTAGTAGCTTAGGCCTAGCATCTTCCCATAACTAACGGAACAGACAACTAGACAAGGATCCTCGTCCTCCAGCTAGCTATTCAAAAATTCCAGAGCGCAATCACTTTTTCAAATTCTTAAACACTTAGGCCTTGTTTGGCTCTCCCAAATAAAATAAAATAAAAAGGTAAGATTCTTCAAAAGAACCATTTTCTTTTCTTTTCTTTTCCTCTCATCTTTCCCGAGAACCAAACAGTGCACGCATGGTTTAAATGTAAAGAACAAGACTTTTCTCCCTCTCTCTCCCACGCACTTATTCAAGTTAAAGATGCAAACTTTAGAGTTTAGAACTTAAAAATAAATAAATAAGTACACACACAGACAAATAATGAAAATCATAGGGACTAAACATATTACAAAAATCATGGGAAGCAAAAATTTCCATGACAGGAAACAAAAATATTTCTGGGAATTTTGTCAGTGAGACTAAGAACATAAATAGAGCATACCAGCGTCAATATTGGAAATGCAGAAGCAAGAAACCGCCATTAATGGAAGCTCCAGCAGGTCGAGGAAAAGGCAATGAGTGTCGGTGCATTGTTGGTCAGTGAAACAAAGGAAAGTAACAGAGATCAGAGAGACGAGAGCTAAAAAGTGTTGGCAGAGAGCAAAGTAGAAAGAAATAATTTGCCTCGTAATCCCAATGTTTTTTTCTTTCCAAACTCCAAAGCTGTTGACATGTTGTGGTCGTGTACAGAATATTAGCAAAAAAAAAACGCAAACCCAGAGCTTCCCACAGAGAGAGAGAGAGAGAGAGAGAGAGAGAACAGAGAGTGTCTCGTGTGTGTCTGTGAGAGTTTCTGGCTGGAGCTTATTTGTTTTTTTGTGCGGTGCATACAGTCAAAGCAGAGTACAGAGAGAGAGAGAGAGAGAGAGAGCGTCAATCGTTTTCATCAGACGGCCAAAAAGGAAGAGCGATAATGAGGTAGTCACATCAGAGAGGCGTGGAGCTTGGCCCCACTTTTGTGAAACTCTTTTTTTTAGGGGCACAATTTTTTAGGATCTTTTTCTCAACAGATCACATAACCTGATTAGATTGGACACAGGAAAGTCGTCGGTAACATAAAAAAGTTTGTTTCGAGAGTACGATCATAAATTCGTCATATACTTTTTTTTTTATTAGTGTCGATGTAAATATATTACGATTGGTATATAATAATTCATCACATAATATTTTTATAATTAATTTTTATGTTATTTTTTTTTTTATAATTATTGATATAACATAATATATGATTGATATATAAAAAAAGTAAAACAATGATGAGTGATGATGCCGAGAAATTTACTCGTGAGCCACACGATACCTACACGCTCAAACGTGAACTTGCACAATACAAAGAAAAAAAACCTAACAGAGAGCACCAATGTGGTGTCGGCCCAATACCCTCCGAAGGCTAAGTCAGAAATATTCTCACAACTCTAGAGTGTTAGAGAGAGTAAATTATGCATACCTTGGTCTATGAGAGTATTGGAACTTTTATAGTAGTAGAGAGTGGAGCCATCCTCCTTGGCGCGAAAGTCTTTTCCTTATAGGACTCTTCTCGCAGAATCCTAAACGTGATTGACAAGATATTTCCTTGTGGGAAGATTCATGTTAATGTACGTATTCTCTAGAATCCTCTTTGTGCTAGAATTCCTCTGATCTTGGGATTCTTCAACGTGTGCCGCAAGTATCTTGCGACTAGTGTTTTCTTTCTGTTGTATGGCAATTCGGACTCGTCGCTATGTAATCCGTTCAAGCTGGACCCGTTCATAACAGACTGTAGATATTTGACCCGTCCACTATCGGCCCACGGAGGATGGCCTGTCAGGCCCATATCATGGAGATTTCCACCTCTTCAGTTGCCCCCTCACCCCATGGGTCCGTCACTCTTTTAGGACTCATAGGGTGACGGTTCGTGGTCAGGGGATGACGGTCCAGAGGCTCGTGGGTCAACGGTTTTGTACCCGGCAAATGTATGGCTGAATTGATGCCATGCGTCGTCTTTCCATTAAATGTTGTCTTGTATCGAGGCGCCTATTCGTCTTCCATGCACTTCCTCTATAAATATCAAACCTTCGCCTCTCATTTTCCCACTTTCAACAGAAACTCACTTGTCAGAGCGCAATCTGTCATCCTTGTTAGAATACATCGTTCAATTACAGTGTCCGTCATCATCAACTTTCCTTCGTTCACATACTAATTGGCAAGTACCCTCTTTCATATTTTTCTACCGTTGTATTACTTTTATAGCTTAAAGCTTTACTTCTGTTATCCATTCTTAGCCCCGTCAGAGTCTTAGGTTTTGTCGTCACTTGTAGGCAATGTCTAGTGCATCAAGTAATCAATCAGTTGCCCGTGACGGGGCAGATTATGAAGAGGTATACCCGTCATGTCACAAAGACCAAGAGAGTCCAAGGAAAAGAGGAGTACGTCCGCCTCTTCTCCGTCTCCAACAAATGAGGATACGGAGTTGGATGAACCAGTGGAAGGTTCTGATGGCGAGGAACAAATAGGACCCGTCATAAGAGCTGATGGACCAAGGGAGTTCATCATGCTTCCAGAGTGGATGGTGAATGATTTTACATCCACTATCAAGGAGACTCACTTCAAAACACTTAGAGCTAACTACCAGATCCCAGATAACATTCCCATCCGTCTACCCTATAAATCAGAGAAATGCTATTGTGAAGGAGTACAAGGCCTTGGAGTATACGAGCAAATGTTGAAGGTAGGACTTAGATTTCCACTGAGCTCCCTTCATCGCGAGCTACTTAAGTATCTGGGTTTCCGTCAACCAAATATCCCCCAACACCTGGAGGGTCTTTATAGCAATGGAGATCCTGTATGGTGCGTGGTCAGACAGAGCTAGGAGGTTGATGGTGCGAGAATTCCTTCACTGCTACCGTCCAGATGAAATTGACAAATCTAGTTGTATATATAGTTTTGTAGCTAGGAGTCCGTTGTTAAAGGTAATATATGAAACCCCAGACTCCAACAGAGACTGGAAGAGTTGTTATGTTTTCTTAGAGGGTGACGAGTGGATGTGTCGTCCAGGGGACACGGAACATATGCCTGTTGACACTACTTGGGGCATATTGCCTTAAGCTGGTATGTATCCGTCCCAATGTGTAAAGACTTCCTCATTCATTCAGTTTAATATGTTTTAATCGTCCTCTTCTTTGCAGTACGATGGCGTCCACAACTTAACCTTGAGGAGTTCAGTTTTCTAGAAAAGATTTTTAATAAAAGTACGCCGGAGGAAAGGACTTGGGCAAAGTTGGTCAACCTCAACACAATCCATTGATATTGTGACGGTCCTAAACCATCAAAACCAGCAATCAAATATGAAATAAGGATCTGTCAAAGTAAGTCTGTCGTTCCAAATGTGTTTGATCCATTGATATTATGTTAAATAAATTTACTTTGCCCGTTCATCTCCGCAGAAATGGACGATGTAAAATGAAGGTCAATCATAAGGGCAAATGCTGCCAAGAACAGGGGGACCAGTGATGCTGATCCCAAAGAGATGGGTGCAAACAATCCGTCAGCAAAGAGAAAGCAGCTTGTCAAAGGAGACCGTCCTTCAAAGAAGCCCAAGATCCCTCTGGACCCTGTCGTGGGACTTATAGCAGAGGGTGCGAAGACCGTCACCCTTGCAAAACATGGAGCTGCTAAGGGCCTTATGAAGGGTCCGTCTTCAAGCCTGAGGAAGCCACCCACCCTTCTTCGAGACAACCCTAAATATGCCTTGGAACAACTCTTGTCCAGTATGACCTCTGAGGACTATGAGGACCTGGGCAATCACTCAACGGAGGCGATGGGTGAGATGGGGTTGTTCAACATCGCCCAAGTAATTTTGTTCATATATTTTTCATCCGTCCGTTCATATGCTTTTGCTTAAGATTAATTTATTTCCATTGTTCAAGCCATGGTTATGGTGAAGGGTTTTTTTGGATGGTGCTTAAACCATGAGACAACCTTGGGCCGCATACAAGAGAAGGTAAAGTTGACGGAGGATGAGCTGGCCGAGCTACGGGCTTGGAAGGTGGTCCAAGATAAGAAGCTCAAGATGGTCGAGGAGGCCAGTAGCCAACTCCACAAATTGATGGAGGAGCTGAAAAACGTTATTGAAGATAAAGACAAAGAGATCCGCCAGGCCAAGGAGAGTGCTATACTTGAGTATCGAGACTCCGACACCCTTTTGAATGAGCTTGGAGTTTCGTTTGGCGACGGCTTTGATGAGGCCATCCGTCAGGTGAAGGCTTTACATCCTCAGTTGGACTTGTCGTCTGTCAACATCAATGTTGCGGAGCAAACGTCCGTCCGTCCTGCTTGCCCAATCCGAAGATACGGACAAGCTTTTTGGTGAGAGAGCTCCTACCGATGCCCCTTTCAACCAGGTTATAGTTGAAAGTGATCCCAAAGATGGTCAGTCTTGTCGTAGTAAGGAAAAGGAAGCCCCCGTCGTAGACTAGGTTTATTTTTATTTATTTCTCATACTTATGTAAGGATATTTGAAGAACAATTTATGACTCCGTCATATTTTCATTTTCTGTAAACATTCTTATTTTTGGGTATTTACTCTGTTTAACTTTGCTTTATCTATTTTATTGTGTTGTTTGACATATTCTATTGAGTGGAATTCATCCGTTCACTTTACTTTGTAGTTTGCTTTTCAAATGATGTCGTCCACCTAGATGGACTTAGACAGATACTGTCCTTTTATTGTGATTTTTCTCATTCATTATCCTGTGGTGTAATCAATCCGTCAAGGGGACTTTATCTTGTATCTGTCCATGTTAGGGACTTTACTATTTTGGACTTAGAATCCATCCATGTTGTGGTTTAGGGATTTTAATCCTTATATAAAGACTCTGTCCATGTTATGGACCTAATACCCGTCCATTTTTTGACTTAGTAATAACCATCCACTTTGAGGACTTTGTATGATTCGTTTACTTTGTGGATTTGGTAGGATCCGTCCACTTGGTGGACTCTGTAGGATCCGTTCACTTTGTGGACTGTAGAATCCGTCCACTTTGTGGACTGTAGGATTAATCCTTATATAAAGACTCCGTCCATGTTGTGGAACTAATACTCGTCCATTTTTGGACTTAGTAATAATCGTCCACTTTGAGGACTTTGTATGATCCATTTACTTTGTGGATTTGGTAGGATCTGTCCACTTAGTGGACTCTGTAGGATCCGTCCACTTTGTGGACTGTAGGATCTGTAGAATTCGTCCACTTTGTGGACTGTAGGATCCGTCCACTTGGTGGACTCTGTAGGATCTGTCCACTTTGTGGACTGTGGGATCCATCCACTTTGTGGACTTTGTAAGATCCGTCCACTTTGTGGACTTATAAGTTCTCACCCTCTTGAGATGATTCATCCAATCTGTGGACTTGGTAAATTCTCATCCTCATACGATGATCCATTCCATCTATGGACTTTGTAAATATGGTAGAGAAGCATTGTTGCGTCTAAATAGTACTCTGTTCGAGGACAAGTATAAATTCTGCTAACGCTGCTTTTGCTAGACAGTCAGCACATTCGTTCTCCTCCCTTGGGATTTGAAGGAATTTGACTTCGATGTTGCTGATGCGGCCCTTCACCTCCTCCAGGTCTCGCTTCATTCTCTCATTTTTGCATTCATAGGCGCCATTGATCTGACTTATCACCACCTAGGAGTCGCAATGTACAATCTTGTTCTCAGCGCCTGCTACCTTAGCGAGGTCTAGCCCTGCTACCAGTGCTTCATACTCGGCCTCGTTGTTGGTTGTAGTGAAGTTCAGTCGGATCATGCACTCTATTTTATCTCCTTCAGGGGTCTGGATTACCACACTGGCATCTCCTGCGTGCCTGTTGGAGGATCCGTCGATGTGGATGCTCCACTGTGCACTTATTTCTGCCCCCACGCCTTTCGATCTAGAAAATTCTACAATGAAGTCAGCAATGGCTTGCCCCTTTATTGCATTTTGCAGGCGGTCATGTATATCAAATTCACTCATTTCCACTGTCCATAACGCCATGTGTCCAACTGTCTCCGGGCTACTCATGGCTCTCTTTAGGGGCAAGTCCGTCAGGACTATTATTGTGTGCGCCTGGAAGTATGGCTTGAGCTTTCTTGTCGTAGTTACTAACGTGAAGACCAACTTCTCCATTTGAGGGTACCTCTCTTCTACTCTTCAGAACGCCCCACTTATAAAGTAGACGGGTTTCTATGATCCATCCTCCTCCCTAATTAGGGCCGTGCTGACTGTCGCTTGCAAAAATGCCAAATAGAGGTAGAGTACTTCCCAGGCTTTGATGGGCTGAGCAACAGTGGGGATGATAGGTACTTCTTTAAGTCCTCAAATGCTTTCTGGCATTTGTCCGTCCATACGAACAACTTTCTCAATGTACGGAAAAATGGAAGACATTTGTCCGTCGCCTTTGAGACGAACCTATTTAGGGCCGCAATTTTATCGTTCAATCTTTGCACATCCTTGATTGTTTTTTGCGGTTCTAACTCCATGATGGCCCGAACCTTCTCCGAATTAAATTTTATACCTCTATGGGAAACCATAAACCCCAAGAACTTCCCCGCAGTTACCCCGAATACGCACTTGTTCGGATTTAACTTCATATTATACGACCGGAGCGTGTCGAAGGTCTCATGTAAGTCTTTCAGGTGGTCATGTTCAAGAAGGCTCTTTATAAGTATGTCATCAACATACACTTGTACGTTCCTCCCAATTTGGTGTGCAAACATTTTGTTCATTAGTCGCTGGTACGTTGCTCCTGCATTCTTAAGCCCAAACGGCATCACCTTGTAGCAAAAAAGCCTCTGACTTGTGACAAAGGAGGTCTTCTCCTGATTAGCCTTGTCCATCTTGATTTGATTGTAGCTGGAGAAGGCATCCATGAAGCTCAAGAGTTGGTGTCTTACCGTTGAGTCCACCAATGTATCAATTCGAGGTAATAGGTAATTGTCCTTTGGGCATGCCCTGTTGAGGTCCGTGAAGTCGACACACATTCGCCACTTCTCATTAGCTTTTTTGACTATCACCACATTAGCTAACTAGTCAGGGTAATATACCTCCCGAGTAAAGTCTGCCTCGAGTAGCTTCCTGACCTCTTCGACTATTGCCTTGTCCCGCTCTTGAGCGAATACTCGTTTTTTCTGTCTTACAGGCGAAAACATGGGATTCACATTCAACTTGTGAACTATGACTGAGTGATTAATATCGGGCATGTCCTCGTGGCTCCAAGCGAAAACATCCTGATTATTCCTGAGGAATGTTGTGAGGGCTTGCCGTGTGGGTTGGCTAGCTAATGTCCCCATTCTAGTCGTCCGTTCGGGCCTTGACTCATCTAGAGTTACTTCTTCTAGTTCCTCTACTGGTTCTGCTGTGACCCGCTACTCTTCTATGCACATGGTTTGTTGGTAGTCATCCATCTTCAGCATGGCTATATAGCACTCGCAAGCGGCCACCTGGTTCCCTCGTAACTCCCTAACCCCATGCTCCGTGGAGAACTTAATCATCAGGTGGTATGTTGAGGTTGCTGCCTTCCAGGCGTTAAGGGTAGGCCGTCCAAGGATAGCGTTGTACGCTGACGAGCAGTCGATTACGAGGAATGTCACATCTCGAGTGATCTGCTGAGGATAATCGCCTACTGTCACCGAAAGTGTGACTGCACCCAATGGGAATACTCTCGTTCCTCCAAATCCTACCAGCGGGGCATTCGTTGGTATTAGTCGTTCCCTATCAATCATTATTTGTTGGAACGCATGTTAATATAGGATGTCCGCCGAGTTGCCATTGTCGACCAACACTCAGTGCAAGTTATACTCTCCCACTCGTAGGGTGACAACCAACGCGTCGTCATACGAATGGTGAAGACGTCGTACATCTTCCTTTGAGAATCTGACGACTGGGCTATCTTTCCGTGCTATCTTTGGTACTGAGCCCGTCAGTTGGACATTCTGAACCATTTAGAGGTTAGTATTTCGGGCCTTCTTAGATGACCCGGTTGTCGATGCTCGCCCTACAATCATCTTTATGTATCTAATTAGGGGTTTAGGACACTCATTATCCCTTTAGGGCTACTGCTCTTGAGGTGGCGGGTCCATTCTGTCTTTTCTGACAAACTTTTGTAATTTCCCTTGTCTAATGAAGGCCTCTATTTGTTGCTTTAAGTCATAAAAATCTGCTATATTGTGACCGTGATTGCGGTGGAAACGGAAATATTTGTCTCTTGATCTTTTGCTGGGATCTCCTTTCAGTTTCCCGGGGAAGGTTAGAGCCCCCTCGTCCTTGATTTGCATTAGGACTTGTTCTATTGGGGCAATCAACGACGTGAAACTCGTGAACCTCCCCCTTGGTGGCTTAGAGCGCCGCTCATCCCTTCGGTCTCCCGTTCTTGGCCTCTTCGACCCTCGGTCCTGTCGTGCTTCTTCTTGTCGCTCCCTTTTCTAGGGTTTTTCCTCTCGGGCCTGCAATGCGTCTTCCGCGTTCATGTATTTGGTTGCCTTGTAGAGTACTTCTAACATGGTCTTAGGGTTGTTCTTGTATAAAGAGAATAGAAATTTGCCCTTACACAAACCTTTCGTGAAAGCCGCTACCAGTATTTTGTTGTCAGCTTCATCTATTGAAAGCGCTTCCTTATTAAAGTGTGTTATGTAGGTCCTCAGCGTCTTGTCCTCCCATTGCTTAATACTCATTAGGCAGGCTGTGGACTTCTTATACCTGTGCCCTCCAATGAAGTGCGTAGTGAACTGAACGCTCAACTCCTTGAAGGTGCTGATGGAGTTTGGCGTCAGTCGGCTAAACCATACCCTTGCGAGGCCTTTGAGTGTTGTGGGGAAGGCCTTGCACATGATCTCGTCTGTTATCCCTTAAAGGTGCATTAGGGTCCTGAAAGTTTCTAGATGGTATAGAGGATCCTTCATGCCGTTATAATTGTCTATATGTGGCATGCGAAATTTATAGGGTAGGGGGAAGGAATTCACGGCTGCAGTGAAAGGCGAGTTGGTGCGGTTGACTAAATTGTCAAGGTCACTAGAAACTTGCCCCTTGAGCGTGTTCATCATAACCTCCATTTGTTCCCTCATTGCCTGCATCTCTGCGACAATATGTGGTGGAGTCATATCCGTGAGGGATGGCATGCTCAAGTTCTGCCTCTCCGGTCTGCTTGGGGCATGGCTACCTTCAGGTTTCTCTTGGTTTTTTCTTGCAGTGCTGGTCCCTTCTTGATCTTCTTGTTGGTCATTCGGTGCTGCATTCTTTTGGCCTAGTTGTTCTTCCAAGTCGTGGTTTTGTTTGGTGAGACGTTCCACGGTAGCAGTGAGAGTTCGAACTTGTCCCTCGAAGGCAGTCGTGGGTGGTTCCTCTCCTTGAACGTTGTTAGTGGTTGCCATCAAACGAGTGAGTACCATGCAACCCTTTAGTCCGGGAAATGATAGTATGGCTTATGAATCTCAACTAAGTTCCCCACAGACAGCGCCAACTGATGATGCCGAGAAATTTACTAGTGAGCCACACGATACCTACGCGTTTGAACGTGAACCTGCATAATACAAAGAAGAAAAACCTAACAAAGAGCATCGGTGTGGTGCCGGACTAATACTCTCCGAAGGCTAAGTCAGAAATATTCTCACAACTCTAGAGTGTTAGAGAGGGTAAATTATACATACCTTGGTTTATGAGAATATTAGGGCTTTTATAGTAGTAGAGGGTAGAGCCCTTCTCCTTGGCGCGGAAGTCTTTTCTTTATAGGACTCTTCTTGCAGAATCCTAAATGTGATTGACAAGATATTTCATTGTGGGAAGATTCATATTGATGTACGTATCCTCCAGAATCCTCTTTGTGCTAGAATTCCTCTGATCTTGGGATTCTTCAACGTATGCCATAAGTATCTTGCGACTAGGGTTTTCTTTTTGTTGTATGGCAATTCAGACTCATTACTATGTAATCCGTTCAAGCTGGACCCGTTCATAACGGACCGTAAATATTTGGCCCGTCCACTATCGGCCCACGGAGGATGGCCCGTCAGGCCCATATCATGGAGATTTCCACCTCTTCAATGAGTGCGTTTGAAAAAATTGAGATCGTTTCTAACTTTCCATAGTAACTTACATATACATATTAAATTGTGGAACAATAAATCTAATGTCACAACAAATTTTATATTTGTTGAAGTAACATATTGTATTTGTTTTGGTGTACAAGAGTGGTCTCAATTTTAATCCTACATAAAAGTGACGCTACACTAATTATAAATTATCATATCAAACATTATAAAATATAAAAATGATCATGATCGTCGATCTTTAACATTAATGACTTTAAAAAGTTTTGTAGTTATAACATTGCTCATTACAGCTCCAGTATTTATATTGTGAAAGACTTTTAGATTGCTAATAAAGTTTGATAGAGTGGTGGGCCTACTATATATGTGGACTGGTGTGGACCACTTGATGGGGTTGAGAACTTAGAGAAGCTGAGATTATTAGGGTCTATTTGTATACTGCTTATTACTGAAAATTAAAAATTTATTATTAAAAATACTATAACAAAATAATTTTTAAAAATGTGAATAGTGTCATGGACACAGTTTTAAGGTTTCATTTACTAGATTCCATACTTGCAGATCTCATAAACAATGCATGTGACCCAGAAAAATGCAAACGCAGATGAAAAAAAGTAGTATGCAAACTCACACTTGGTACATACAGCGAGGTTAAAATTCAATTGTGAATTTTGTGATTGTATATTTTCATCATTTTCTGTTGTAATCAATACCTTGTCTGTATTGTTTTCTCTCATTTTCATTCAATCTTCTTCTCCTGTTTACCCATTTTGAGCTAGTATTTGTTGCTACATTCTATGATTGACGGATAATTGGCGTAAGGCTGACGTGGCTTTTGTGATAATTGCTAACCAATTTTAATTATTATTTTTTTATATACAAAATAGAAATTCTACTCTAACCTACTCTAAATGTATATATATGTTAAACTTCATTTTAGAGACTTGAACCTTAATCTTTGCTCCTCACACTCCACAAGCACTCATAATGAATCCCCATAAACAGTGAATGTGATCTAATTGCTCTCTTTAATGGGTTAAGTTTTTATCTAGTACATTTATACATTGGGTATATCGTATTGTTCCAGTGTACTGATGCATTAGACAAAATCGGTCTTTCTTTAACCAAATATTTTTTTAGCCATTTTAAAGTTTTAAACCAAATTTAAACTACGTATACGCATTTCCTCTTATAGCCATTCTTTATAAAATTTTGACTAAACATTTCTTCACAATATAATCACTAACAACCTCTTTTAATTAATTTTTCTCAAAAAGAAAAAAAAAATCCTCTGTTAATTAATGGTAGCCATTTTGGAAACTTTTACACTACCTAACACATTTGAAGAAAAAATATAGTTCTTCAAATTGTTATTCTATCATTTTTTTTCAAAGAAACGGGGATGGAAAGAGATAATAAGTGGATGAGAAAAATAAAGAAAGCAAAAAAGATGGGTATTTAAATGAAATAGAAAATATGGAGATAGTTTGTTAATTAAAGATTGTATATATAAAAAAAAGATTGTATTAAAAAAATTGTTTGTTAAAAAAAAAGTTTTTCTTTTTTTGGCTAAATTAAATAAAGCATCGATGATAATCAATTACACAAAAATAGAGTATTGATGGATGAGAAATTATCGTGTATTCTCGAAATACCATAAATGCATACTCTATCATAGTGGATCTCACTAATTAAATTCATGGTGGGACTCATAATTCATGTGAGAAGAAGGAATATACATTTATGATACTCCAAGAGTATTTAATAATTTTTCTAGATTGAAGATTCTTTTATAAACTTTTTGAAAGATTAATTAATATTTTTTTAAAATCAATTAATCTTTAATCATTATAATTAATTAGAATTTTATTATGGTTAGCCATATATGGGAGATTGTGAGTTGTAAACTACTGTTAGACATAATTATGAGACAATATTTTGGATCCTTTTAAGGCTTTAACAGAGAATCACTGAATCAGTACTGGATATCTTAAAAATATTCATGAAAAGGTCATTGTATGCCCTTGATTCGTGACACGTTATCCTTTTCCGTTTTAACTTTTATCCTAAGGCTATAAAAAAAGAAAAAGAAAAAGATATTCTGCTTTTTTTGAAGCCGCGCGCGCCCGAGATCAAAACTATGATCATCATCAAAGTGGCTACTTTTGAGCGCAAAAGGAAAAAGAAAGAATGGGGAGAAAGAGAAAAGCCAAAAGGACGAGGAAAAGTAAGGCCATGTTTGGAGCATTGAGTGCATAAAAAGGGGTTTAAGCCCAAGCATCATTATTACGAGGTATATCTGATATGACATTCAGCAAAAATATAAAAAAAAAAGAAAAGAAAGAGGTATATCTTAATCTGATTTCTTAATGATCCCATCCTTTCTTCAAAAATATCTACTTTGCCATTACCTATGATTGGACACGATCATGTGGTCATTGTGGAGCTTGTCAATTTCTCGGGGTTGATTATTGGTTTTATAACGCAATAATGACCCTACTACTAGAATCAAATTGTGGAATCATTCTCTATGAACGAACTCTGGTAACTTAGTTTATGCTTCTTGTCCGTTTGGTAAAGAAGTTTAAGTAATATTATTTTTAATTTTTTAAAATATATGTAGATAAAAAGGTGTGTGAGAATGTGTGTAATATTGTTTAAAAACTGAAAATAAATTGTTTAACAACTTTAGCAAACGGGACTTTATTTTCTTTTCCAATACTCTTCACTTCTCCTCAAATATGAATTATCCTTTCATTCTTGTCTTAAAAAAAAAAAAAATTACCCTTCCATTCTCTCTTTTAATTATTGTACTGGCTTAGGTTCGAGTATATTGAAATGCAGATATGTGTCAAACATTTGTCACATGTTCACATCTCAACAGATTTAATATACAAAAGCATAGGATCCAATTCTTGCTTAATAATTATTTCATGCATTATATTGTTATAGTAATAGGAAAATGTTAATGAATGCCCTAAGAGTATTAGTTTAAAAAATCTCTCTTATCATATATCAATTTTACAATTATGTACGTCTCATATATTATAATAGGGATGTCCAAGACAACCGAGCACCTGACCCACCCAAGGGTGTCCAAGTCACACTTGCCAACCAACTCACCTGCTTGAACCGTCTGGGCCTAATTGAAAACTGTCCAACCCGACACCGATGACAAATCTTTACTTCCAGGAATCGAAACTCGTAGGTCAGTTGGTGGGTCTTCGCATGAAAAATCGATTCCAATTGACTCGATTGACCTCCCCTTTGAAACCTTGCCATTCATCGCCCTCCCCCTTTCTTTCAAATGTAGATCCGACAAGATCTTGACCAAATTTGTATAGATCTCACCCAAATCTCGTCGAGATCCTTCAAGATCCGGCCAAATCTAGACCAAATATGTCAAGATTTGGCCAAATCTCAACCAGATCCATTGAGATTTAGCCAAATCTTGACTAGAGACGTCGAGATCCAACCAAATCTCCACCACCGTGGAGAGCACTCTTGCTCCGTTGATTTCGACCAAAACCGATTGTCATCCACCCAAATCGAAATAGACTCCACTTGTGGTTTTTTGATGGTCAGCAACAAGTCAGCTACCTTGCCACTTGAAGTTGTCAGGTTGGTTTTGAGTTGGGCACAAACTTGACTTGTGGATAGCCTTAGACCCACCCGAAGGACCAGCCTGAGCCTATGCTGAAAACCAAACAGATCCAACAAAGTGGCAGTCAGTGACAAATTGAAGCCTCCATAACCTCATTCTAGTGGTTCAAATTTTGATTTCTCTCCTCCAAAATTCGATCAAATCGACTTGATCGATTATCTAAGCAAACTTCGGCTAGGTCTCACTAGATTTGGTGAGATTTCCACTAGATTCGACAAGATCTAGTGAGATTTTATTGGATCTAGCCAAATCAAACTAAAATTGGCTAAATTTTGCCCAAATTTGCGCAAGTTCTAGCAAATTCTGGTCATCTTCACCACCAATTTAACCAACCGATGTCCAACCAAAACCGACTCGACCCATTGGTTTAGGTAATCAAAGGCAAGTCTCTTCGCCTACCATCCAATGTTGGCAAGTCAATTTTGGGTTGAGTCCAAAAAACCGAATTGGTTCAACCTATGGACACCCCTATATTATATGCCAAATAAGTGAATACATGCAATATCTTTTTTCGATGAGCATCTTGTAAGTCAACTGGTTGACACTTTGTGATGTTTTCATTGGAGACATCAAGGCTCAAGGGTTTAAATCCCCTACCCCTAACTATTGAGTTATTATTTTTTTTTTTTATATAAAAAAAAGAACAAAAAATCTCTCTTTTCCTCTTGATCCAATATTTAAATGCAGCTAGTTGTATGGGTCACTGGCCTTAGAGTTTGAGCATTGTTCATAATGTTTTTTTGCTAAATAGAGCATTGTTCATAATTATTAGCTCTTAACAGTTCATGGAAATTGAAAATTAGAAAAAGTTTCTGATTTGTCATACCTCTACCATTTTCCGTACAAATTCATTTTTATTTTGGTTTTGAGAGGATATCATCATAAAATTATATCTAAGTTAATAAAACGCGGAAAATATTTCTAAGTTATGACTTATGAGAATGAAAAGTTGGGTGATCCAAATATTCGGCCATTTATTAATTTTAACCTGCTGCCTTCCAAGCATCCTTTGTTTTTTTTTTTTTTTTTTTTTTTTTTTTTTAATTTATTTCTGTCCCTTGCATTCTCAATTTTATTTGTTCTTTGACTTACCCTTTTGTTACAGTTAAAATCCATTTTTCATAGACTTTGTTCAAAATGTCATGAAAAAGGAAAACAGGAGAGAGAGAGAAGAGAGAAGGACAGTATTTTGGAATGCTGAATAGCACCTTTAGTAAATTAACTTAATCGTTTTCGGGAATAAACATAAATCTCAATCATCGATCGTACAACACCCTCAAAAAAAAAAAAAAAAAAATCATCGATCGTACATAAAAAATAAGTAAAAACTAAGACTAAAAATAAAATAAAATTAACACATTGTCTCCTTCCTAGCTAGTCCTGGGCTACAGCTTGCGTTCCAATATTGTGCACATGATTAGCTAATTGACTGGATCTCTAGTTCAACAAAGTCGAACGTTAACTCGTGATTGTTAGTTGTTACTACTTAGCTAATCATCTTTGAACTATGATTAAAAAAACCTGTGAGCACTGATGAATAATGAAATTAAGAAATGTTGTTGGTTGTTGCCACTTACTCTTTTGGTCAATAATATACGTAAATGTATTTGTCTTGGTACTTGGTAGCACTTCCGACTCTCTCAAAGGAGTGAGTTTGACTGACTTTCTCTAAACCAAAAATAAATAAATAAAGAGAGGCTTTCGGGATGTATAAAAATATATCACAATTTTTTTCATTCCCTATAATTTTAAAATATATAGATATGGCCGGCTTCACTAGATCAAAGATGCCCCTTTTCTTGATTATTATTGGTTACTCAAGAGTTAGCAGAATATTATATGGACTTGTCAAGTTTAGAAGGTAGATAATTTTTTTTTTGGATGGAATAGAAGGTAGATAATTTATCCACATATAATAAATAACAGAGTTACTAAAAGAGAAAAAAAGACAAAGTCCAAAATTCTACTTGATATAAGTCTCTTTGCTGTCTTTAAAGAATTTCAGTTTTCATTTTTTAACCTTAATTATTTATATTTGTTTTGCTAATGGTGTTTTTGTGAATGTTTGTTGTGTTAATGTTGTTTTGTCACTTGGATTATTTCAATTGGGGCAATTGGTTGAATCGATGTGGTTTGTTCTCTATTTCTTTCTCTCTTTTCTCCACTATCTACCTATATAATTTAAAAATAAAAATAAAAAAATTGTACACTTGTAGTGCAATGTTTTGATAGTTTTGTTTAGTAGATTGGATTGTTTTTCGTGTTTGTTATTTTTAATCTTGTATATATCGTCGTGATGAATAAGTTTATCATTCATAAAGATTAAAATAAAAACTTACCTTGATTTATGTTTCTTATGACTTTTTTCCCCTAATGATAACAGCCTTAGGTCAATTAGCACGTCTTATTCCTTTTGTGAAGTGAGTTCAAGTTCAAAAATAGTTGAGAAAACTCCCCATTCATTTAGTGGATTTTTTTTTTCAATCACATAATTGTCCTCCAAATTGATTGAAGATAAATAAAAGGATAATAAGTTGGTAGGTCTTATTCATACTGTGTTGAGGTATGGATATTAAATTTTTTTTTTTTTTTTTTTTGGGGAGAAGTTAAGTATGGATATAAATTTAATGGGTCAATCCTAAGCAATCCATTTATTAAACGTGTTTGTATAATGTCTATTTTTGTTTGATAAATATTTTGTGTTGACAACTTCACATCCACATCCACACACACGCACACATATTGTATTGGTCGGGCGTGACACAAATGAAAAATATGATTCATTTCAACTTGCTTTAAAAATATAACCCAAAATAATTAACAAAATTTATATTTTATAAACATATAAATTATGATAATAATTTGAATAAATAAATTTCATACAAATTCTATATCATAATAACATCCATTGAAGCATTAACATGATAGCATCATATAATCTAAAAGTTCTTATTTCAAGTTATCAACCAAAGTTATATCCAAATTTAGAAAATACACATTTAAAAAAAAAATCTTTGGTGAAAGGGTTAGGGATTTTAGTGATTTAATGAAAAATTTACCAATACACTATAACAATTAAAATTTTTTAACTCAATTTTAAATTCAAATTTCAAATTAATATTGGATAAAAATTAAATTTAATGACACGCATTAAACAAGTTTATGTAAAATGAATCAACCCATCTGGATGGCAATAACGAACCAAGCCATTATAGAATGATTGCTAGTTAAATAGATCACCGCAATTTTCTCAAAAAAAAAAAAAAAAAAAATCACCACAATATGCTTTCACATGAACTCATTTATTCTAAACACTATTCCACGTAGAATCTCATTAGTTTCACAAATCATAACAATTTAAAAATTTACATGATAATTTTCATTAGCACTTAAAAGAACTAAAATCTGTTAACCAAGTGAGACAATGACGATGTCACTTGGATAAGTTGCACGGTGTCTTTTTGGTCTATTTCTTAAGTTCTAAACTTGATGTTTTGTTTGTTTTGCTTGTAATGTTTTTTAGAAAATGAGTTATTTTTAACAAGTTATTTTCTAAAAGGTTATTATTTTTATATGTTTAGTAACAATCTTAAATGAATTGAAATATTATCTCCTAATTTCTCTTAGTATTTTGTTTACTGTGAGACAAAGTCGTTTTTTAAAAAAAATTTAGTAAAAATTTTTTTTTAAAAATAAGTCATATTTTTAATATAATTCAAAAATAATTTTCTTTTAATTTATTTTTATTTAATACTACCAAATACTGAAAAACACATAAAACTGAAAAACACATAAAACTATCTCCACAAAACGTTTTCCTTCCGAACAAACTAACTTAATCAAATGTGAAGAACTGTGCTTCCACTCAACCACTCGTGCCAGAGTCTATTTCAGTCAGTTACAGAGCTTTGGTCTCAAGTCTCAACGCATAGTACTGTAGAGTTCTCATTGCTGCATAGTGTGGAGGATAGAGTGGTTTTAGTTACAGTAACTCTGTTATTGATTAAAGTTATTGGTGCTCACTTGTCAAGTCTCATAAATTTTCTCTCAATCTTTCTCTCTATTTCTCTTTCTTTTCTTATTATAACGTTGAAACTTGTCAAACTCTTTCAAAAAATCTACTGTTCAATTTACACTTTGCAGTTTCCACTGCCTCCCCAAAAACAAATAACATATTACGCGCTTCACCAAGAGAATGATTGTGGCAATAAAGGAGTTTGAATTTTACAAGTATAGCCTAGTCGCAATCACATGGGTCGGTCAGTTTGGATCAAATTTAACATCAATTCCCAAGTTGAAAAACAATTGTGCCATGGTTTCACAATTTTTGCCAATATAATGCAGATTCGTATGTCTTCTTTGCAATGCTTTTTAATGCAAGACGTGCCGCGTTTTTTATTTACTTTTTATTTTTACGTGGTTTTATTTATTTTTGAGTTATGAAATAAACGAGAACCATAATAAGTCCAGTTTTTACTTTCTAGCCTCTTCTTTTTATTTATTTATTTCTGCTGAATATAAAAAAAAAATAAAGTATATACTCAGTTTTTTTTCAAGCATTTTTTTTATAACGCATTCTTAATATTTTTCTTAAAATGGATTTTAACTTTTTATAACATTTTTGAGTTACAGTTTTACAAATTTTTTTTTATTTTTTATTTTTAAAAAAGATTTTAAAAATTATTATTATTTAATTCTTAAATGGAAATAGGTTTTTCGATAACCATTCGAATGAAAAGAAGGGGCACCGTTTTTAAAGAGAATCCTTTTAAAGAGATTTAGATAATCCTTTTAAAAAATTTTTGTTGATAAAAAATTAGACATTAATAATCGTTTGAACTTTGAACTTTGAACTTACGAAACGATGAGCAGATAGTAAAGAGAATGAAAAGAAAAATCTATCCAACCTTTTTAGCTTTTGGAATTGGTCAACGACATTTTCCCATCTGTCTCGCATATTGAACAATGCTAACTAATCTGCCTTTTTTTTTTTTTTCAATTTATTATTATATTTTTCTGTGTGTGAAATAGAGTTGTACTATAGACATAACATTTTCATAAGAAAGCATAGATATCAAATTATTATTGGTTTTTGATGAATATGCCAATACATTTATCATTAGTAATTTGTCGCTTAAATTTGGTTATAAAATTATTGTAAAAATATTGAATTAATAACTATTTTAGCTCAATATGTAAGAAAAAAAAAGGGCGAAAGCAAAGCGGACAAAACAAGATCATGTGTGTGTCCATACATGGAGATCGAAGTTCATGAATCAACAAAAACAAATAATTCAACATGCTATTGGTTAAAAAAAAAAAAAAATTCAACGCGTCATTTGTTAGTTGTTAGTTGTTTCCTTGTACCAATTGTTTATTTTTTTTAATTGTGAATTTAATTATTGTAATTAGTATATAAAAAATGGTATTAATAGTACATTTGGATAAAAGTATCCTTTTTTTAGAATATAAAAATATCCTTATTTCTTTTTTTTTTTTTGAGAAAAAAAATCCTTATTTTAATTACAAGTTTACAACGAAAAATATCAATGAAAAAAAAAATTACAACAGGGCAATTATTACTCCTATTTATTATGGCCGATGACTTTTGCGTCAATTGGTACATTCCTAAAAAACCATTTACTAACAAAAAAAAGAAAGAAAAAAAGAAAAAGAAAAGGATCTCCTGTGGCTTCAAGAGTTGCGAATTACGAAGCATAGGAAGCCATATAGTACTTTCTGTACTTGGTTTGGAAAATTTGGTGATGGCTAGCTTAATTTTCAGATTACTGGGGTATGATTTTTGTACATGTGAAATATCTTTTTGGTGAGGAAAAGAAGAGTAGGGTTTTATTTACCCCTCCAAAAAAAAAAACTAGGTTTTTAAAATAGGAATGGACCAAAGATTTTAAGTTAGCGAAAGACAGAGTAAAAAGAAAAAAAAAAAAAAACTCCAAATAGGTATTCATATAATATTAAAAAATTATAAATAAACAAAATAATATTTTTTTAGTATTAGGCTGGTTAGGATTTTTTTTTTTTTTTGTTTTTTTTTGTTGAAGTTAAAGCATTCACAATGGTGATGCTAAAAATTTTAACTTTTAGCACCTCAAAAAATTATTTTATTTATTTTACTACCTCACTTTACAATACACCAAATATCAAATATTTTATTTTTTTAATCACTTTATTTAAAATTATATGAACAACTCATTAAAATGATAAATGAAGAAAGATAATTTGAGTTTTTTAATTAAAGGAAGAGATATTTCTTAATAAAATGTTGCATTTTATTTTTAACAACTCACTACAATAAATTGGTATTTATACCAGTTTACTGTAATTGCAAAAAATTTAGTTTTAGTTTCTCCAATAACACATGATTTTTTGATTCTTTGGTGGTAAAATAATTTTTTTTGCTAAAATACAATTACCGTTATAAATGTTTTTATTGTTTTTGTTTAGTTTTTTTGTTGAATAGTTGCTATTTGGGTTAAGCTAGTTAAGTTGGGGAGAATGGATCTTAAGATTTTAGAAGGGCCCAACTATAAAAAAGAAATAAATAATAACTATAAATAAATAAAAAAGAAATTAAAAAATTGGACCCACCTGGGTCGTCCCTGTTTTAAAATTTAAAATGTAGGATTGGAAATAGATAAATCGAGAAAAACATTTTGAGAAAACTTGGAGAGAAACAAAAGAAAACTGGAAGTAGCTAGCGTGAACTGAAGAAAACTAACACCATTAAGTTTATCGTCAATGATTTTCTATGGTTGGTGAATTTGTTGTCCCATGTTTGTTTTTAATTATTTCCATTTTTCAATCTTAATAAACATAGAAAACTTGGAGAGATCAACAACTTGAAGCTGAATGAATAAAATTATTACTGTTATATACTACAAAGATAAATAATTTGAGGAGTAAACAGAAATCATTTGTCACTAGAATAGTTAGAGCCATAGAGAAGATGGGACCATTATTTATTTATTTATTTATTTTTATATGTGAGAAAATGAGACCTTTGCACAATAAAAATATTGCACAATTAGGACAAAGTTCACTTATTAAGAAATAAAAAAATAGTAAGATATTACAAATTTTACAATATAATTTTTATAAATTGTTGCAATAATGAATATAATTGATAGATTTAAAAACATAATAATAAATGTTTATTATTTAAATTATTTTTTTAATTATTATTATTATTTTTTTGAAAAGGAATCATTCATTCATAAAATCATAATAACAAAACATCTTGAATCAAGGCCTCCACAGCTGCAGGAGGAGAATCCTCTATCTAATACACATCATTATTTAAAGAATTTCTAGCATGTTGAGCAAAAGTATGTGCAACTTTATTCCCATCCCTTCTAGTAATGCTAATTCTAGCCCACCCTAAACAATGAACCAAGTGACGAATGTCATCCACCACATAGTCTAGTAGAGAGCAATTAATCCGTGACGATGAAATGGCTTGCATAACATCTGCATTATCTCTTTCTATGATCAGCTTGGTGAATCCAGCATATAAGTTGCCATGATTAGATATTAGTTATGCATAAATTATAAGTTTTAAAGACTAGTATATATATCCCTAATATCTAATATCATTGTTAATAAATCACTAACAAGGTGTGGGGTCTTTTGACTTCTGCTACTAGTACTACTACCATGTGTCGAGAAGGAATATAGCATAGCTCTTGGATCAAAATTCTCGTTGGGAAGCTGAACTTGAAACTTTTGCCAAAGAAAGTTATCCCATAGCAACTAGCTGGGTGGCCCAAACTATTTCATTTTCAACGGGAAAAGAGAAACAAACTCATAGGCCCACTTTTATGTGATCTAATCTAGTGGATAGGCTCCCAGAAATGGGCTTTTCCAATTGCTCGAGCACCTGATTTCAGCAAAACAATAAAGAGATTGCCTAGAATACTGTATTAACCACCAAACTTTAAAACATAATTTGCTCAACGATTGGAAACAAAACTACTAAATGCTACAAAGCATCATGACAACACTCATTTCTTAGCAGAACATTAAAAATGAAGAAAGGAAAAAAGAAAAAAGAAAAAGAAAGAAAGATAAATCTAAACACCCAAGTGAGGAGGAAACAAAGTCATTGAAGGCGAGAATGCTTTATCATCTAGGCTTTGTTTGGGGATGGAAAATTGGGGGATAGAAAATTGGGGGATAGAAAATATTTAAAATTTCCCCCATGTATGTTTGTTTGGGGTTAAAAATTGGGAGAATGGAAACTCTTTTATTTGTTTGAGAAGAAAAATAAGAAGATAAAAAAATGACATTTGTATAAATTTACTCTTATAACCTATTACATAAAAAAATTTAATAGTTTATGATGATGCACAAAAATCATTAGTGAGTTGATCGTCTACACATGCCAATGGGTGTACTTGAAGAACAAAAGAGAAGAACCAGTTAGAGAGCACTGGTGGGGTGTCGGCCAAAGGCCCTTCGATAGTTAAGTTAGTGATAGAAGAATCTCTAAGAACTTAGGAGTGCAAGAGCTAGGGAGAATTCACATACCTCAAATGGGTTATGGTTTGTAGTTTATATAGTGGTGGAGAGCTGACTCGAATCTCTTGATATGGACGAATTTCCTTGTAGAGAGAAGGATCCTAAGATACTTGGAATCACCTTCCCATATATAGGAGATTTGATTGTGCAGTAGGATCTTTGGTTGTGATGCGTAAGTAATTTCCATATATGGACATATGAGTGGACCCCAATTCCATGGGAAAACCTAAGGCGATGGGTCGTTGGGATTGGGGGTTGGATTGTCAACCTGGGTTCGACGGTCCATGGGGTCGGTCATCCCTTTGGGATCAATTAAAGTGTAAGGCCGATGATCAAATGAGGAAGGTTTGGCGCGTGAGGAAGGTTTGACACCTTGTGTTGATCAATCAAAAATTATCCTTATTAGTTTATAAGGAAAAAAACTGAATATTTAGGCTTGAAAAAGAGAAAAAAAAAAAAAAAAAAAGGAAAAAGAAGAAAAACAGTAAACTAATGTGAAGGGGAGAGAGGGTAGATGTGTCATTTCCCATCTTAAGCCAACTTTCTTCCCTATTTTCTCCACAAAATGTGGGCTCAGGGAGAAAACAATTCCCCCCCCCCCCCCCCCTTCTAAAAGCACCCCTTCCAAGATACCAACCAAACATATACACTCCACTATTTTCTCTCATATTTTCTCTTGTCACCACAAATCATCCCATTTTTCTCTCCAACCAATCAACCCCTAATGTTTAGATCACAAAAAAATTATTTGTCACTATAATCCCATTCAATTTTTATTTTTTCTGGTATGAATTATACAATTCTACTTACGAGATATGATCTAAACTTAAAACATATTCATACAATATAAGATTTTCATGGGCCATATATTCACGAGTTGAATGTAAAGTGAAAAAAAAAAGAAAACCATGACTTCCCAATTTGGCCCAATTGAGTCTTCAAGCTTAAATTGATAGGTCCACAATGTGCCCACAAAGACAAAAGTAACTCCTACATGATTCTCAAGAGTCCTAGAAAGTTCCAAAGAAGCAAAATCACAAAAACAGGCCTAGACTATACTAGAATACTCTTGGGACCTTAATAAATACCCAACCCATCAACTATTTTCACCATCCAAATTTCTCAGCTATAGCAACCAATCATCATATAGTCTCTGAATCACAACATTTACAAATTCAAAATGTCGCTGATTCCAAGCTTCTTTAATGGCCGACGGAGCAATATCTTTGATCCATTCTTGTAGGACATCTGGGACCCATTCAAGGATTTCCCATTCCCTTCATCTTCATCTCTGTATGTGTCTCAGTTCCTAGCAGAGGCCTCTGCTTTTGTCAATACTTGAATTGATTGGAAGGTGTTGAGGTTAAAAAAAAATCACAGCCTAAGGCTTAAAGAAATAACACATTGGGCTAACCTCAAGAGAAATAAAACTAGAGAAATAAAAGAGTTGGGCTCACGTAATGAAGAGAAATGGAAAAAAGAAGAAAAGGATAAGGGGCCCAAAGAGTTGGGATCCAAAGACCCATGGAGGAACAGGCTTTAAAACCCATGAAGCAAAGGAAAGGCCTAGCCAACCAAGATTAGTAAGCCAAAAGAAGCCCAATAGGAAGAATTGGGCCGGGATCCTAGAGATTGCCCCCTTGGGATCTCTGGGATGCACAACACAGCATAAATAGGATTGAAACGGCTTAAAGGAAAGTACCAAGGAGCACAAAGAACGAAGGACAGATGGGTCCCTCTTAAGTGCCTAGTGATACATTAAGGAATCAGAAGGTATAAAGCAACCATTCATGAATAAAGGAGCGGTACCTCAAGGAACCCAAAATGAGAAACTATAAGTGGAAGTGGCTGGAAGGAAACTTTCAACCTAGCAGAAATGAATTCCGCTTACTTAGGAAAAATGACAAAAGGGAATACGGCCAAAAGCTGGGTTTGAAAAGGTAAGAAGTTTTGAAGAACGTGAAATTGAGAACAGCTCTCTAAGCACACCCTGTAATGGAAAGTCAGTCATGGGCTTTCAAAGAAACAGCACTTAAAGGAGGAGATTATGAGAAACAGGGAAAGACTCAGCTTTTTGAGTGATAGGCACAAAACGGGCTCTGGTTCCCAGGGAAACAAGAGAGAGGAATCAATAGTCTCCTGGGACCCTAAAATGACACTATAAAAAGGGGGGAAGCAGTACTGAATAAGCACGGAAAAATTACGGAGAGAACTCTGTAAAATTCAAGGAAAAAACAGTGAAATATCTCTTGGTACCCCAGAAACAGCCACTATAGCACATACTTGGATTCAAAAGGATTCAAATTTTGCAAGTTTTAGAGGTTTGAATAGCCATTAAAGTCTGCAATTTTTGAGCTTATTTGAACTTTGTGTCACGCCTTAGTGAGCACACTGTAATCACAATTAAGAAAAAAAACTAATAAAGTATTTCTTATTAATTTGAGGATCCCTGACAATTTGTTTTGTGTATTTCCTAAATACTTTGCACTCCTTTGTTGTTTTCATTATTATTCAATACAAATATTCTCGTTTTCTTTGCTAGTTTATGTGTATTGTAGGAAGTTTGCCCTGTGCATCACTTGGTTCTTAAATAGCTCCCTTTAGTTGCGGTGAACCAAACTCAGTCCACCAAACTACAATTATTTGGCCTAGGATCCTTGGGCCGGTGTGCTGAAGAAAAAGGCACGCCTACAGAAGGAAACCTTAGAAGCCCATGTGTTTAAGGCTGATCTTCTTGGGCTCAAAAAGGAGGAAGTGAAAGTCGAGGTTGAAGATGACAGAGTGGTTCGGATTAGCGGAGAGAGGAAGACAAGAATGACACGTGGCATCGTGTTGAGTGCAGCAATGGCAAGTTCTTGAGGAGTTTCAGGTTGCCGGAGAATGCGAAGATGGATCAGATTAAGGCTGCGATGGAGAACGGTGTTCTCACTGTTACTGTTCCAAAAGTAGAGGCGAAGAAACTTGATGTCAAGGCTATTGAAATCTCTGGTCGATATTTTGTGGATCATCTAAGTCTCAACTTATAGAGCATCTTTAGTTGGACATACGAGTAATTTGTAAAATATAGAGAAACTTGTTTGCATTTATGTGCTATGGGTAACGTGGTTAATCTTTTAGCTATGTTCCAAGTGTGATGATTTAATAAGTAATGAACATATAATTATATAAACAGTGTATCTATTTTTGTTTATTATGTTCATATGTGGTGTTCCATTGCGTCATTAAGGCTCCGCTTGGGAGGAGGGAATGGAATGGAATGGAAAAGAATAAAAAGAATAATTTTAGAATATTCTTCCCTTCTCTTGTTTGGGAGTTTTAATGGAGGGAATGAAAAGTCCATTCCCTTGTTTGGGAGTTTAAGTGGGAGGGAATGGAATGGGTAGGAGGGAACACTCATTCCTTTCTATTCCCTTAAAACCTCAAATTTTCATTCCTCCCGAAATTGAGAGGAATGGGAGGGAATGGAATTAGATTTAATGATTTTTTTACTAAAACTCCCAAAATATCCCTATATATTCAACTCTTTATTTTAAAACAGGGGTTTAATAGTAATATTGTCATAAAATGATTCCGTTCTATTCCCTCCATGTTGCTCCCAAACAGGATTACTTACATTCCATTCATTTTCATTCCTTTCCATTCCTTTATTTTAAAACATCCAAACAAGGTTACTTAATTCTATTCCATTCCTTTCCTTTACTTAAATACATTCCATTCCATTCCATTCCCCTATGAACTCCCAAGCGGAGCCTAAGTTCTTGGTTGCTTGAAAGAGATATTTTTTTTCTTCGCTCAATAAGTTAAGCAGACGAATTCAAAAGGATCAAGGAAAATAATGCAAGCTAAAGGGCACGCCTAAGAGTCAAGTAAATAAAATCAGGCAAGGATAAAAAATTGCAATTATGTCACCTAGTTCGGTTACTTTAAATTAGTGGTTGCTGAGGCATTGTTTGAGCTTCAATATTAGTACTAATTTGCATGGTTAATCGGTTTCTATATATATATATATATATATATAAATATAAGACTACTTGGGTTGTATAGTTGGGCAATTCATAGCGATGGAGAAAGTACAACTTTTGTGTGTTTTTGTGTAGAATGCAAGATTTTGCTAGAGATAAAGTGGAACATTCACCTTTTTGCTAACAAGAAATGCTTATAAATCCAAATGATCGATTGGAAAATGAGAATGGTTTTTTCATTGTGGAGTGGTGCAAGAATGACAAGGGTCTTTAACGTGTGAAACCATGACAAAATGAGGTATTCACAACCATGCCACCCAACAACACTGTAAAAGAAAATTGACAAACCACATTAAGTAAGGTTTCTCCATTTTGTAAGCAATAGTCAAAAGTTCTCAATTGTTGAAGAAAAATAATAGAGATTCCTTCATTATTTGAGTGACTTTTCAAGTGGTATGTATTAAGATTCCTTAATTATTCAAGTGGCAGACCAATCCAGCACAAGAAAACAAATCCACACAAATACCTAGCCTTAAGTGGCCATGCTAAATAACAAATTTATACCAAATAAATAATGAATAGTTCTTTGAGATTTGAGTTTGATCATCCAGTAAAACAAATTGATGCTGGGTCCGAATTTAGAGTGAGATGAGAGTGATGGTACAAGAAGATTACACCCATGAAGTGGTGTGTGTTCCGATCTTTTGCTAAGCATGGAAATGTTGCTGGAAGATTGGAGATAATTTCCAATAGTGGGAGGCACTAAATTTTTTTTTTTATTTTACGTTTCCTTTTCTTTACTGATTTTGCTTTTCTATCTGTTACTACAGCAATAGGTATATTTGGTGATGAAATTTAGTGAGGAAAATATTTTCGTCACCAAAATAATTTTGGCAACAAAATGCAATTTTCGTCTATTTGTGCTACTCAAAATAGCCAATTGTTGAATGTGTCATTTGAGTTAGTGTTTATGGGCAAGGGAGAAGATTGTTTGTGGCTCACCTAATAATCTTTAGTTTACATTTGCTATCCTATAATGTAGTTTTTCTTACGTTCTTGGTTATCATCTATCCGGTATTAATGCTTCATAGGGATCGTATGATCAAAAGGTTCTGTTTCTGTAAGTTAGGCATGTCTTTTTCTTTGTTTGAAAATAAAAAAATATTGTAGTTTCTTATTGAACTCTGTTTTGTTTTGAACTTTTCTAAACAAGTTATGAGATGTAAGGAGGGGAGATCACTACAAACAACATGACCTGTTTCGACCCTTTTTTTCCAACGTCTACTAAAATTTGTCCAAATAAAAACTAAAGTGTGATGCGCTGCATGACTGTTACAAAGACCTATTAAGGACCCTCGAAATAAATAACACAACCTTGAAATAAGTGATAAAAAAGGGAGACTTTTTAAGGACCTTCAAAATAAATAACACAACCCTTGAAATAAATGATGAAAAAGGTGCGGAATTTTGGCTCCAAAATTGTTAGGTTCTAAATGTTTAGAACAATTGGCAAATCGTGAACACAAACTTGTTTAGATATAGATCTTAGAGTCTATAGGTTTTATTAGACAATGCTCAAGGTGATTCAAGTCAATATTCAAGAATATACAAGCTGCAGAAAGAGGACTTCATTTTCTACCTGGTTCGATCAATCGAAGAACAAGCTCGATCAATCGAAAATCATATCTGCAGAATTTTAAGTCGGCCCAAACAGCAGCTTAAGCCCATTAAGGATTAGGGTTTCAGATCTACTTCTCCCACTATATAAAGGAAACCCTAAGCCACGTTTTTGAGAACTTTTGAGAGAGAGAAGAGAGTGTCTCTTTGTATCTAGGGTTTTGTACCCAAATCTCTCTAAGTCTTTGTTGCTTATACTTTGCTATTTGTGTGAATCTCTTGTGAGATCATTGAGGAGCTTTCCTTCACATAAACTTAGGATTTTCAAGGTAGAGATTATTTCAACATCTTGATGATCAACTCGGTTGCTGCCATTGGAGATTAAAGAATAACAAGCGTGGGTGCTTGTATCTTGTGGAGAATCTAAGAAAGAAGGAGTCCATGGATTTGAAGCTTGCACGTGGTCGTATTAGTAAGTTCTATTGGTGGGTAGCATTAGGAAGTCAAGCTGGGAGCTTGTAAGTCCTTTTGTATGAACTTCGATTCTTTCAGATAGTGGATTCAGGTTTACCTTGAGGATAGCTAGGTCAAATGCTCCCCAGGTTTTTACCGTGTGGTTTCTTGAGTGATCATATCATTGTGTTATTTATATTTCCACTGTTTTATATTTTTGATATGATTGTATGTTTGTGATAACCTAAAATTGCATAATTTGACTAAGTTAATCACTTGGCTAATTAACTAGGTTAATCCAATTGTGTTTTAAGGGGTCTAAAAACTGATCAAAAATTTTTAGATTTCTCAATACGTTCCTTGATGAAGCTATAAACAAATGGACCAGCCCTCAAAATAGGTTTGGAAAACAAACACACACTATATATCATATCGTGAAGTTCTCTTTAGGTTTGGAAAACAAATAGGTCTGGTTTGGTTGTTTGTTTCGAAGTTCTCTCTAGCTCACTCTTGAAGCAAAGATGAATCATCGGAGTGTGAGGGAATCTCTGATCGGAGGAAGGAATATTCCGGCAAGTTGCAACATTGGCAAGCTTGGATCTCTTCTTTAAGAACTGTCATACTATCTTTGTTATCTCCTTTGGTGAATCTTCCAATGGTACGCTTATTGCAAAATTCTTGTTTAAAAATGATTGATAGGCCAAAAAATGTATTGACCCATTTGGCAAGTTAATTAATTAATTTAAGGCGAAAAACCAATTTTAGTCCCTACATTTTCACGTGATTCCCACTTTGATCCCTAACTTTTTTTCCACTGATTTTAGTCCCTATTCTGGAAAACGCGTCTCGTTTTTGTCCCTGACGTTACATCAGAGACGGAAATTGAACAGCTGGCCAACGGAATAAATTAAAAATATTAAAATAATACCCACAAATGCCATGTCATTTTTTAAAAACAAAAAATTAATTTGTAAATTTTAACTAAATGAAAAAAAAGGAAAAAACTGAAATAAAAATAAAAATAAAAACCCAAAAAAGTAAGAAAATTCAAAACCCCAGAAAATTCAAAACCCAGAAGGAGAAGGAGAACAGGAACAAACCCAGAAAATTCATACCACTATCACTACCAAACCTCCATACCCAAACCACTGAGATTCATACCCAAACCCACTATCGAGCCACAAACAACTACTAAGATCCATACCCTTCAGTTTTGAGAGGCCCACATAAGACCCAAGATCCATACCCTGCAGTTCTACCGAGCCAGAAACCCATCAGCTAAACCAACCCAACAACCACCGAAGCCAACCCAGCCACCATCAAATCTAACCCAGCCAACCTATCAAATCCAACCAACCCACAGCGAGCCAAGACCACCCATGGTGAGCCACGACCACCCCACCCATGGCGAGCCATGACTACCCGTGAGTAGACACCGGACCACGATGATCTAAATCCCACCCACCCAACGCCTCCATGCTGATTTGTGTCACGCCGATCTGAGGCCCAAAAGCCAATATTGAAAGAGAGGACAAGCTTTCAAGGTGAGAGGAAGAGAGGAGAGAGCGTGGGAGAAAGAGAGAAACTTTGAGAGAGAGAGAGAGAGAGAGAGAGAGAGAGAGAGAGAGAGAGAGAGTGTGTGTGTGTGTGTGTGTGTGTGTGAGATTAAAAAATAATTTTCTGGGTTTGTTCTTGTTCTTGTTTTCCTTTTGGGTTTTGAATTTTTTGGGTTTTTGAATTTTCTTACTTTTCTGGGTTTTTATTTTTATTTCAGTTTTTTCCTTTTTTTCATTTAATTAAAATTTACAAATTACTATTATTTTTTAAAAAAAATGACGTGGGATTTGTGGGTATTATTTTAATATTTTTAATTTATTCCGTTTGCCAGTTGTGCAATTTCTGTCTCTGATATAACGTCAGGGACAAAAATGAGACGCGTTTTCCAGAATAGGGACTAAAATCTGTGAAAAAAAAAGTTAGGGACCAAAGTGGGAATCGTGTGAAAAGATAGGGGCTAAAATGGATTTTTTGCCTTAATTTAATTACCCAAGTGAATTATTTAACATGCAATAGCGTGGTAGCACAAACAAATCACCAAATAACTAAATGCAGCGGAAATTAAATTTGACACAGGTGATTTGTTTACGAATGGGGAAAACCACCAAGGAAAAACTCCACCAGGTGAATAAGGTCACCACTCTCGAAAATCCACTATTATCAAAACAAGCGATTATAAGTAAAAGGAATTTGAGTACCTAATACCAACCTATAGTTGAACCCTTACCCCAATACCCAATTGGACTTGTGATGTAGTGGCAATCTCTCCTTTCAATGCACAAATCCCAGTACATAACTAAGCACTGATCTTAGTATGTGACTAACACATCAACTTGAGGAAGATGTTGGTTACAAAGTTCTTCAGTTCATCTAACAATGAAGACTAGGAAGCTTATTGGTTACAAAACCCTTAGCGCAAAGACGCAGTAGCTTCTATAGAGAATATGATGAATTAGGGCAAGAATGTCTTCTCACAATATGCATGTAACAACAATTGTAACAACCTTTGCTTCACTTTGCATCGTGCATGATGGCCTTTAAAATAATCCTTATATATGTCTAGGGTTGTGAGAAAAGAAACCTTACACAAATACACATGGATATGTGTTAAATCAGATTTGAAAATTCTAATTTCGTAATTATCAACAGATTAAGCTTCTGTCGAGCTTCTGTTGAGTTTCAACATTAAACCTTAGTAGAAAGGATTTCGTCGAGACATCTGTTGAGCTTTAATAAAGAGCATTTCTTTATTTGTTTCTTGGCTAGACTAGCATGACTTCAATACTAAACTTGAACACTTGTTTCTTGATGTACTAAACCCATCATAGATCTACCCAATTACAAGTAAAGTGCGTTTTATCAAAGGATTAGTCAATTTACATAACATATGTCTCTAACAATCTCACATATGTCCTAACAATGATTACTGAGATTTTTCGTTCTATTTCTTGTTGATTCAAGTGCAAAATTATTGTTTCATTTTGTTAGGTTTTTAACAACTCCATTCAAATGCAAAAGGAAGTAAGCTATTTCAAAAAAAAAAAAAAAAAAAAATTCATTTATACGATTGGAATTGGTCAATTAGGGTTTTTTGAGATTTGATTACTATTTCATGCATGTAATTAAAATGGTTGTGATGATTGATTGATTGGATATATGAGATCTAGCTAGGTTGAATTTTCTCATTCTTCTACCTAGACATGTGAGCATTTGATCAACAAAGCATGTGAACATACAAGCACATGAGCAAATAAGCTTTCAAGTATACATACATCTTACTGTTTAATCACCTTAGCATTTATGCACAATCATCAAAGCATGTAAGTGCATGAGCATCCAATTGCATGAGCACACCAACCTTCAACATTATAGATATATCATCATCTAGGTGTTTGCACATGTGGATACAAACAAATGGTTGATACTTAATGAGAATCAATGAATAAGCCCTATGAAGGAGTGACACTTAAATAAACATGTAAGCAATTAAGCATAAGAGTATAGAAGCATGTGAGCATGAGAGCATAGAAGCATGAGAGCGTAGAAGCATGTGAGCGTAGAAGCATATGAGCATTTAAGCACCCAAGTACACATAACTCTTACTGCCTAATCATCTTAGCATTTAAGCACAATCATTAAAGCATTTTAGCGCATGAATTTCCAATTGCATGATCACTTAAGCCTCTAAGTATATAGACATATCATTATACAAGTGTGTGCACATGTATGTGGATATCAAACATGTGAATATCAATGCATGTGAGCATGGGAGCATGCGATCATCCAAACATATGAGGATGATAGCATGGTATCATTAAAGCATGTGATAATGGAAGCATGTAATCAACAAAGCATGGGAGCATGAGATCAGGTGATCGTTAAGGCATGCGAGCATGGGATCATGTAATCATCAAAGCATATGAGTGTGTGAACATTCAAACATGTTGGCATCCAAATGTGTGAGCAATCAAGCATTTGAGCTTCCAAGTATGTGAGCATGGGAACAAACCATCATTGAAGCATGTAAGAACATGTGAGTATAAGAGCAAATGTGCATGTGAGAATATGATCATCAAAGCATTCAAACAAAAGAGTATAAGGGAATACAAGCATATAGGCATGTGATCGTTAAAGCATGTAGACATGAGAGAATATGATCATCAAGGCATGTAGACATGGGAGCATTCGATCATCGAAGCATGTGAACATTGGAGCATGTGATCATTAAAGCATATGAATATAGTAGTATGTGATTATCAAAGCAAGCAGACATGTCAGCATGTGATCAACAAATCAAGCAGACATCTGAGCATGTGATCAACAAAGCATGTGAACATACAAGCACATGAGCATATAAGCATTGAAGTACACATTCATCTTACCGTCTAATCACCCTAGCATTTAAAGATAATCAACAAAGCATGTGAGTGCATGAGCATTCAACTCCATAAGCACATCAGCCTCCAAGTGTGTGCACATGTGGATACAAACATAAGGTTGATGCTTAATGGGAATGAATGAATTTGTATTATGGAGTCACACTTAATTGAACATGTGTGCATTTAAGTATGAGAGTATACAAACATATGAGCATACAAGTATATGAGCATTTAAGCACCCAAGTACACATACCTCTTACAGCCTAATCACCTCAACATTCAACTACAATTGTCAAAGCAATTGAGCGCATAAACGTTTAATTGCCTAATCACTTAAGCCTTCCAGCATATAGACATATCATCATGCAAGTGTGTGCACATGTGTATGGATATCAAAAAAGTGAATATTAATGCATGTGAGCAAGGCAACATGTGATCATTAAAGGATATGAGCACAAGAGCATGGGATCATTAAAGCATGTGAGCATTGGAGCAGATGATCATTAAAGCGTAAGAGCATGGGAGCATGCAATCGTCAAGGCAAGTGCATATGAGAGCATGTGATCATCAAAGCATGTGAGCATTCAAACATGTGAGAATCCAAGCATGTGAGCAATCAAGTGAGCATACAAGCATGTGAGCATGGAAGAATATGATCATCAAAGAATGTCAACATGTGAGAAACGAAGCAAGTAAGAACATGTGAGCATGAGAGCATACTATATATGAGCATGTAATCATCAAAACATATAGACATGGGAGTATATGATCATCGAAGCATGTGAATATAGGAGCATGTGATCATCAAAGTATGTGAATATAAGAGCATGTGCTCATCAAAGCAAGTACACATGTGAGCAAGTGATCATCAAAGCAAGTACACATGTGAGCATGTTATCAATAAAGCATGTGAACATACAAGCACATGCGAATTTAAGCATCGAAGGACACATACATCTTATCGTTCAATCACTTTGGAATTTAAGAACGAGATCCAACTGCATGCATTATCAAAGTATATGAGAATGATGGCATTAGAACATGTGATCATCAAAGCATGTGAACATTCAAACATGTGAGAATCCAAGCATGTGAGCAATCAAGGATGTGAGCATCCAAATATATGAACATGGGAGCATATAATCATTGAAGCGAGTAAACATGTGAGGAACCAAGCATGTAAAAACATGTGAGAATGAGAGCGCATCGGCGTGTGAGCATGTGATCATTAAAGCGTCCAAACATATAAGCATGAGGGCATACAGACATATGTGTATGTGATGGTCAAAGCAAGTAGAAATGGGAGTATACAATCATTGAAGCATGTCATTATCAAATTATGAGAACATCAAAGCATGTGAACATAGGAGCAAGTGATCATCAAAGCAAGTAGACATTTGAGCATGTGATTAACAAAGCATGTGAACATACAAGCATATGAGAATTTACCCAAGTACACATACATTTTACCATTCAATGACCTTAGCATTTAAGCACGATCATTAAAGATTGTGATTGCATGAGCATCCAACTGTATGAGCACATTAACCTTAAAACATATAGATATATCGTCATTCAAGGGTGTGCACTTATGGATACAGACACATAGATCTAATGAATAATTTTTATAAAGGAGTGACTCTTAATTGAACATGTGAGCATTTAAGCATGAGAGTATACAAGAATGTGAGCATAAGTGTGTGGCAGCATGGGCACATCAAAGCATATAAGCACGGGAGCGTGGGATTATCAAAGCATGTGAGCATGGGAACATGTGATTATCAAAGCAACTAAGCATGGGAGCATGTGGTAATTAGGGCATGTTAGCATTGGAGAATGTGATGAACAAAGCATGTAAGTGTGTGAGCATTTAAACATGTGAGCATCCAGGCATGTCAGTAATCAACTATGCAAGGATCTAAACATATAAGAATGAGAGCATACAATCTTCAAAGCAAGTCGACATGTGAGAAACCAAGCATGTAAGAATATGAGAGCATACGAGCATGTAATCATCAAAGCGTCCAAACATATAAGCATAAGGGCATATAGGCATGTGAGCTTGTGATTATGAAAGCATGTAGACATGGGAGCATATGATCATCAAGGCATGTAGACATGGGAGCATACAATCATTGAAGCATGTAAACATAGGAGCATATGATCATTAAAGCATGTGAACATAGGAGCATGTGATCATTAAAGTAAGTACACATATGAGCATGGGATCATCAAAGTGAGTACACATGTGAGAACGTGATTAACAAAGTATATGAACATACAAGCACATAAACATTTAAGCATCCAAGTACACATACATCTCGTTGTCCAATCATCTTAGGATTTAAGCACGATTATCAAAGCATGTGAGTGCAAGAGCATCCAACTACATGAGCACATCAGCCTTTAAGCATATAGATATATTGTCATTCAAGTGTGTGCAAATGTGGATGCAAACAAAGGGTTAAAGCTTAATGAGAATTAAAAAATAAATCTTATGAAGTAATGACACTTAATTTAAGTGTGAGCATCTAACATTGAGAGTATACAAGCATGTGAGCTTGAGAGCATATAAGAACGTGATCATAAGAGCATACAAGCATGTGAGTATGCAAGCATATGAACATTTAAGCACCCAAGTACACATACCTCCAATCTCCTATTCACCATAGCATTCAAGCATAATCATTAAAGAATTTGAGAGAATGCCTAATTACACACTCACTTAAGCCTCCAAGCCTATAGACATATCATCATCCAAGTGTGTGCACATGGGTTTGGATATTAAACATGTGAATATCAATGCATGTGAGCATTGAGCATGTGGTCATCAAAGCATTTGAGCATGGGAGTGTGGGATCATTAAAGCATGTAAGCATGGGAGCATGTGATCGTCAAAGCATGTGAGCATGGGTGTAACACTCGCCTTACTTAAATTTAATTTTATTGCTTCTAGAATGGGGTTGATAAATTATTTAATTTATTTTGAAGGTGATATTATTTTATATTATGATATCTACAAAGAAAATAAATAAAAGAAGATGTAACGTGGAGAGTTATTTTGTGGATTATTCATATATAACTTTTAGTCTCCTTATCAATTAAGGAAAATGATAAGAGATTAAAACCTATTTGGATTAGGAGTTTAAGTGTTATTGGAATCCTTTAGAGTTCTAGCCTATCTAAACAACCTTATTTTGAGTTTAATTGGGAATTAAAGTCTTGGAAGCTTATTTAAGTTTTATGAGCTTTTTGGAGGCTAAAGAGATAAGTTTTAGTGGGTTTTAAATTCCAGCCCAAGTAGGAAATGTATTTAATGTGTAAAGCTGAATTTATTTAAGAGTACTAATTGAAGTGGGATTGGTCTTCCTAGATTGAATTGGAGTGTTATTTTAGAGGTGTGTGTGTGTGTGTATTGGGTCTTTTTAAGTCAACCATGTGAAAGGTAGAGAGAGACTGCAACATTCCGAAAAAAAAAAAAAAAAAGAAGAAGAAGAAGAGAAGAAGTCAATGCTTAGCCTGTAAAGGCTTAGGAGCAATGAATTAGGGTTTCTTTACATTGAAAAGAATAGAATAACATGGTACTACTAGAGCAACCAGCAAGTTAATATTGTACTTAGGTAAACGTCTAACTATACATGCTTTATTGGATTCATTAAATGCATCTTTGACTTAGGATTCATCATCTCATAGTTGCCTAGAAGTCTTAGAAATTATATTGATATATTCAAAGGAAAAAAGGCTATCATGGAAGTATCTATATAAACATACATTAGTTTATTGATTTTGAAAGTGATCCTAATATATATGTGGACTAGTATCACCATTCTTTATAAGTTAAGCCTATATAGACATCCATGGGTGGTGTTCAATGGTATATATATAGGTATAGTAGATTGTAGTATTAGGGATTTCACTACAATTATATAAAATATGGTATAGACATGATATATATTTGAAAGCTATGTTGGATTTAATATTGCGAAATCTTCACAATGGCTAAGGAAAAGTTTTGTAAGAGGACTTTTTGGTTATTTGAAACCTACCTTTATTGAGTAATTTGATCCTTAATTAGCTTCTAGCTGACATCGTTCCGGACAATTGAAGTGAAGCTTGGTTTAGCAACTAGAGGTAAGTAGACTTCAAAACATGATGTCTCTCAAGGTGTGTGTGTATATACATACATACATACATATATATATATATATATATTTGCAAAAGTGAAGTTTCAAAAACTTATACCATTGTCAATGCTTTATACACATACTTGAATTTTATTATTTCTTGTGTGTTATTTTGAAACTGTATATGTTAAGAATGAGTCAAAACTATATTTTTGAGAAATTATTCATTATATGATAAATGACTGTTATTGATAATATTGTAATAAAGTAAGAATATTTTCAAGCGGTTAGCTAGACAGTCTACAACCTTTGCCAACACAAGGTTGTGTTGGCCTTTGGCCGATCTAGTGTTATTGTAGTGTGGTGCAGTATTATCATTTGCTTTTTAGAGCCAATGTTATTGTTTGCTTTTTGAAGCCAGTGTTGCCTCTTTGAGGTTAGTGTTATTGTTTCCCGTGGGAATCACCCATCGAGTGTTTAGTGGTTTATGTCTTTATTTGGCTAATGTTTAATGTTTTTCATATCAAATTATTGTTTTATTGTTATTGACCTTTATAAATGGAAATGTTGTTTATTACTATAATATATTGTTTCTACCTATTTAGTGTATTTTGGCTAACTAAAATGGTTACTTTTTTTTTTTACCGATTACACTGTTATAGTTAAATATTTTCTTTCTGATAGTTTTACAGAATATATTATATTACTGTTAAAACTATTTGTAAATATTTTGTAAATGATACTATTGTTTTATTTTGAAAGACATCTTCATGTTATGTAGTCTCTTATTGAGCTTCTAGCCCACCCTCCTTTCTCCACCCTTTTAGATTAGAGCAGTGAAATATTTTTTTTGGTGGTAGATCATTGGAGCCATAGATTGAAGACTTCTTTTGGAGCTATGTTAGCTGATGGACTATTTTATAATGTTTTCTTAGGATAGCGAGTTTAGTATTCATGAAACTATTTGGGATTGTATTTGGAGACTTTATTGTTAAACTTTTAGTTTGATGGATTTTATAAGAAAGCCTTGATGGTTTGAAGTTTATTTGTGGATATTTAATTACACTCTCCATTATAGCAAATGTTGATTATTTATAAGATAGTTCGTGCATCTAAATCCTTGATATGGGTTTGGGGTGTTACAATGGGAGCATATGATCGTCAAGGCATGTGAGCACTGGAGAATGTGATATCAAAGCATGTGAGCATGTGTGAATTTAAACATGTGAGCACCCAAGCACTTCAACAATCAACAATGTAAGTATCCAAGCATGTTAACATGGGAGCATACACGATTATCAAAGCAAGTGGACATGTGAGCAACCAAGCATATAAGAACATAAGAGCATACAGGCATGTGAGCATGTAATCATCAAAGCATCTAAACATATGAGCATGAGGGCATACAAGCATGTGAGCATGTGATCACTAGAGCAAGTAGACATGTGAGCATGTGATCATCAAGGCAAGTACACATGTGAGCATGTTATCAACAAAGCATGTGAACATATAAGAACATGAGCATGTAAGCTTCAAAGTACACATACATCTCACCATCCAATCACCATAGCATTTAAGCACGATCATGAAAGCAGCTGAGTGCACAGGCATTCGACTTAATGATCACATTAGCCTATAAGTATATAGATATATTGTCATCCAAGTGTTTGCACATGTTGATACAATCCAAGGGTTGATGCTTAATGAGAATTAATGAATAACTCTTATGAAAGAGTTACACTTAATTAAACATGTGAGCATTTAAGCATGAGAGTATACAAGCATGTGACCGTGAAAGCATACAAGCATTTGATCATAAGAGCATTCAAGCATTTGATCATGCAAGCATACAAGCATGTGAGCATACAAAAACTACACATACCTCTAACCTCCCAGTCACCTCAATGTTCAAGCATAATCGTCAAAGTATTGGACTGCACGAACGTCCAACTACATGATCACTTAAGCCTTAAAGCCTATAGACATATCATCATCCAAGTGTATGCACATGTGTGTGGATATCAAACATGTGAATATCAATTTATGTGAGCATGCAATCATCAAAGTATTTGAACATAGGAGGATGTAATCGTAAAAATGTTCAAGCGTATGAGTATCAAGGCATATAGGCAAGTGGACATGTAATTGTCAAATCATATAGACATGGGAGCATATGATCATAAAATCATGTGAACATAGAAGTATGTGATCATCAAAGCATGTGAACATAAGAGCATATGATAATCAAAGCAATTAGACATGTGTGCATGTTATCATCAAAACAAGTACACATGTGGGCTAGTTATCAACAAAACATGTGAACATACAAGCATGTGTTTATGAGAGCATACATGCACATGAACATTCAAGTGTGTGATCATAAGAACATAACAACATATGATCATGAGAGCATACAAGCATATGAGCATTTAAGCACCTAAGTAAACATATCTCTAATCTCCCAATCACCTTAGCTTCAAGCACAATCATCAAAGCATTTGATCGCACGTATGTCCCACTACACGATCACTTAAGCCTCCAAAGTAATAGACATATCATCATCCAAATTTGTGTACATATGTGTTGATATCAAACATGTGAATATTAATGCATGTGAGCAGGCGATCATTAAACCATTTGAACATACGATCATGTAATCGTAAAAGTGTCTAAGTGTATGAGAATCAAGGCATATAAGCAAGTGGGCATGTGATCGTCAAAGTATGTAGACATGGGAGCATATGATTATCAAAGCATTTGAACATCAAAGCATCTAAACATAGGAGCATGTCATCACTTAAGCAATTAGACATGTGAGCATGTGATCATCAAAGCAAGTACACATGTGAGCATGTTATCAACAAAGCATGTGAACATACAAGAACATGAGCATGTAAGCTTCAAAGTACACATGCATTTTACCATCCAATCACCATAGCATTTAAGCACGATCATGAAAGCATGTGGGTGCACAGGCATCCAACTCAATGAGCATATCAGCCTACAAGTATATAGATATATTGCCATCCAAGTGTGTGCACATGTGGATACAATTCAAAGGTTGATGCTTAATGAGAATTAATGAATAACTCTTATGAAAAAGTTACACTTAATTGAACATGTGAGAATTTAATCATGAGAGTATACAAGCATGTGACCGCAAAAGCATACAAGCATTTGATCATGAGAGCATACAAGTATGTGAGCATACAAGAACTTACTACACATACCTCTAAACCCAAACCTCAACATTCAAGCACAATCATCAAAGCATTTGGTTGCACGAACGTCCAACTATATGATCCCTTTAGCCTTTAAGCCTGTAGACATATCATTATCCAACTGTTTCCACATGTGTGTGGCTATCAAACTTGTGAATATCAATGCATGTTAGCATATGATCATTAATGCAATTGAACATAGGAGCATGTAATCATAAAAGTGTCAAAGCATATGAGTATCGAGGCGTACATGCAAGGGGACATGTAATCGTCAAAGCATGTAAATATGGGAGCATATGATCATTGAAGCATGTGAATATAAAAACATGTGATCATCAAAGCAAGTAAACATGTGAGCATGTGATCATCAAAGCAAATACAAATGTGAGCATGTGATCAACAAAGCATGTGAACATAAAAACACTTGAGCATTTAAGAATCCAAGTACACATACATCTTACCGTCCAATAACCTTAGGATTTAAGCATGCTCATCAAAGCATGTGAGTGCACGAGCATCCTACCAATGGAGCATATTAGCATCTAAGCATATAGTTATAAATCTTATGAAGGAGCGACACTTAATATAAATATGAGCATTTAAGCATGAGAGAATACAAGTATTTAAACACGAAAGCATACAAGCATGTGATCATGAGATTATACAAGCACATGGGCATTTAGGAACTCAAGTACACATATTGCTAATCTTCTAATCACCTTAACATTCAAGCAAAATCATCAAAGCATTTGAGTGCACGAACGTCAAAACACACAATCACTTAAGCCTCTAAGCCTATAGACATTTCATCATCCAAGTGTGTGCATATTTGTGTGAATATCAAACATGTGAATATCAATGTTTGTGAGTATGCGATCATCAAAGCATTTGAACATAGGACCAAGTAATCATCAAAGCATCTAAGCATATGAGCATGAAGGCATACAAGAAAGTGGCATTGATCATCAAAGTAGGTAGACATGTATACAATCATCGAAACATGTGAATAGAGAAGCATGTGAACATTAAAGCATGTGGACATGGGAGCTTGTGATCATCAAAGCAAGTAGACATGAAGGCATGTTATCATCAAAGTAATGAAAAATGTGTGAAGGTTATCAACAAAGCATGAAAGCATACAAGCCTATGAGCATTTAAGAACCCAAGTACATGAAACTCTAATCTCCCAATCACCTCAGCATTCAAGCAAAATCGTCAAAGCAATTGAGTGCACGAATGTCCAACTACATGATCACTTAAGCCTTTAAGCCTAAAGACATATTAGCATCCAAGTGTGTGCACATATGTGTGGATATCAAATATGTGAATATCAATGTTTGTGAGCATGTGATTATTAAAGCATTTGAATGTAGGAGCATGTAATCATCAAAGCGTCCAAGCGTATAAGCACGAAGTCATACAAGCAAGTGGGCATGTGATTGTCAAAGCATGTAGGCACGAAAGCATACGATCATCAAAGCATGTGATCATCAAAGAATTTGAACATCAAAGTATCTAAACATTGGAGCATGTGATCACTAAAGAAAGGTGACACGTGAGCATGTGATCATCATAGCAAGTACACATGTGAGCATGTTATCAACGAAGCATGAGAACATACAAGCATTTGATAATGAGATCATTAATGTGAGAGCATACAAGCATATGAGCATTTAAGTACCCAAGTACACATACCTCTAACTTCTCGATCTCTTTCGCATTCAAGCATAATCGTTAAAACATTTGAGCACACATACGTCGAACCACATGATCACTTATGCCTCCACTTGTGGGTACATGTGTGAGGATATCAAACATGTATGCATGAAATCATCAAAACATTTGAATGTAAGAGCAGGTAATCATCAAAACATCTAAGCACATGAGCATGAAGGGATACATGTAATTTGGCATGTGATCATTAAAGTATGTAAACGTGGGAGCATACAACCATTGAAGCATGTGAACATGGAAGCATATGAATATTAAAGCATGTAAACATAGAAGCATGTGATCATCAAAACAAGTAGATATGTGAGCATGTTATTAAAGCAAAGGAAAATGTGAACAGGTTATTAACAAAGCATGTGAACATAGGGCTTCCTGCGTGAAAGTTTAAGAAGAGAGTATTAGGGTTTCTCAAAATTGAATTGATAGAAGACCGTGGCACTACTAGGGGCAGCCAAAAAATTTGTTGTATTGAGGTAAGCATCTATTTTATACAAGCCTTATTTATATCGTTGGACACATATTTGATGAAGGAACCTTCACCTCTAGGTTGCTTGAAATATTAGAATCATAATATCAGTTCTTTAGGAATAGAAGTTATTATGGAATTTTATTTTAGACTTTCATTATTTTACTTGATTGTGAAACAAGTCGTCATATATGTACGTGGAGTAGCATTCATCATCCTATATAGGTGAATCACTTGAAGATGTCCTACGGTGGTGTTTAAAAGGTCTATGTGCACTTAGATATAGGTATCATAGATTTTAGCTTTTAAAGGGATTTGTTATTTGGGTTTTACACAGCTTAATTACTAGTGGTGTTGACATATTGAACCTAGTATAATTTATAACATGGTTTGGAGTTCCTAAATTTTTGTCAATACATGTTATAGAATACTAAGTCCTACGTTTGAGATTTTGTGGATGCTATATATTTATTTTGGGTTAATATAATCTACAAGCATGTGATTTATTTGGAAGCCAACTTGTACTGGGCGAATTAAATAACATAGAGATTCATATATTCGGCTTATTAGAATTGTTTACTAGGTATTGATTTCGGAGTACTTGATAAAGCAATTGAGTACTAGATCGCTATAGTTTCAGACTAAGTAGTGAGATATGAAATTTAAGAGTGAAATTTATATTTTGTTGCTGCCTTAGTGTATCCAATCTTATTGAGTCGTCTTATTTTAGGTTCTAGTTGATACTGTTTTAGATAGTTGAGGTGAAGCTTTGTTTAACAACTAGAGGTAAGTGGACTTTAGAACATGACGTCTCTCAAGACGTGTATATTTATATATATTTTTGGTAAAAATATATTTATATACATATATATATATATATATATACATATAATTGCAAAATTGAAGTTTCCAAAAACTTATACCATTGTCAATGCTATTACATACCTAAATTTTATTATTTCTTGTATCTTACTTTGAAACTGTATAAGTTAAGAATGACTCAAAACTATATTTTTGAGAAAGTATTTGTTATATGATATATGATTGGTATTGACAATGATGTGTTAAAGAAAGAATGTTTTCAAACAGTCAGTTAGACAGTCTACAACCTTTGCCAACATAGGGTTAAGTGTTGGCCTTCGGCCGATGTAGTGTTATTGTGGTGTGGTGCAGTGTTATCGTTTGCTCTTCGGAGTCAGTGTTGCCTCTTTGAGGTTAGTGTTATTGTTCCCTATGGGAATCACCCACCGAGTGTTTAGCAGCTTATGTCTTTGTCTGGCTAATATTTAATGTTTTTCATATCAAACTACTGTTATATTGTTATATTGTTATTGATCTTTATAAGTGGAAAATTTTTTTATCGTTATAATATATTATTTCTACCTATTTAGCGTAATTTTTACTAACTAAAGTGATTATTATTTTATTGAATGATTTCGGCGTTATAGTTAAATGTTTTATTCTTGACAGTTTTACAAAGTGTTTTATATTACTGTTAAAACTATTTGTGAATGTTTTGTAAAGCTTATATTTTATCAATGATACTAATGTTTTGTTTTGAAAGACATCCTCATGTTATGTAGTCTCTTATTGGGCTTCTAGCTCACCCCCTTTTCTCCACCCTTTTAGATTAGAGCAGTGGAGCATCTTTTGGTGGTAGATCTTTGGAGACATAGATTGAAGACTTCTTTTGGAGCTATGTTAGTTGATGGACTGTTTTGGTATATTTTCTTAGGATAGTAAGTTTGGCATTTGTGGAACTCTTGAGATTGTATTTGAAGACTTTATTATTAAAGTTTTTGTTTTATGGATTTCATAGGAAAGATTTTTTGATGGGTTGAAGTTTATTTGTGGATATTTAATTATGCTCTGTTCCATTATATTATTGTTGATTATTTCTAAGACAGGTTGTGCATCTAAATCCTCGCTTTGGGTTTGGGGTGTTATAGTTATGGTATCAGAGCCGGCCCGGTAATCGTGTGTGGGCTCGGAGACACTACCCCACAAAGTGGGCCCTAATGAGGATGTTAGGGATTTAAGTGGGGGAGATTGTGAAACCCCAATTTGATTGATTGTGTGATGTGTGTGGGTGTGTGATGAGTCCTATATTGGGTATTTACTGGGTTGAACTGGGCTTTATTAATAACTACAAGGAGTCTCAATAGTGACTAGTCCTTTTGAGGTATAGCGCAGATGTGGGTAGCGCTTTTTCTTGGGTCGTTACAGTAAAGCATTTGAACATAAAAGTAGGTAATCATTAAAAGTATCCAAGCATATGAGTATGAAGGCATATAGGTAAGTGGGCATGTGATTATCAAAGCATTTAAACATGGGAGCATACAATTATTGAAAGAAGTGAAGATAGAATCATGTGAACATAAGAGCATGTGATTATCAAAGCAAGTAGACATGCGAGCATGATATCATCAAAGCAATGACAAATGTGCGTAAGTTATCAACAAAAGCATGTGAACATACAAGCATGTGATCATGAGAGCATACATGCATATGAGCATTTAAGCACCCAAGTACACATACCTTTAATCTCCCAATCACCTTAACATTCAAGCACAATTGTCAACGCATTTGAGCGCATGAACGTCCTACTACATGATCATCAAAGAATCTGAACATCAAAGCCTCTAAGCATTGGAGCATGTGACCATTGAAGCAAGTTGACATGTGAGCATGTGATCGTCAAAGCAAGTACACATGTGAGCATGTTATCAACAAAGCATGACAACATACAAGCATTTTATCATGAGAGCATACAAGGATCTGATCATGAGAGCATACATGCATATGAGCTTTTATACACCCAAGTACACATACCTTTAATCGCCCAATCTTCTTAGCATTCAAGCATAATCGTCAAAGCATTTAAGCTAATGTACATCCAAGAACACAAACACTTTTGCCTCCAAGCCTATAGACATTTCAGGATCCACGTGTGTGCTCATGTGTGTGGATATCAAACATGTAAATATCAATTCATGTGAGCATGCTACAATCAAAGTATTTGAATGTAGGAGCAGGTAAACATCAAAGCGTCCAAGCATATGAGCATGAAGGCATACAAGTAAGTGGGCATGTGATCATGAAAGCATGTAGACATGGGAGCATTCTATCATCAAGTTATGTGAACGTAGAAGCATGTAATTAACAAAGCTTGTGAACATCAGAGCATGCAATCATAAAAGTGTCCAAGCATATAAGCATCAAGGCATATAGGAATGTGGATAGGTTCTCATCAAAGCATGTAGACATGGGAGCATACGATCATCCAAGCATGTGAACATCAAAATATGTGAACATAGAAGCTTGTGATCATCAAAGCGAGTAGAAATGTAGCATATGAACGTCAAAGCAAGTACAAAATGCGAGCATGTGATAACAAAGCCTGTGAACATTCAAGCACATGAACATTTAAGCATCTATGTACACATACTTCTTACCGTCCAATGACCTTAGGATTTAGACACGTGAGTGCCCGAGCATCCAACCACATTAGCATATCAGTGTCCAAACATATAGATATATTGTCATTCAAGAGTGTTTACATGTGGTTAATAATAAATCTTATGAAGGAGTGACACTTCACATTTAAGCATGACATCATATAAGCATGTGATCATGAGATCATACAAGCCTATAAGCACTAAAGAACCCTAGTACACATACCTCTAATCTCCCAATCTCTCCAGCATTCAAACACAATTATCAAAGCATTTGAGTGCATGTATGTACACATACTTCTTACCGTCCAATGACCTTAGGATTTAGACACATAAGTGCCCGAGCATCCAACCACATTAGCATATCAGTGTCCAAACATATAGATATATTGTCATTCAAGAGTGTTTACATGTGGTTAATAATAAATCTTATGAAGGAGTGACACTTCACATTTAAGCATGACATCATATAAGCATGACATCATATAAGCATGTGATCATGAGATCATACAAGCCTATAAGCACTAAAGAACCCTAGTACACATACCTCTAATCTCCCAATCTCTCCAGCATTCAAGCACAATTATCAAAGCATTTGAGTGCATGTATGTCTAACAACACAATCACTTATGTCTCCAAGTCTATAGACATTTTAGGATCCACGTGTGTGCACATGTGTATGGGTATTAAACATGCAAATACTAATGCATTTGAGTATGCAATCATCAAAGTATTTGAACATAGGAGCAGATAATCATCAAAAGCATCCAAGCACATGAGCATGGAGGCATACAAGTAAGTTGGCATGTGATTATCTAAGCATTTAAACATGGGAGCGTATAATCATTGAAAAAAGTTAAAATAGAAGTATGTGAATATCAAAGTATGTGAACATAAGAGCATGTGATCATCAAAGCAAGTAGACATTTGAGCATGTTATCATCAAAGCAATGACAAATGTGAGCAAGTTATCAACAAAAGCATGTGAACATACAAGCATGTGATTATGAGAGCATACATGCATATGAGCATTTAAGCACCCAAGTACACATACCTCTAATCTCCCAATCACCTTAGCATTCAAGCACAATCGTCAATGCATTTAAGTGCACAAACATCCTATTACATGATCATCAGAGAATTTGAACATCAAAGCCTTTAAACATTGGAGCATGTGACCACTAAAGCAAGTTGACATATGAGCATGTGATCGTTAAAGCAAGTACACATGTGAGCATGTTATCAACAAAACATGACAACATATAAGAATTTGATCGTGAGTGCATACAAGAATCTAATCGTGAGAGCATACATGCATATAAGGTTTTACACACCCAAGTACACATACCTCTGATCGCCTAATCTGCTCAGCATTCAAGCACAATTATCAAAGCATTTAAGTTCACGTACATCCAAGAACACAAACACTTATGCCTTTAAGCCTATAGACATTTTAGGATCCACATGTGTGCACATGTGTGTGGAAATTAAACATGTGAATATCAATGCATGTGAGTATGCTATAATCAAAGCAGTTGAACATAGGTGCAGGTAAACATCAAAGTGTCCAAGCATATAAGTATGAAGGAATACAGGTAAGTGGGCATGTGATCATGAAAGCATGTAGACGTGAGAGAATTCTATCATTGAGGTATGTGAACATAGAAGCATGTCATCAACAAAGCTTGTGAGCATCGGAGCATGCAATCATAAAAGTGTCAGAGCCTATGAGCATCAAGGCATACAAGAATGTGGATATGTTCTCATCAAAGCATGTAGACATGGGAGCATACGATCATCAAAGCATGTGAACATCAAAATATGTGAACATAGAAGCATGTGATCATCAAAGCAAGTAGACATATGAACAAATGATCGTCAAAGCAAGTACAGGTGTGAGCATGTGGTTAACAAAGCATGTAAACATACAAGCACATGAGCATTTAAGCATCCAAGTACACATACATCTTATCATTCAATCACCTTAGGATTTAACAATGATCATCAAAGCATGTGAGTGCTCGAGCATCCAATTACATGAGCGTTTCAGCCTCTAAGCATATAAATGTATCATGATTGAAGTGTGTGCATGTGGTTAAAAAATAAATCTTATGAAGGAGTGACACTTAATTTAAATATGAGCATTTAAGAATGAAAGCATACAAGCATTTGAGCACGAGAGCATACAAGCTTGTAATCACGAGAGCATACAAGCATATCTGTATTTAAGAACTCAAGTACACATACCTCTAATATCCTAATCACCTCAGCAATCAAGCAAAATTGTTAAAGCGTTTGAGTGCATGAATGTCCAACTACATGATAAATTAAGCCTTCAGGCCTATAAACATATTAGCATCCAAGTGTCTGCACATGTGTGTAGATATCAAACATGTGCATATCAATGCTTGTGAGTATGCAATTATCAAAGCATTTGAACGTTGGAGCATGTAATCATCAATGCATCCAAGCATATGAGCACAAAGTCATAGAAGTAGATGGGCATGTGATTGTCGAAGCTTGTAGGCATGGGAGCTTATAATTATTGAAGCACGTGATCATAAAAGAATTTGAACATCAAAGCATAAAAACATTGGGACATGTGATTACCAAAGTAAGTACACATGTGATCATCAAAACAAGTAAACATATGAGCATGTAATCATCAAAGAATGAGAACATACAAGCATTTGATCATGAGAGTAAACAAGAATGTGATCATGATAGCATAGAAGCATATGACCATTTAAGCACCCGTGAACACACATACCTCTAATCTCCCAATCTCCTCAGCATTCAAGAACAATCATCAAAGCATTTGAGTGCATGTACGTCCCATAACACGATCATTTATGCCTCCAATCCTATAGACATTTCACGATCTACGTGTGTGCACATGTGTATGGATATCCAACATGTGAATATTAATGTATGTGTGCATGCATGAACAAAGCATTTGAACATAGGAGTAGGTAATCATCAAAGCGTCTAAACATATGAGCATGACGGCATATAGGTAAGTGGGCCTGTGATCATTAAAGCATGTAGACATGGGAGCATACAATCATCAAAATATGTGAACATAGAAGCATGTGAACATCAATTCATGTGAACATAGGAGTGTGTGATCATCAAGGCAAGTAGAAAAGTGAGCATGTTATCATCAAAGCAAAGAAAAATGTGAGCAGGTTATCAACAAAGCATGTGAACATACAAGCATGTGTTCATGAGAGCATAGATGCATATGAGCATTTAAGCACCCAAGTACAAATGCCTCTACTCTCCTAATCACCTCAGTATTCAAGTACAATTGCCAATGCATTTGAGTGCATGAACGTCTTACTACACGATCATTTTAGCCTTTGACCCAATAGATATTTAATCATCCAACTGTGAGCACATGTGTGTGGATATCAAACATGTGAATATCAATGCATGTGAGCATGTGATTATTAAAGCATTTCAACATAGGAGTAGGTAATCATCAAAGCATCCAAGCACATGAGCTTGAAGGAATATAGGGAAATGGGCATGTGATCATCAAAGCATATAGATAGGGAAGCATTCTATCATCATGACAAGTGAACATAGAAGCAAGTTATCAACAAAGCATGTGAACATAGGAGCATGCAATCATAAAAGTGTCCAAGCATATAACCATTAAGGCATACAACCAAGTGGACATGTTATCGTTAAAGCATGTAGACTTGGGAGTATACCATAATTAAAGCATGTAAACATAGAAGTCTGTAAGCATCAAAGTAGGTGAACATTAAAACATGTGAACAAAGATGTATGTGATCATCAAAGCAAGTAAACGTAAGCATATGATTTTCAAAGCAAGTACACATGTGAGCACGTGATCAACAAAGCTTGTGAACGTAAAAAGTACATGAGCATTTAAGCAACCAAATACACATAAATCTTATTGTCCAATCACTTTAGGATTTAAGCATGATCATAAAAGCGTGTGAGTGCCTGAGCATCCAACTACATGAGCGTATCAGCCTCTAAGCATATAGATATTTCGTCATTTAAGTATATGCACAGGTGGTTAAAAAATGAATCTAAAGAAGGAGTTACACTTAATTTCAATGTGAGCATTTAAGCATGAGAGCATATAAGCATTTGATCATAATAGCATACAAGCATATGAGCATTTAAGCAACAAAGAACACATACCTCTAATCTCCCAATCTTCTCAGTAGTCAAGCACAATCGTCAAACCATTTGAGCGCACGTACGTCCAACAGTACGATCACTTATGCCTCTAAGCTTATAGAAATTTCATGATCCACGTGTGTACATATATGTGTGGATATCAAACATGTGAATATCAATAAATAAAGATATGGGAGCAGGTTCTCATCAAAGCATCCAAGTGTATAAGCATGAAGGCATACAAGTAAGTGGGCATGCAATCATCAAAGAATGAAGATATGGGAGCATATGATTATCAAAACATGTGAACATCAAAGCAGGTAAACATAAGAGCATGTGATTATCAAAGTAAGTAGACATGTGAGCATGTTATCATCAAAGCAAATACGAGTGTAAGTAGGTTATCAATAAAACATGTGTTCATGTGAGCAGACATGCATATGAGCATTTAATCACCCAAGTACACATATCTCTATTCTCCCAATCACTTGAGCATTCAAGCACAATCGTCAATGCATTTGACTGCACGAATGTCTTTCTACACGATCACTTTAGCCTTTGAGCTAATAGACATTTCGTCATCCAAGTGTGTGCACATGTGTTTTATTATCAAACATGTGAATATCAATACATGTCAAAATGCACAAAAAAAAAAAAAAAAAAAAATTCAACACAGGAGTAGGTAATCATCAAAGTATCAAAGCATATGAGATCGAAGGGGTATAAGGAAGTGGGCATGTGATCATCAAAGTATGTTGACATGGAAGCATTCTATCATCGAGGCATATGAACATAGAAGCATGTGATCAACAAATCACGTGAACATAGGAGCATGCAATTATAAAACTATTCATGCATATGAGCATTAAGGCATACATGCAAGTGGACATGGTCTCGTTAAAACATGTCGACATGGGAGCATAAGATAATTAAAGTATGTGTGTGTGATCATCAAAGCATGTGAACATCAAAATATGTGAACATAGAAGCATGTGATCATTAACGCAAGTAGACATGTGAGCATATGATCATTGAAGCGAGTACATATGTGAGCATGTGAATAACAAAGCATGTTATTATACAAGCACATGAGCATTTAAGAATCCATGTGCACATATATCTTACCATCCAGGCACCATAGGATTTAAACATGATCATCAAAGCATGCGAGCGCTCGAGCATCCAACTACATGAGTGTATTAGCCTCTAAGCACATAGATATATCGTCCTTCAAGTGTGTGCACATGTGGTTAAAAAATAAATCTTATGATGGAGTGAATCTTAATTTAAATGTGAGCATTTGCCATGAGAGTATACAAGCATATGAGCATTTAAGCACCTAAGTATACATTCCTCTAATCTCCCAATGTCCTCAGCATTCAAGAACAATTGTTTAAGCATTTAAGTGCAGGTACGTCTAACAACACAATCACTTATGCCTCTAAGCCAGTATATATTTCATGAATCACATGTGTGTGGATCTCAAACATGTGAACATCAATGCATGTGAGCATGTAATCATTAAAGCGTTTCAACATAGGAGTAGGTAATCATTAAAGGGTCCAAGCATATGAGCTCGAAGGCATACAGGCGAGTGGGTATGCGATAATAAAAGCATGTGGACAAGGGGTCATACTATTATTGAGGCATGTGAACATAGAAGAACGTGAATATCAAAGCAGGTGAACATAGGAGCATGTGATCATTAAAACAAGTAGACATGGGAGCATGTCTATCAACAAAGCAAATACGAATGGAAGTAGGTTATCAACAAAGCATGTGTTCATGTTAGCAGACATGCATATGAGCATTTCATCACCCATGCACACATGCCTCTAATCTCCCAATCACCTTAGCATTCGAGCATAATCGTTAACACATTTGAGTGCATGAATGTCTTTCTACATGATCACTTTAGCCTTTGAACCAATAGACATTTCGTCATCCAAGTGTGTGCACTTGTGTTTTAATTTCAAACATGTGAATATCAATGCATGTGAGTATGCAAACAAAATAATTTCAATACAGTAGTAGGTAATCATTACAAGCATATGAGATTGAGGGGGTACAGGGAAGTGGACTTGTGACAATCAAAGTATGTAGATATGGAAGCATTCTATCATTGAGGCATGTGAACGAATAAGCACGTGATCAACAAATCATGTGAATGCATGCAATCATAAAACTGTTTGTGCACATAAGCATCAAGACATATAGGCAAGTGGACATACTCTCTTCAAAGCATGTAGACATGGGAGTATAAGATAATTAAAGTATGTGTGTGTGATCATCAAAGCATGTGAACATAGATGCATGTGAAAATCAAAACATTTGAACATAGAAGCATGTAATCATCAATGCAAGTAGACATATAAGCATATGATTATCAAAGCGAGTACATATATGAGCACATGATTGACAAAGCATGTTAACGTACAAGCACATGAGCATTTAAGCATCCGAGTACACATAAATCTTACCATCTAATCACCATAGGATTTAAGCACGATCATCAAAGCATGTGAGCGCTCGAGCATCCAACTACATGAGCGTATCAGCCTCCAAGCACATAGACATATCGTTAGTCAAGTGTGTGCACATGTTAAAAAATAAATCTTATGATGGAGTGACTCTTAATTTAAATGTGAGCATTGAACCATGAGAGCATACAAGCATGTGATCATGAGAGCATACAAACATATGAGCATTTTAGCACCTAATTACATATACCTCTAATCTCTCAATGTCCTCAGCAATCAAGTACAATCGTTTAAGCATTTGAGTGCAGGTACGTCTAACAACAAAATCACTTATGCCTTCAAGCCAATATACATTTCATAAACCACATGTGTGCACATGTGTGTGGATCTCAAACATGTAAATATTAATGCATGTAAGTATACAATTATTAAAGCATTTAAACATAGGAGTAGGTAATTATCAAAGGGTCCAAGCATATGAGCTCGAAGGCATATAGGCGAGTGGGTATGCCATCATAAAAGCACGTAGACAAGGGAGCATACTATCATCGAGATAGGTGAACATAGAAGCATGTGAACATTAAAGCAGGTGAACATAGGAGCATGTGATCATTAAAGCAAGTAGACATGTGAGCATGTTATCATCAAAGCAAATATGAATGTAAGTAGTTTATCAACAAAGCATGTGTTCATGTGAGTAGACATGCATATGAGCATTTAATCACCCAAGTACACATGCCTCTAATCTCCCAATCACCTCAGCATTCAAGCACAACGTCATTTGAGTGCACGAACGTCTTTCTACACGATCACTTTAGCCTTCGAGCCAATAGACATTTCGTCATCCAAGTGTGTGCACATGTGTTTTAATACCAAACATGTGAATATCAATGCATGTGAGTATGTGAACAAAATAATTTCAACACAGGAGTAGGTAATCATTAAAGTATCCAAGCATATGAGATCAAAGGGGTACAGGGAAGTGGGCATGTGATCATTAAAGTATGTAGACATGGAAGCATTCTATCATCGAGGCATGTGAACATAGAAGCATATGATCAACAAATCATGTGAACATAGGAGCATGCAATCATAAAATTGTTCGTGCACATGAGCATTAAGGCATACATGAATGTCTTTCTACACGATCACTTTAGCCTTTGAGCCAATAGACATTTCGTCATCCAAGTGTATGCATATGTGTTTTAATATCAAACATGTGAATAACAATGCATGTGAGCATGCGAACAAAATAATTTCAACATAGGAGTAGGTAATTATCAATGTATCCAAGCATATAAGATTGAAGGGGTACAAGGAAGTGGGCATGTGATTATCAAAGTATATAGACATGGAAGCATTCTATCATCAAGGCATGTGAACATAGAAGCATGTGATTAACAAATCATGTAAACATAGGAGCATGCAATCATTAAACTATTTATGCACATGAGCATTAAGGCATACAAGCAAGTGGACATGTTCTCGTCAAAGCATGTAGACATGGAGCATAAGATAATTAAAGTATGTGTGTATGTGATCATTAAAGCATGTAATCATAGAAGCATGTGAACATCAAAACATGTGAATATAGAAGCATGTGATCATCAACCTAAGTATACATGTGAGCATATGATCATTAAAGTGAGTACATATGTAAGCATGTGATCAACAAAGCATGTTAACATACAAGCACGTTAGCATTTAAGCATTCAGGTACACATACATCTTACCATTTAATCACCATAGGATTTAAGCATGATTGACAAAGCATGTGAGCGCTCGAGCATCCAACTACATGAGTGCATCAGCCTCCAAGCACATAGATATATCATAATTCAAGTGTGTGCACATGTGGTTAAAAAATATATCTTATGATGTAGTGACTCTTAATTTAAATGTGAGCATCTAACGATGAGATCATACAAGCATGTGATCGTGAGAGGATACAAGCATTTAAGCACCCAAGTACACATACCTCTAATCGCCCAATGTCCTCAGCATTAGCATAATCGTTTAAGCATTTGAGCGCAGGTACGTCCAACAACACAATCACTTATGCCTCCAAGCTAATATACATTTCATGAACCAAATGTGTGCACATGTGTGTGAATCTCAAACATGTGAATATTAATGCATGTGAGCATGTAGTCATTAAAGCATTTCAATATAGGAATAGATAATCATTAAAGGGTCCAAGCATATGAGCTCAAAGGCCTATAGGTGAGTGGGTATGCGATAATAAAAGCATGTAGATAAGGGAGCATACTATCATTAAGGCATGTGAACATAGCAGCATATGATTAATAAAGCATGTGCACATAAGAGCATGCAATCATAAAAGTGTCTAAGCATTTGAGCATTAAGGCCTACAGGCCAGTAGACATGTTCTCGTCAAAGCTTGTAGGCATGGAAGCATATGATCATCGAAGCATGTAAACGAAGAAGTACATGATTATTAAAGCATGCGAACATAGAAGCACGTGAACGTCAAAACATGTGAACATAGAAGAATGTGATCATCAAATCAAGTAGACATGTGAGCATATGATTGTCAAAGCAAGTACACAAGTGAGTATGTGATCAGCAAAGCATGTGAACAAACAAGCACATGAGCATTTAAGTATCCAAGTGCACGTACATTTTATCGTCTAATCACATTAGGATTTAAGCATGATCATCATAAAAGAATATGAGCGCTTGAGCATCCAACTACATGAGTGCATTAGCCTCTAAGCATATAGATATATCGACATTTAAGTGTGTGCACTTGTGGTTAAAAAATAAATCTAATCAACGAGTGACTTTTAATTTAAATTTGAGCATTTAAGCATGAGAGTATACAAGCATATGAGTTTTCGAGCATTTAAGCACCCAAGTACACATACCTTAAATCTCCTAATCTCCTCAGCATTCACGCACAATCATCGACACATTTGACCACACAAAAGTCCTACTACACGATCACATTAGCCTTTGAGCCAATAGACATTTAATCATCAAAGTGTGTGCACATGTGTGTGGATATCAAACATGCGAAACTAATGCATGTGTTTTTGCAATCATCAAATCATTCAAAAATAGGAGCAGGTAATCATCAAAGTGTCCAAACGTATGAGTATGAAGGCATATAAGTAAGTGTGCATGTGATCATCAAAGCATGTAGACATGGGAGCATACAATCATCGAAACATGTGAACATAGAAGCATGTGAACATAAGAGCTTGTCATCATCAAAGCAAGTAGTCATGTGAGCATTTTATCATCAAAGCAATGACAAATGCGAGTGCGTTATCAACAAAGCTTCTGAACAAACAAGCATGTGATCATGGGAGCATTCATGCATATGAGCATTTAAGCACCTAAGTACACATATCTCTAATCTCCTATTCACCTCAGCATTCAAGAACAATCGTTAAGGCATTTGGGTGCACGATTGTGTTACTATACGATCACTTTTGCCTTTAAGCCAATAGACATTTTATCATTCAATTATGTGCACATGTGTGTAGATATCAAACATGTGAATATCAATGCATGTGAGCATGTAGAAATCAAAGCATTTCAACGTAGGAGTACGTAATCATCAAAGCGTCTAAGCATATGAGCTTGAAAGCAAACATGCAAGTAGATATGTTATCATTAAAGCATGTGGACATGGAAGCATTCTACCATTGAGGCATGTAAACATAGAAGGATGTGATTAACAAAGAATGTGAACATAAGAGCATGCAATCAAAAAAGTGTTCGAGCATATGAGCATCGAGGCATATTGGCAAATGGACATGTTCTCGTCAAAGCATGTAGATATAGGAGCATATAATCATCAAAGCATGTGAACATACAAGCACATAAGAATTTATGCATCTAAGTACACATACATTTAATTGTCCAGTCACCAAAGCATGTGAGTGCCCGAGCATCCAATCACATAATTGTATAAGCCTTCAAGCTTATAGATATATTGTCATTGAAGTGTGTGCACATGTGGTTAAAAAATGAATCTTATGAAGGAGGTGACTCTTAATTTCAATGTGAGCATGAGAGCATATAGGCATGTGATCATGAAAGCATACAAGCGTATGAGTTTTTTAGCATTTAGGCACCTAAGTACACATATCTCAATTCCACCAATCTCCTCAGCATTTAAGCACAATCGTCAACACATTTAAGCACACAAATGTCCTACTACATGATCACTTTAGCCTTCAAGCCAATAGACATTTCATCATCAAAATGTGTGCACATGTGTGTGGATATCAAACTTGTGAATATCAATGCATGTGAGCAAGTAATCAGTATAGCATTTGAACATAGGAGTAGGTAATTAGCAAAATGTCCAAGTGTAAGAATATGAACGCATAAAAGAAAGTGGGCACGGTGATCATCAAACCATGTAGGCATAGGAACATACGATAATTGAAACACGTGAACGTAGAAGCATGTTAACATAGGAGCATGTGATCATCAAAGCAAGTAGACATGTGAGCATGTTATCATCAAAGCAAAGACAAATGTGAGTAGGTTATCAATAAAGCAAGTGAACATACAAGCATTTAATCATTAGAGCATACATACTTATGAGCATTTAAGCATAATCATCAACGTATTTAAGCGCATGAACACTACACGATCACTTTAGCCTTCGAGCCTATAGAAATTTCATCATCCAAGTATGTGCACATGTGTGTGGATATCAAACATGTGATTATCAATGCATGTGAGCATTTGATCATCAAAGCATTTCAAAATAGGAGTATGTAATCATCAAAGCATCCAAGCATAAGAGCTCGAAGGCATACAGGCAAGTGTGCATGTGATTATCAAAGCATGTAGATATGGAAGCACTCTATCATTGTGGCATGTGAACTTAAATGCATGTGAACAACGAGGCATATTAACATAAGAGCATTCAATCATAAAAGTGTTCGAGCATATGATCATTAAGGCATATATGCAAGTGGACATGTTCTTGTCAAAGCTTGAAGACGTAGGAGCATACGATCATCAAAACATGTGAACATAGAAGTATGTGAATATTAAAACATGTGAATATAAGTATAAGAATATACAAGCATTTGATCATGAGAGCATACAAATATGTGATCATTAGAGCATACAGGCATATGAGCATTTAAGAACCTAAGTACACATACCTAAAATCTATGAATCAACTTAGCATTCAAGCAAAATCGTCAAAGCGTTTAAGCACACGAACGTCCAACTACATGATGACTTAATCCTCCAAGCCTATAAACATATTAGCATCCAAGTGTGTGCACATGTGTGTGGATATCATACGAGTGAATATCAATGCTTGTGAGCATACGATTATCAAAGCATTTGAACATAGAAGCATGTAATCATCAAATCGTCCAAGCGTATGAGCATGATGTTATACAACAATTGGGCATGTGATTGTTAAAGCATTTCGGCATGGGAGCTAAGATCATCGAAGCATGTGATCATCAATGAATTTAAAAATCAAAGCATCTAAACATTGGAGTATGTAATCACTAAAGCATGTAGACATGTGAGCATGTGATCTTTAAAGCAAGTACACATGTGAGCATGTTATCAACAAAGCATAAGAACATACAAGCATTTGATAATGAGAGCAAACAAGAATGTGATCGTGAGAGCATACAAACATATGAGCATTTAAGCATCCAAGTACACTTACCTCTAATCTCCCAATCTCCTTAGCATTCAAGTACAATCGTCAAAGCATTTGAGCACACATATGTTCGACAACACGATCACTTATACTTCCAAGCCTATAGAAGAATTAACATCCAAGTGTATGCACATGTGTGTGGAAATCAAACAAGTGAATATTAATGCTTGAGAGCATACAATTATCATAGCAGTTGAACGTAGGAGCATATAATCATTAAACCGTTCACTTTAGCCTTTGAGCCAATAGACATTTCATCATCCAAGTGTGTGCATGTGTGTGAATATTAAACATGTGAATATCAATGCATGTGAGCATAAGATCATCAAAGCATTTCAACATAGGGGTAGGTAATCATCAATGCGACTAAGCATATGAGTTCAAAGACATACAGGCAAGTGGACATGTGATCATTAAAGCATGTAGACATGGGAGCATACTATCATTGAGGCATGTGAACATAAAAGCATGCGATCAATATAACATGTGAACATAGGAGTATGCAATCAAAAAAGTGTCCAGGCATATGAGCATTAAGGCGTACAAGCAAGTGGAAATGTTCTTGTCAAAGCAAGTAGACATGGGGGCGTATGATCATCAAAGCATGTGAACATAGAAATGTGTGATTATTAAAGCCTGTGAATATAGAAGCATGTGAACATCAAAGTATGTGAACCTAGAAACATGTGATCATGAAAGTAGGTAGACATGTGAGAATATTATCGTCAAAGCAAGTACATATGTGAGGACGTGATCAACAAGGCATGTGAACATACAAGCAGATAAGCATTTAAGCATCCAAGTACACCAACATCTTACGATCCAATCACCTTAGGATTTAAGCACGAGTGCATACAAGCATGTGATCATTACAACTTATAAGCGTACAAGTTTTTGAGCATTTAAGCACCCAGGTACAAACACCTCAAATCTCCTAATCTTCTCAGCATTCAAGCATAATCATCAATGCATTTAAGTGCATGAATGTCCTACTACACATTCACTTTAGCCTTTGAGCCAATTGACATTTCATCATCAAAGTGTGTGCACATATTTGTGGATATTAAACATGTGAATATCAAAGCATGTGAGCATATCATTTAAGAATTTGAACATTGGGGTAGGTAATCATTAAAGCGTCCAAGTGTAAGAGTGCGAAGGCATACAAGTAAGTGGGCATGTGATCATCAAGGTATGTAGACATGGGAGCATACGATCATTGAAATATATGAACATAGAAGCATGCGAACATTAAAGCATGTGAACATAGGAGCATGTGATTGTTTAAGCACCCAGGTACAAACACCTCAAATCTCCCAATCTCCTCAGCATTCAAGCACAATCATCAATGCATTTAAGTGCACAAATGTCCTACTACACAATCATTTTAGCCTTTGAGCCAATTGACATTTCATCATCAAAGTGTGTGCACATGTTTGTGGATATCAAACATGTGAATATCAAAGCATGTGAGCATGCAATCATCAAAGAATTTGAACATTGGGGTAGGTAATCATTAAAGCGTCCAAGTGTAAGAGTACGAAGGCATACAAGTAAGTGGGCATGTGATCATCAAGGCATGTAGACATGGAAGCATACGATCATTGAAACATGTGAACATAGAAGCATGCGAACATTAAAGCTTGTGAACATAGGAGCATGTGATTATCAAAGCAAGTAGACATGTGAGCATGTTATCAATAAAGCAAACAAAAATGTGAGAAAGTTATCAACAAAACGTGAGAATATATAAGCAGCTGATCATGAGAGCATACATGCATATAAGCATTTAAGCACCCTAGTACACATACCTCCAATCTCCCAATCACCTCAGCATTCAAGCACCATCGTCAATGCATTTAAGTGCATAAACATCCAACTATATAATCACTTTAGCCTTCAAGCCAATAAACATTTCACCATCCAAGTGTGTGTATATGGGTGTGGATATCAAACATATGATTATCAATGCATGTGATTATAAAAGCATTTCAAAATAGGAGTTATTAATCACGAAAGCGTCCAAGCATATGAGATTGAAGGCATATAGGCAAGTGGGCATGTGATCATTAAAGCATGTAGACATGGAAGCACTCTATCATTGTGGCATGTGAACTTAGATGCATGTGATCAATGAAGTATTTTCACATAGGAGCATCTAATCTTAGAAGTGTTCGAGCATATAAGCGTCAAGGCATATAAGCAAGTGGACAGGTTCTCGTCAAAGCATGTAGACATAGGAGAATATGATCATCAAAACACGTGAACATAGAAGCATGTGAGCATCAAAACATGTGAACATAGAAACATATGATCATTAAAGCAAGTAGATGTGTGAGCATATGATTGTCAAAGCAAGTACACATGTGAGCACGTGATCAATAATGCATGTGAATATAGAAGCACATGAGCATTTAAGCATCCAAGTACACATATATCTTACTGTCCAACCACCTTAGGATTTAAGCATGATCATCAATGCATGTGAGTAACTGAGCATCCAACTACATGAGTGTTTCAATCTCCAAGCATATAGATATATTGTCATTTAAGTGTGTGCACATGTGGTTAAAAAATAAATCTTATGAATGAGTGACACTTAATTTATATGTAAGCATTTAAGCATGAGAGTATACAAGCATTTGATCATGAGTATACATACATGTGGTCATTAGAGCATACAAGCATATGAGCATTTAAAAACCTAAGTACACATACCTTAAATCTACCAATCACCTCAGCATTCAAGAAAAATTGTTAAAGCGTTTAAGCACACGAACGTCCAACTACATGATCACTTAAGCCTCCACGCCTATAAACATATCAGCATCCAAGTGTGTGCACATGTGTGTGGATATCATATGAGTGAATATCAATGCTTGTGAGTATGTGATTACCAAAGTATTTGAATGTAGGAGCACGTAATCATCAAATTGTCGAAACATATGAGCATGAACTTATACAAGCAAGTGGGTATGTGATCGTTAAAGAATTTAAACGTCAAAGCATCTAAACATTGGAGCATGTGATCATGAAAGCATGTAGACATGTGAGCGTGTGATCATCAAAACAAGTACACATGTGAGCATGTTATCAACAAAGTATGAAAACATACAAGCATTTGATCGTGAGAGCAAATGAGAATGTGATTATGAGAGTATACAAGTATATGGGCATTTAAGCACCCAAGTACACATACCTTTAATCTCCCAATCTCTTTAGCATTCAAGCACAATCGTCAAAGAATTTGAGTTCACGTACATTTGACAACACGATCACTTATGCCCTCAAGCCTATTGCATGATCACTGTGTGTGCACATGTGTGCGAATATCAAACATATGAATATCAATGCATGTGAGCATGTAATCATAAAACATTTGACTATATGAGCAAGTAATCATCAAAGTGTCCAAGCATGTGAGAATAATAGCATACATGTAACTGGGCATGTGATTATCAAAGCATGTAAACATGGGAGCATACGATCATCAAAACATGTGAACATCAAAGCATGTGAGCATAGGAGCATGTGATCGTCAAAGCAAGTAGACATGTGATCATTTTATCATTAAAGCAAAGACAAATGTGAGTAGGTTATCAATAAAACATGTGAACATAGAAGCATGTGATCATAAGAGCATACATACATATGAGCATTAAAACACCCATGTACACATACCTCTGATTTCCCAATCATCTCAGCATTTAAGCACAGTCGTTACCGCATATGAGCGTAAAAACATCGTCCTACACAATCACTTTAGCCTTCGAGCCAATTGACATTTTATCATCCAAGTATGTGCACATGTATGTGGATATCAAACATGTGAATATCAAAGCATGTGAGTGTCGACCATTGAAAGCATTTCAAAATAGGAGCAGGTTATCATCAAAGCGTCCAAGCATATGAGTTTGAAGGCATATAGCCAAGTGGGCATGTGATCATCAAAGCATGTAAACATGGAAGCACTCTATCATTGTGACATGTGAACTTAAATGCATGTGATCAATGAAGCATGTTAACATAGGAACATCAAATCATAAAAATGTCCATGCATAAGAGCATCAAGGCATATAGACAAGTGGATCTCGTCAAAGCATGTAAACATAGGAGCATACGATAACCAAAGCAAGTGATTAGAGAAGTGTGTGAATATTAAAACATATGACCACAAAAGCATGTGATTATCTAAGCAAGTAGACATGTGAGCAAGTGATTGTTAAGGCAAGTACATATGTGAGCACATGATCAACAAAGCATTGAACATACAAGCATATGAGCATTTAAACATCCAAGTACATATACATCTTACTGTCCAATCACCTTAGCATTTAAGCACAATCATCAAAGCATGTGAGTGCTTGAGCATCCAACTACATGAGCGTTTCAGTCTCTAAGCATATAGATATATCATTATTCAAGTTTGTGCATATGTGGTTAAAAAATAAATCTTATGAAGGAGTGACACTTATTTTATATGTAAGCATTTAATCATGAGAGTATATAAGCATTTGATAATGAGACATACAAGTATGTGATCATTAGAGCATACAAGCATATAAGCATTTAAGAACCCAAGTACACATACCTCAAATCTATCGATTACCTCAGCATTCGAGCAAAATCGTCAACTACATGATCACTTAAGCATCTAAACCTATAAACATAATAGCATCTAAGTGTGTGCCTATGTGTGTGGATATCATACGAGTGAATATCAATACTTGTGAGCATGTTATTATTAAAGCACGTGAACAATAAAGCAAGTGGACATGTGAGCATGTGCTCATCAATGCAAGTGCACATGTGAACATGGAATCAACAAAGCATGTTAACATATAAGTACATGAGGATTTAAGCATCCAAGTACACATACATCTGATTCTCAAAAGAAAAAGGGACACATACATCTTATTGTCTAATCAACTTAGGATTTAAGCATGATCATTAAAGCATGTGAATGCCCAAGCATCCAATTACAAAAGCATATCAGCCTCCAAACATATAGATATATCTTAATTCAAGTGTGTGCAAATGTGTTTAAATATATGTCTTATGAAGGAATGACACTTAATTTAATTATGAACATTTAAGAATGAGAGCATACAAGCATTTGATCATGTGAGCATATAAGCATATAAGAGTCTGAGCATTTAAGCAACCAAGTACACATACCTCGAATCTCCCAATCTCCCCAGCATTTAAGCACAATCGTCAAAGCATTTGAGTGCACGAACATCCAAGAACACGATCACTTATGCCTCCAACCTAGTATACATTTCATGAACCACACGTGTGCACATTTGTGTAGATCTCAAACATGTGAATATCATTGCATGTGAGGATATGATCATTAAAGCATTTCAACATAAGTGTAGGTAATCATCAATGTGTCCAAGCATATGAGCTTGAAGGCATATAAGCGAGTGGGTATGTGATCTAAAAAATAATGTACACAAGGGATCTTACTATCATTGAGGCATGTGAACATAGAAGCATGTGATCAACAAAGCATGTGAACATAGGAGCATGCAATCATAAAAGTGTCCAAGCATATGAGCATCAAGGTGTACAAGCCGGTGGACTTATTCTCGTTAAAGCTTGTAGGCATGGGAGCATACAATCGACAAAGCATGTAGACAAGGAAGCAAACGATCATGGAAACATGTGAACATCAAAACATGTAAACATAAGAGCATGTGATCATAAAAAAAAGTAAACATGTGAACATAGAAACATGTGATCAACAAAGCATGTGAACATAAGAGCATGAAATCATAAAAGTGTTCAAGCATATGAGCATTAAGGTGTACAAGCCAGTGGACTTATTCTAGTCAAAGCTTGTAGGCATGGGAGCATACAATTATCAAAGCATATAGATAAGAGAGCAAACAATCATCGAAACATGTGAACATAGAAGCATGTGAACATCAAATCATGTAAACGTGGGAGTATGTGATTATCAAAGCAAGTACACATGAGAGCATGTTATCATCAAAGCAAAGACAAATGCGAGTAGGTTAGCCACAAAGCATCAAAGCATGTGAACATAGGAGCATGTGATCATCAAAGCAAGTACACATGTGAGCATGTTACTATCAAAGCAAAGACAAATGAGAGTAGGTTATCAACAAAGCATGTGAATATCATGCATATGAGCATTTAAGCATCCAAATACACTTACCTCTAATCTCCCAATCATCTCAGCAATCAAGAAAAATCGTCAATGCTTTTGAGCGTACAAACTTCCTACTGCACGATCACTTTAGCCTTCGATCCAATAGACATTTCATCATCCAAGTGCATGCACATGTGTGTGAATATCAAACATGTGAATATCAATGCATGTAAGTATGCGATCATCAAAGCATTTCAAAATAGGATTAGGTAATCATCAAAGCGTCTAATCATATGAGCTTGAAGGCATACAGGCAAATGGGCAAGTGATCATTAAAGCATGTAAACATGAAAGCACTCTATCATCGTGGCATGTGAACTTAAAGGCATGTGATCAACGAATCACGTTAACATAGGAGCATCCAATCATTAAATTGTCTGCATTCAAGCAAAATCATACCTTTTGCATTCAAGCAAAATAGTCAAAGCATTTGAGCGCCTGAACGTCAAGCATGTGAACATAGAAGTGTATGGTCATTAAAGCATGTGAACATGAAGTATGTGCATATCAAAACATGTGAACATCTAAGCAAGTAGACATGGGAGCACTTAATCAATAAAGCATTGAACATACAAGCACATTTGCATTTAGGCATCCAAGTACACATATATCTTACCATCCAAACAACTTAGGATTTAAGCACGATCATCAAAGCATGTGAGTACCCGAAAATCCAACTACATGAGCATTTCAGTCTCTAAGCATATAGATATATCGTCATACAAATGTGCGCACATGTGGTTAAAAAATAAATCTTATGAAGGAGTGACACTTAATTTATATGTCAGAATGTAAGCATAAGAGTACACAACCATTTGATCGTAAGAGTATACAAGCATGTGATCATTAGAGCGATAAAGAATATGGGCATTTAAGAACCCAAGCACACATACCTCAAATTTAACAATCACCTTAGCATTCAAGCGAAATTGTCAAAGCGTTTGAGTGCTTGAATGTCCAACTACACAATCACTTAACCATCCAAGCCTATAAACATATTAGCATCCAAGTGTGTGCACATGTTTGTGGATACCATATGAGTGAAAGTCAACGACGCATGTTAACATATGAGCATACAATCAAAAAAGTATCTGAGCATATGAGCATGAAGGCATATTGACAGGTGGATATGTTATCACTAAAGCATATAAATGAAGGAGCATACGATCAACAAAGCATGTGAATATAGAAATGTACGATCATCAAAGCATGTGAACATAGAAGTATGTGAATATCAAATCATGCGAACATAACGATATTGGCATCCAAGTGTGTGCACATGTTTGTGGATATCATACAAGTGAATATCAACGAAGCATGTTAACACAGGGGCATCCAATCAAAAAAGTGTTTGAGCATATGAGCGTTAATGCAAATAAACAAGTGGACACGCTCTCGTTAAAGCATGCAGACGCAAGGGCATTCGATCATCAAAGCATGTGAAAATAGAAGTGTATGATCATCAAAGCATGTGAACAAAGAATTATGCGAATATTAAACCATGTGAACATAAAAGCATATGATCATTTAAGCGAATAGACAAGTGAGCAAATGATCATCAAAGCAATTACAAAAGTGAGCACTTGATCAATATAGCATTGAACATGTAAGCATAAGTGCATTTAGGCATCCAAGTATATAAACATCTCACCATCCAATCACCTTAGGATGTAAGCATGATCAAAAAAGCATGTAAGTCCCCGAGCATCCAAATATATGAGTGTTTCAGTCTCCAAGCATATAGATATATCGTTATTCGGGTGTGTGTACATGTTGTTAAAAAATAAATCTTATGAAGGAATGAAACTTAATTTATATGTATGCATTTAAGAATAAGAGTATACAAGCATTTGATCGTGAGAGCATACAAGCAAGTAATCACTAGAGCAAACAAGCATACGAGCATTTAAGACCCAACAACACATACCTTAAATCTACCAATCAACTTAGCATTCAAGAAAAATAGTCCAAGCGTTTAAGTGCATGAACGTCCAACTACATGATCACTTAAGCCTCCAAGCCTAGAAACATATTAGCATCCAAGTGTGTGCACATGTTTGTGGGTATTATGTGAGTGAATATCAACGAAGCACGTTAACAAAGGAGCACCCAATCATAAATGTGTCTGAGTATATGAGCAAGAAGGCATATAGGCTAGTGGGCATGTTCTCGTTAAAGCAAGTAGACATAGGGCATACGATTATCAAAGCATGTGAAAATAGAAGTGTATGATGATCAAAGCATGTGAACAAAGAATTATGTGAATATTAAACCATGTGAACAAAAAAGCATATGATCATCTAATCAAGTAGACATGTAAGCAAATGATCATCAAAGCAAGTACAAATGTGAGCACTTGATCAATAAAGCTTTGAACATGTAAGCATAAGTGCATTTAGGCATTGAAGTACACAAACATCTTACTGTCCAATCCCCTTAGGATGTAAGCACGATCATTAAAGCATGTGAGTCCCCGAGCATCCAACTATACGAGCATTTCAGTCTCTAAGCATATAGATATATCGTTATTCAAGTGTGTGCCCATGTGGTTAAAAAATAAATCTTATGAAGGAATGACACTTCATTTGTATGTAAGCATTTAAGAATGAGAGTATACAAGCATTTGATCGTGAGAGCATACAAGCAAGTAATCACTAGAGCAAACAAGCATATGAGCATTTAAGAACCCAAGAACACATAACTTAAATCTACCAATCACCTCAGCATTCAAGCAAAATCTTCAAAGTGTTTGAGTGTGTGAACGTCCAACTACAGGATCACTAAATCCTCTAAGCCTAATAACATATTAGCATCCAAGTGTGTGCACATGTTTGGGATATCATGCGAGTGAATATCAATGAAGCATGTTAACATAGGAGCATCCAATTATAAATGTCTCTGAGCATATGAGCATGGAGGCATATAGGCAAGTGGACATGTTCTCGTTAAAGCATATAGACGTAAGGGCATACGATCATCAAAGCATGTGAAAATAGAAGTGTATGATCTTTAAAGCATGTGAACATAGAAGTATGTGAATATTAGACCATGTGAACGTAAAAGCATGTCATCATCAAAACAAGTGTACATGTGAGCAAATAATCATCAAAGCAAGTACACTTGTGAGTACTTGATCAACAAATCATTGAACATATAAGCACCTGTGCATTTAGGCTTCTAAGTACACATACATCTTACAGTCCAATCACTTTAGGATTTAGGCACGATCATCAAAGAATGCGAGTGCTTGAGCATCTAACAACATGAGCGTTTAGTTTCCAAGCATATAGATAAATCGTTATTCGGGTGTGTGCACATGTTGTTAAAAAATAAATCTTATGAAGGAATGACATTTAATTTATATGTAAGCATTTAAGTATGAGAGTATACAAGCATTTGATAGTGAGAGCATATAAGCAGGTGATCACTAGAGCAAACAAGCATATAAGCATTTAAGAATCCAAGTACATATACCTCAAATTTACCAATCACTTTAGCATTTAAGCAAAATCTTCAAAGTGTTTAAGTACACAAATGTCGAACTACATGATCACTTAAGCCTCCAAGCCTATAAAGATATTTGCATCCAAGTGTGTGCACATGTTTGTGGATATCATGCGGGTGAATATCGAAGTTGCATGTTAACACAGGAGTATCCAATCAAAATAGTGTTCGAGCATATGAGCATGAAGGCATATGGGCAAGTGAGCATGTTCTCGTTAAAGCATGTAGACGTAGAGACATACAATCATCAAAGCAAGTGAAAATAGAACCGGATGATCATCAAAGCACGTGAACAAAAAATTATGTGAAGATTAAACCATGTGAACATAAAAACATATGATTATCTAAGCAAGTAGACATGTGAAGAAATGATCATCAAAGCAAGTACACATGTGAGCACTTGATCAACAAAGCATTGAACATGGAAGCATAAGTGTATTTAGGCATCAAAGTACATAAACATCTCACCGTCCAATCACCTTAGGATGTAAGCACGAGCATTAAAGCATGTGAGTCCCCGAGCATCCAACGACATGAGTGTTTCAGTCTCCAAGAATATAGATATATCGTTATTCGAGTGTGTACCTATGTTGTTAAAAAATAAATCTTATTAAGGAATGACACTTAATTTATATGTAAGCATTTAAGAATGGGAGTATACAAGCACTTAAATGTGAGAGCGTACAAGCACATAATCACTATAGCAAACAAGCATATGAGCATTTAAGAACCCAAGTGCACATACCTCAAATTTACCAATCACTTCAGCATTTAAGCAAAATCTTCAAAGTGTTTGAATGCACGAATGTCGAACTACATGATCACTTAAGCCTCCAAGCCTATAAAGATATTAGCATCCAAGTGTGTGCACATGCCGGTGAATATCAATGATGCATGTTTAACAAAGGAGCATCCAATCAAAATAGTGTTCCAACATATAAGCATGAAGGCATATAGGGAAGTAGGCATGTTCTCGTTAAAGCATGTAGATATAGGGGTATACAATCATCAAAGCATGTGCAAATAAAAGTGTACGATCATTAAAGCATGTGAACAAAGAATTATGTGAATATTAAACCATGTTAAGATAAAAACATATGATCATCTAAGTAAGTAGACATGTGAGCAAATGATCATTAAAGCAAGTACACATGAGAGCACTTGATCAATAAACCATTGAACATGTAAGCATAAGTGCATTTAGGCATCCATGTACACAAACATCTCACCGTCCAATCACCTTAGGATGTAAGCACGATCATAAAAGCATGTGAGTACATGAGCATCTAACTATACGAGCGTTTTAGTCTTCAAGCATATAGATATATCGTTATTCGGGTGTGTGCACATGTTGTTAAAAAATAAATCTTACGAAAGAATGACACTTAATTTATATGTAAACATTTAAGCATGAGAGTATATAAGCATTGCTCGAGAGAGCATAAAAGCAAGTAATCACAAGAGCAAGTAATCACAAGAGCATAAGAGCATATGAGCATATAAGAACCCAATAACACATACCTCAAATCTACAAATCACCTCAGCATTCAGGGAAAATCTTTAAAGCTTTTGAGTGCACGAATGTCTAGCTACATGATCACTTAAGCCTCTAAGCCTATAAAGATATTAGCATCCAAGTGTGTGCACATGTTTGTGGATATCATGCAGGTGAATATCGATGATGCATGTTAACAAAGGAGCATCCAATCAAAATAATGCTCCAGCATATGAGCATGAAGGCATATAGGCAAGTGGGCATGTTCTTGTTAAAGCATGTAGACATAGGGGCATACGATTATCAAAGCATGGGAAAATAGAAGTGTATGATCATCAAAACATGTGAACAAAGAATTATGTGAATATTAAACCGTGTTAAGATAAAAGTATATGATCATCTAAGCAAGTAGACATGTGAGCAAATGATCATCAAAGCAAGTACACATGAGAACACTTGATCAATAAACCATTGAACATGTAAGCATAAGTGCATTTAGGCATCCATGTACACAAACATCTCACCGTCCAATCACCTTAGGTTGTAAGCACGATCATAAAAGCATGTTAGTCCATGAGCATCTAACTATATGAGCGCTTCAGTCTCCAAGCATATAGATATATCGTTATTCAGGTGTGTGCACATGTTGTTAAAAAATAAATTTTACGAAGGAATGAAACTTAATTTATATGTAAACATTTAAGCATGAGAGTATACAAGCATTTGCTTGAGAAAGCATACAAGCAAGTAATCACAAGAGCATACAAGCATATGAGCATTTAAGAACCCAATAACACATACCTCAAATCTACAAATCACTTCATCATTCATGGAAAGTCTTCAAAGCTTTTGAGCGCACGAATGTCCAACTACATGATCACTTAAGCCTCTAAGCCTATAAAGATATTAGCATCCAAGTGTGTGCACATGTTTTTAGACATCATACGAGTGAATATCAATGAAACAATTTAACATAGGGGCATCCAATCGAAAAAGTGTTCGAACAAATGAGCATGAAGGCAAATAAACAAGTTGGTATATTCTCGTTAAAGCATGTAGATGTAGGGGCATACGATCATCAAAGCACATGAAAATAGAATTGTATGGTCATTAAAGCACGTTAACAAAGACCTATGTGAATATTAAACCATATGAAGATAAAAGCATTTGATCATCTAAGCAAGTAAACATGTTAGCAAATGATCATCAAAGCACGTACACATGTGAGCTTTTGATCAATAAAGCATTGAACATGTAAGTATAAGTGCATTTAAGCATCCAAGTACACAAACAACTCACCGTCCAATCACCTTAGGATGTAAACATGATCATAAAAGAATGTGAGTCCCTGTGTATCCAACTATATGAGTGTTTCCATCTCTATAGATATATCGTTATTCGGGTGTGTGCACATGTTGTTAAAGAACAAATCTTATGAAGGAATGACACTTAATTTATATGAAAGCATTTAAGCATGAAAGTATACAAGCGTTTGATCATGAGAGCGTATACAAGCAAGTAATCACTAGAGCATACAAGCATATGAGCAGTTAAGAACCCAAGAACACATACCTCAAATCTACCAATCACTTCTGCATTCAAGCAAAATTTTCAAAGCGTTTGAGTGCATGAATGTCCAACTACATGATTACTTAAGCCTCCAAGCCTATAAAGATATTAGCATCCATATGTGTGCACATGTTTGTTGATATCATACGAGTGAATCAATGAAGTATGTTAACATAGGGGCATCGATCAAAAAAGTGTTCAAGCATATGAGCATGGCGCATGGCGGCAAATAAACAAGTGGATATATTCTCATTAAATCATGTAGACGTAGGGGCTTACGGTCATTAAAGCATGTCAAAATAGAAGTGTATGACCATCAAAGCATGTGAATAAAGAATTATGTGAATATTAAACCATGTGCAGATTAAGGCATATGATCATCTAAGTAAGTAGGCGTGTGCAATTGATCATCAAAGCAAGTACATATGTGAACACTAGATCAATAAAGCAATGAACATGTATGCATAAGTGCATTTTGGTATTCAAGTACACAAACATCTCACCGTCCAATCACGTTAGGATGTAAGCACGATCATAAAAGCATGTGAGTCATTGAGCATCAAACTATATGACCATTTCAGTCTCCAAGCATATAGATATATTGTTATTCGGGTTTGTTCACATGTTGTTAAGAAACACTTAATTTATATGTAAGCATTTAAGCATGACAATATACAAGCATTTGATTGTGAGAGTGTATAAAAGCAAGTAATCCCTAGAGCATACAAGTATATGAGCAGTTAAGAACCCAAGAACACATACCTTGAATCTACCAATCACTTCAGCATTCCAGCAAAATCTTCAAAGGGTTTGAGCGCACGAATGTCCAACTAAAGGATCACTTAAGCCTCCAAGCCTATAAAGATATTAGCATCCAAGAGTGTGCATATGTTTGTGGACATCATACGAGTGAATATCAAAGAAGCATGTTAACATAGGGGGCATCCAATCAAAAAAGTGTTTTAGCAAATGAACATGAAGGCAAATAAACAAGTGGATATGTTCTCGTTGAAGCATGTAGATGTTAGGGCATACGATCATCAAAGCATGTGAAATAGACGTGAATGATCATCAAAGCTTGTGTACAAAGAATTATGTGAATGTTAAATCATGTGAACATAAAAGCATATGATCATTTATGCAAGTAGACATGTGAGCAAATGATCGTTAAAGCAAGCATACATGTGAGCACATGATCAATAAAGGATTGAACATGTAAGCATAAGTGCATTTAGGCATCCAAGTACACAAACATCTCACCTACCAATCACGTTAGGATGTAAGCACGATCATAAAAACATGTGAGTCCCCGAGCATCTAAATATATGAGCATTTCAATCTCTAAGCATATAGATATATCGTTATTCGGGTGTATGCATATGTTGTTGAAAAATAAATCTTATGAAGGAATGACACTAAATTTATATGTAAGCGTTTAAGCATGAGAGTACACAAGCATTTGATCATGAGTGCATATATGCATATGTGCATTTAAGAAGACAAGAACACATACCTCAAATTTAGCAATCACTTCAGCATTCAAGCAAAATCTTCATAGCGTTTTAGTAGACGAATGTCCAACTATATGATCCCTTAAGCCTCCAAGCCTATATAGATATTGACATCCAAGTGTGTGCACATATTTGTGGATATCATATGAGTGAAAATCAATGAAGCATCTTAACATAAGGGCATCCAATCAAAAAAGTGTTTGAGCATATAAGTATGATGGCAAATAAACAAGTGGATATGTTCTCGTTAAAGTTTGTAGATGTAGGGGCATACGATCAATAAAGCATGTGAAAATAGAGGTGTATCATCATCAAACCCTGTGAACAAAGAATTATTCAAATATTAAACCTTGTGAACATAAAAGCATATGATCATCTAAGGAAGTAGACAAGTGAGCAAATGATCAACAAAGCAAGTACACAAACATCTCACCTTCCAACCACCTTAGGATGTACAGACGATCATAAAAGCATGTGAGTCCATGGGCATCCAACAATATGAGCATTTCAGTCTCCAAGCATATAGATATATCCTTATTCGACTGTGGGCACATGTTGTTAAAAAATAAATCTTATGAAGCAATGACATTTAATTTATATTTAAGCAATTAAGCATGAAAGTATACAAGCATTTGATCGTGAGAGAATAGAAGCAAGTAATCACAAAAGCATACAAGCATATGAGCGCTTATGAACCTAAGAATACATACCTCAAATCTTCCAATCACTTTGGCATTCAAGCAAAATCATCAAAGGGTTTAAGCGCATGAATGTCCAACTACAAGATCACTTAAGTCTCCAAGCCTGGAAACATATTTGCACCTAAGTGTGTGCACATGTTTGTGGATATCACGCTAGTGAATATCAGTGAAGCATGTTAACATAGGAGCATACAATCAAAAAGAGTGTTCGACCATAAGAGCATGAAGGTAAATAAACAAGTGGATATGTTCTCGTTAAAGTATGTAGACGTAGGGGCATACGGTCATCAAAGCATGTGAAAATAGAGGTGTATCATCATCAAACCTTGTGAACAAAGAGTTATTCGAATATTAAACCTTGTGAACATAAAAGAATATGATCATGTAAGCAAATAGACAAGTGAGCAAATGATCAACAAAGCAAGTATACAAACATCTCACTGTCAAATCACCTTAGGATGTAAAAACGATCATAAAAGCATGTGAGTCCATGGGCATCCAACAATATGAGCATTTTAATCTCCAAGCATATAGATATATCGTTATTCAAGTGTGGGCACATGTTAAAAAAAAATCTTATGAAGGAATGACACTTAATTTATATTGAAGCAATTAAGCATACGAGTATACGAGCATTTGATCGTGAGAGAACAGAAGCAAGTAATCACAAAAGCATGCAAGCATATGAGCACCTAAGAACCCAAGAATACATACCTCAAATCTTTCAATCACTTTGGAATTCAAGAAAACTTTTCAAAGGGTTTAAGCGCACGAACGTCCAACTACAAGATCACTTAAGTCTCCAAGCCTAGAAACATATTAGCATCAAAGTGTGTGCACATGTTTGTGGATATCATGCCAGTGAATATTAGTGAAGCATGTTAACATAGGAGCATACAATCAAAAAAGTGTTCGACCATAAGAGCATGAAGGCAAATAAACAAGTGAATATGTTCTCGTTAAAGCATGTAGATGTAGGGGCATACGGTCATCAAAGCATGTGAAAATAGAAGTGTATGACCATCAAAGGATGTGAACAAATAATTATGTGAATATTAAACCATGTGAAGATAAAGGCATATGATCATCTAAGTAAGTAGGCGTGTGCAAATGATCATCAAAGCAAGTACATATGTGAACACTTGATCAATAAAGCATTGAACATGTAAGCATAAATGCATTAGGCATTCAAGTACACAAATATCTCTCCGTCCAATCGCGTTAGGATGTAAGCATGATCATAAAAGCATGTGAGTCACCGGACATCAAACTATATGAGCATTTCAGTCTTCAAGCATATAGATATGTCGTTATTCAGGTTTGTTCACATGTTGTGAAAAAATAAATCATATGATGGAATGATACTTCATTTATATGTAAGCATTTAAGCATGACAGTATACAAGCATTTGATCATGAGAGTGTACACAAGTAAGTAATCACTGGAGCATACAAGCATATGAGCAGTTCAGAACCCAAGAACACATACCTCAAGTCTACCAATCACTTTAGCATTCCAGCAAAATCTTCAAAGGGTTTGAGCGCACGAATGTCCAACTATATGATCAGTTAAGCCTCCAAGCCTATAAAGATATTAGCATCCAAGAGTGTGCATATGTTTGTGGACATCATACGAGTGAATATCAACGAAGCATGTTAACATAGGGGGCATCCAATCAAAAAACTGTTAGAGCATATAAGCATGATGGCAAATATACAAGTGGATATGTTCTCGTTAAAGTATGTAGAGGTAGGGGCATACGATCATCAAAGCATGTGAAAATAGAGATGTATCATCATCAAACCTTGTGAACAAAGAATTATTCGAATATTAAACCTTGTGAACATAAAAGCATGTGATTATCTAAGCTAGTAGACAAGTGAGCAAATGATCAACAAAGCAAGTACACAAACATCTTACCGTCCAATCACCTTAGGATGTACAGACGATCATAAAAGCATGTGAGTCCATGGGCATCCAACAATATGAACATTTCAGTCTACAAGCATATAGATATATCCTTATTCGGCTGTGGGCACATGTTGTTAAAAAATGAATCTTATGAAGGAATGACACTTAATTTATATTTAAGCAATTAAGCTTGAGAGTATACAAGCATTTGATCGTGAGAGAATAGAAGCAAGTAATCACAAAAGCATACAAGCATATGAGCACTTATGAACCCGAGAATACATACCTCAAATCTTCCAATCACTTTGGCATTCAAGCAAAATCTTCAAAGGGTTTAAGCGCATGAACGTCTAACTACAAGATCACTTAAGTCTCCAAGCCTAGAAACATATTTGCACCTAAGTGTGTGCACATGTTTATGGATATCATCCTAGTGAATATCGGTGAAGCATGTTAAAATAGGAGCATACAATCAAAAGAGTGTTCGACCATAAGAGCATGAAGGCAAATAAACAAGTGGATATGTTCTCGTTAAAGTATGTAGACGTAGGGGCATACGGTCATCAAAGCATGTGAAAATAGAGGTGTATCATCATCAAACCTTGTGAACAAAGAGTTATTCGAATATTAAACCTTGTGAACATAAAAGAATATGATCATGTAAGCAAATAGACAAGTGAGCAAATGATCAACAAAGCAAGTATACAAACATCTCACTGTCAAATCACCTTAGGATGTAAAAACGATCATAAAAGCATGTGAGTCCATGGGCATCCAACAATATGAGCATTTTAATCTCCAAGCATATAGATATATCGTTATTCAAGTGTGGGCACATGTTAAAAAAAAATCTTATGAAGGAATGACACTTAATTTATATTGAAGCAATTAAGCATACGAGTATACGAGCATTTGATCGTGAGAGAACAGAAGCAAGTAATCACAAAAGCATGCAAGCATATGAGCACCTAAGAACCCAAGAATACATACCTCAAATCTTTCAATCACTTTGGAATTCAAGAAAACTTTTCAAAGGGTTTAAGCGCACGAACGTCCAACTACAAGATCACTTAAGTCTCCAAGCCTAGAAACATATTAGCATCAAAGTGTGTGCACATGTTTGTGGATATCATGCCAGTGAATATTAGTGAAGCATGTTAACATAGGAGCATACAATCAAAAAAGTGTTCGACCATAAGTGCATGAAGGCAAATAAACAAGTGAATATGTTCTCGTTAAAGCATGTAGATGTAGGGGCATACGGTCATCAAAGCATGTGAAAATAGAAGTGTATGACCATCAAAGGATGTGAACAAATAATTATGTGAATATTAAACCATGTGAAGATAAAGGCATATGATCATCTAAGTAAGTAGGCGTGTGCAAATGATCATCAAAGCAAGTACATATGTGAACACTTGATCAATAAAGCATTGAACATGTAAGCATAAATGCATTAGGCATTCAAGTACACAAACATCTCTCCGTCCAATCGCGTTAGGATGTAAGCATGATCATAAAAGCATGTGAGTCACCGGACATCAAACTATATGAGCATTTCAATCTTCAAGCATATAGATATGTCGTTATTCAGGTTTGTTCACATGTTGTTAAAAAATAAATCATATGATGGAATGATACTTCATTTATATGTAAGCATTTAAGCATGACAGTATACAAGCATTTGATCATGAGAGTGTACACAAGTAAGTAATCACTGGAGCATACAAGCATATGAGCAGTTCAGAACCCAAGAACACATACCTCAAGTCTACCAATCACTTTAGCATTCCAGCAAAATCTTCAAAGGGTTTGAGCGCACGAATGTCCAACTACATGATCAGTTAAGCCTCCAAGCCTATAAAGATATTAGCATCCAAGAGTGTGCATATGTTTGTGGACATCATACGAGTGAATATCAACGAAGCATGTTAACATAGGGGGCATCCAATCAAAAAACTGTTAGAGCATATAAGCATGATGGCAAATATACAAGTGGATATGTTCTCGTTAAAGTATGTAGAGGTAGGGGCATACGATCATCAAAGCATGTGAAAATAGAGATGTATCATCATCAAACCTTGTGAACAAAGAATTATTCGAATATTAAACCTTGTGAACATAAAAGCATGTGATTATCTAAGCTAGTAGACAAGTGAGCAAATGATCAACAAAGCAAGTACACAAACATCTTACCGTCCAATCACCTTAGGATGTACAGACGATCATAAAAGCATGTGAGTCCATGGGCATCCAACAATATGAGCATTTCAGTCTACAAGCATATAGATATATCCTTATTCGGCTGTGGGCACATGTTGTTAAAAAATAAATCTTATGAAGGAATGACACTTAATTTATATTTAAGCAATTAAGCTTGAGAGTATACAAGCATTTGATCGTGAGAGAATAGAAGCAAGTAATCACAAAAGCATACAAGCATATGAGCACTTATGAACCCGAGAATACATACCTCAAATCTTCCAATCACTTTGGCATTCAAGCAAAATCTTCAAAGGGTTTAAGCGCATGAACGTCTAACTACAAGATCACTTAAGTCTCCAAGCCTAGAAACATATTTGCACCTAAGTGTGTGCACATGTTTGTGGATATCATGCTAGTGAATATCGGTGAAGCATGTTAAAATAGGAGCATACAATCAAAAGAGTGTTCGACCATAAGAGCATGAAGGCAAATAAACAAGTGGATGTGTTCTCGTTAAAGTATGTAGACGTAGGGGCATACGATCATCAAAGTATGTGAAAATAGAGGTGTATCATCATCAAACCTTGTGAGCAAAGAATTATTCGAATATTAAACCTTGTGAACATAAAAGCATATGATCATCTAAGCAAGTAGACAAGTGTGCAAATGATCAACAAAGCAAGTATACAAACATCTCACTGTCAAATCAACTTAGGATGTAAAAACGATCATAAAACTATGTGAGTCCATGGGCATCCAACAATATGAGCATTTCAATCTCCAAGCATATAGATATATCGTTATTCGAGTGTGGGCACATGTTGTTAAAAATTAAATCTTATGAAGGAATGACACTTAATTTATATTGAAGCAATTAAGCATGCGAGTATACAAGCATTTGATCGTGAGAGAATAGAAGCAAGTAATCACAAAAGCATGCAAGCATATGAGCACCTAAGAACCTAAGAATACATACCTCAAATCTTTCAATCACTTTGGCATTCAAGCAAAATCTTCAAAGGGTTTAAGTGCACAGACGCCCAACTACAAGATCACTTAAGTCTCCAAGCCTAGAAAAATATTAGCATCAAAGTGTGTGCACATGTTTGTGTATATCATGCCAGTGAATATCAGTGAAGCATGTTAACATAGGAGCATACAATCAAAAAAGTGTTTGACCATAAGAGCATGAAGGCAAATAAACAAGTGGATATGTTCTCGTTAAAGCATGTAGACGTAGGGGCATACGGTCATCAAAGCATGTGAAAATAGAAGTGTATGACCATGAAAGGATGTGAACAAAGAATTATGTGAATATTAAACCATGTGAAGATAAAGGCATATGATCATCTAAGTAAGTAGGCATGTGCAAATGATCATCAAAGCAAGTACATATGTGAACAGTTGATCAATAAAGTGTTGAACATGTAAGCATAAATGCATTTAGGTATTCAAGTACACAAACATCTCTCCGTCCAATCGCGTTAGGATGTAAGCATGATCATAAAAGCAAGTGAGTCATCGGACATCAAACTATATGAGCATTTCAGTCTCCAAGCATATTGATATTTCGTTATTTGGGTTTGTTCACATGTTGTTAAAAAATAAATCATATGATGGAATGATACTCATTTATATGTAAACATTTAAGCATGATAGTATACAAGCATTTGATCGTGAGAGCGTATACAAGCAAGTAATCACTGGAGCATACAAGCATATGAGCAGTACAGAACCTAAGAATGCATACCTCAAATCTACCAATTACTTTAGCATTCCAGCAAAATCTTCAAAGGGTTTGAGCGCACGAATGTCCAACTACATGATCAGTTAAGCCTCCAAGCCTATAACGATATTAGCATCCAAGAGTGTGCATATGTTTGTGGACATCATATGAGTGAATATCAATGAAGCATGTTAACATAGGGGCCATCCAATCAAAAAAGTGTTCGAGCAAATGAACATGAAGGCAAATAAACAAGTGGATATGTTCTCGTTAAATCAAGTAGATGTTGGGGCATACAATCATCAATGCATGAGAAAATAGACGTGTATGATCATCAAAGCATGTGTACAAAGAATTTTGTGAATATTAAACCATGTGAACATAAAAGAATACGATCATTTATACAAGTAGACATGTGAGCAAATGATCGTTAAAGCAAGCATACATGTGAGCACATGATCAATAAAGGGTTGAACATGTAAGCATAAGTGCATTTAGGCATCCAACTACACAAACATCTCACCTACCAATCACGTTAGGATGTAAGCACGATCATAAAAGCATGTGAGTCCTCGAGCGTCCAACTATATGAGCATTTCGGTCTCCAAGCATATAGATAAATCGTTATTCGGGTGTGTGCACATGTTGTTGAAAAATAAATCTTATGAAGGAATGACACTTAATTTATATGTAAGCGTTTAAGCACGAGATTATACAAGCATTTGATCATGAGAGGATAGAAGCATAATCATAAAAGCATACAAGCATATGAGCACTTAAGAACCCAGGAATACATACCTCAAATCTTCCAATCACTTCGGCATTCTAGCAAAATCTTCAAAGGGTTTAAGCGCACAAACATCCAACTACAAGATCACTTAAGTCCCCAAGCCTAGAAACATATTAGCATCCAAGTATGTGCACATGTTTGTGGGTATCATGCTAGTAAATATTAGTGAAGCATGTTAACATAGGAGCATACAATCAAAAAAGAGTTCGACCATAAGAGCATGAAGGCAAATAAACAAGTGGATATGTTCTCGTTAAAGCATGTAGACGTAGGGGCATACGATCATCAAAGTATGTGAAAATAGACATGTATGCTTATCGAAGCATGTAAACAAAGAATTATGTGGATATTAAACCATGTGAACATAAAAGCAAATGATCATCTAAGCAAGTAAACATGTGAGCAAATGATCATTAAAGCAAGTACACATGTGAGCACTTGATCAATAAAGCATTGAACATGTAAGCATAAGTGCATTTAGGCATCCAAGTACACAAACATCTCACCGTCCAATCACCTTAGGATGTAAGAATGATCATAGAAGCATGTGAGTCCTCAAGCATCTAACTATATGAGTGTTTCAGTCTCCAAGCATAGAGATATATCGTTATTCAGGTGTGTGCACATGTTGTTAAAAAATAAATTTTATGAAGGAATGACACCTAATTTATATGTAAGCATTTAAGTATGAGAGTATACAAGCATTTGATCGTAAGAGCATACAAACAAGTAATCACATGAGCATACAAGCATATAAGCATTTAAGAACCCCAGAACACATACCTCAAATCTACAAATCACTTCAGCATTCAAGTGAAATCTTCGAAGCGTTTGAGCATAGGAAAGTCCAACTACAAGATCACTTAAGAATCCAAGCCAAGAAACATATTAGCATCCAAGTGTGTGCACATGTTTGTTGATATTATGCTAGTAAATATCAACGAAGCATGTTAACACAAGCGCATCCAATCAAAAAAGTGTTCGTGCATTTGAGAATGAAGGCGTATAGTCAAGTGGGCTTGTTCTCGTTAAACCATGTAGACGTAGGGGTACATGATCTTCAAAGCATGTGAAAATAGAAGTGTATAATCATCAAGGAATGTGAACAAAAAATTATGTGAATATTGAACCATGTGAAGATAAAAGCGTATGATCATCTAAGCAAGTAAACATGTGTGAAATGATTAACAAAGCAAGTACACAAGTGAGTTGTTGATCAATAAAGCATTGAACATGTAAGCATAAGTGCATTTATGCATCCAAGTACACAAACATCTCACCATCCAATCACGTTAGGATGTAAGCACGATCATAAAAGCATGTGAGTCCCCAAACATCCAACTATATGAGCATTTCAGTTTCCAAGCATATAGCTATATCGTTATTCGGGTGAGGGCACATGTTGTTAAAAAATAAAATCTGATGGAGGAATGTCACTTAAATTTATATTTAAGCAATTAAGCATGAGAGTATACAAGCATTTGATCATGAGAGTACACAAGCAAGTAATCACAAGAGCATACAAGCATATGAGCATTTAAGAACCCAAGAACACATACCTCAAATCTATGAATCACTTCACCATAGAGCAAAATCATCAAAGTGTTTGAGTGCACGAATGTCCAAGTACAAGATCACTTAAGTCTCCAAGTCTAGAAACGTATTAGCATCCAAGTGTATGCCCATGTTTGTGGATATCATGCTAGTGAATATCAATGAAGCATGTTGACATAGGAGCATCCAATCAAAAAAGTGTTCTAGCATATGAGCATGAAGGCAAATAAACAAGTGGATATGTTCTCGTTAAAGCAAGTAGACGTAGGGGCATACGATCATTAAAGCATGTGAAAATAGAAGTTTATTATTATTAAAGCATGTGAGCAAAGAATTATTTGAATATTAAACCATAGGAACATAACAACATATGATCATCTAGGCAAGTAGAAATGTTAGCAAATGATCATTAAAGCAAGTATATATGTGAGCACTTGATCAATAAAGCATTGAACATGTAAGCATAAGTGGATTTAGGCATCCAAGTACACAAACATCTCACCGTCCAATCATGTTTGGATGTAAGCATCATCATAAAAGCATGTGAATCCCCGAGCATCCAACTATATGAGCATTTTAGTCTCCAAGCATATAGATATATCGTTATTCGGGTGCGTGCATATGTTGTTAAAAATAAATCTTATGAAGGAATGACACTTAATTTATATGTAAGCATTTAAGAATGAGAGTATACAAGCATTTGATTGTGAGAGCATACAAGCATTTGATCACTAGCGCAAACAAGCATAGGAGTATTTAAGAACCCAAGAACACATACCATAAATCTGCCACTCACCTCAGCATTCAAGCAAATTCTTCGAAGCATTTGAGGGCATGAACGTCCAACTATAAGATCACTTAAGTCTCCAAGCCTTGAAACATAATAGCATCCAAGTGTGTGCACATGTTTGTGGATATCATGCAAGTGAATATCAATGATGAAGGTTAACACAAGAGCATCCAATCAAAAAAGTGTTTGAGCATATGTGCGTGAGGGCAAGTAGACGTAGGGGCATACGATTATCAAAGCATGTGAAAATAGAAGTGCATGATCATCAAAGCATGTGAATATAGAATTATATGAATATCAAACCATGTGAACATAAAAGCATATGATCATCTAAGCAAGTAGACATGTGAGCAAATGATCATCAAAGGAAATACACGTGTGAACACTTGATCAATAAAGCATTGAACATAAAAGCGTAAGTTCATTTAGGCATCCAAGTACACAAACATCTCACCGTCCAATCACCCTAAGATGTAAGCGTCATCATAAAAGCATGTGAGTCCCCGACCATCTAACTATATGAGTGTTTAAGTCTTCAAGCATAGAGATATATCGTTATTCGGGTGTGTGCACATGTTGTTAAAAAATAAATTTTATGATGGAATGACACTTAATTTATATGTAAGCATTTAAGCATAAGAGTATACAAGCATTTGATCGTGGGAGCATACAAGCAAGTAATTACCTGAGCATACATGCATATGAGCAGTTAAGAACCCAAGAACACATACCTCAAATCTACCCATCACTTCAGCATTCTAGCGTAATCTTCAAAGCGTTTGAGCGCACGAATGTCAACCTATGTGATCACTTAAGCCTCCAAGCTCATAAAGATATTAGTATCCAAGTGTGTGCACATGTTTGTGGATATCATACGAGTGAATATCAACGAAGCATGTGAACATAAGGGCATCCAATTGAAAAGTGTTCAAGGAAATAAGCATGAAGGCTAACAAACAAGTGGATATGTTCTCGTTAAAGCATGGAGACGTAAGGCCATACAATCTTTAAAGCATGTGAAAATTGAAGTGTATGATCATCAAAGCATGTGAACAAAGAATTATTTGAAAATTAAACCATGCGAACAAAAAAGGATATGATCATCTAGGCAAGTAGAAATGTTAGGAAATGATCATCAAAGCGTCTACACATGTGAGCACTCTATTAATAAAACATTGAACATGTAAGCATAAGTGCATTTATGCATCCAATTACAAAAACATCTCACCATCCAATCACGTTAGGATGTAAGCATGATCATAAAAGCATGTGAGTCCCCGAGCATCCAACTATGTGAGCATTTCAGTCTCTAAGCATATAAATATATCGTTATTCGGGTGAGTGCACATGTTGTTAAAAAACAAATCTTATAAATGAATGACACTTAATTTATATGTAAGCATTTAAGCATGAGAGCATGCAAGCATTTTATCGTGAGAGCATACTAGCATGTGATCACTAGAGTAAACAAGCATATGAGCATTTAAAAACCCAAGAACACATACCTCAAATCTACCAATACCCTTAATATTCAGGAAAATTCTTTAAAGCGTTTGAGGGCGTGAACGTCCAACTACAAGATCACTTAAGCCTCCAAGCCTAGAAACATATTAGCATCCAACTGTGTGCACATGTCTATGGATATCATCATGCGAGTGAATATCAATGAAACATGTTAACATAGGAGCATCTAATCAAAAAAAGTGTTCGAGCATATGAGCATAAAGGCATATAGGCAAGTGGGCATGTTCTCGTTAAAGCATGTAGACGTAGGCCATATGATCATCAAAACATGTAAAAATAGAAGTGTATGATCATCAAAGCATGTGAACAAAGAATTATGTGAATATTAAACCATGTGAACATAAATGCATATGATCATCTATGCAAGCCGACATGTGAGTAAATGACCATCAAAGCAAGTACACTTGTGAGCACTTGATCAATAAAGCGTTGAACATGCAAGCATAAGTGCATTTAGGCATCAAAGTACACAAACATCTGAAAATCCAATCACTTTAGAATGTAAGCACAATCATAAAGCATATATGTCCCCGAGCATCCAACTATATGAGCATTTCAGTCACCAAGCATATAGATATATCATTATTTGGGTTTGTGCACTTGTTGTTAAAAAATAAATCTTATTAAGGAATGAAACTTAATTTATATGTAAGCATTTAAGGATGAGAGTATACAAGCATTTGATCATGAGAGCATACAAGCAAATAATCACCAGAGCAAACAAGCATATGAGCATTTAAGAATCCAAGAACACACACCTCAAATCTTCCAATCACCTCAACATTAAGGAAAATTCTTCAAAGCATTTGAGTGCATGTATGTCCAACTACATGAGCACTTAAGCCTTTGAGCCTAGAAACATATTTGCATCTAAGTGTGCGCACATGTTCGTGGATATCATGTGAGTGAATATCAATGAAGCATTTTAACATCGGAGCATTCTATCATAAACGTGTCAGAGCATATGAGCATGAAGGCATATAGGTAAATGGGCATGTTCTTTTTAAAGCATGTAGACGTAGGGGCATACGATAATCAAAGCATGTGAAAATAGAAGTGTATGATCATCAAAGCATGTGAACAAAGAATTATGTGAATATTAAATCATGTGAACATAAAAGCATATAATCATTTAAGCAAGTAGACATGTGAGCAAATGATCATCAAAGCAACTGTACTTGTGGGCACCTGATCAATAAACAATTGAACATGTAAGTATAAGTGCATTTAGGCGTCCAGGTACACATACATCTTACCGTCTAATCACCTTTGGAAGTAAGTGCGATCATCAAAGCATGTTAGTGCTCGAGCATCCAACTACATGAGCATTTCAATCTCGAAGCATATAGATATATCGTTATTTGGGTTTGTCCACATGTTGTTAAAAAATAAATCTTATGAAGGAATGACACTTAATTTATGTGGAAGCATTTAGGCATAAGAGTATACAAGCATTTGATCGTGAGAGCAGACAAGCAAGTAATCAGTAGAGCATACAAATATATGAGCATTTAAGAACCCAAGAACACATATCTCAAATCTACCAGTCACTTCAGCATTCAAGCAAAATCTTCAAAGCGTTTGTGCCCTCGAACGTCCAACTACGAGATCACTTAAGCCTCAAAGCCTAGAAACATATTAGCATCCAAGTGTGTGCACATGGTTATGGATATCATGCGAGTGAATATCAACGAAGCCTATTAACCCAGGGGCATCCAATCATAAATGTGTTCGAGCATATGAGCATGAAGACATATAGGCAAGTGGGCATGTTCTCATTAAAGCATGTAGGCATAGGGGCATACGATCATCAAAGTATGTGAAAATAGAAGTGTATGATCATCAAAGCATGTGAACAAAGAATTATGTGAATATTAAACCATGTGAACATAAAAGCATATAATCAACTAAGCAAGCAGACATGTGAGCAAGTGATCATCAAAGCATGTACACATGTGAGCACTTGATTAATAAAGCATTGAAAATGTAAGCATATGTGTATTTAGGTGTCCATGTACACATACATCTTACTGTCCAATCACCTTAGGATGTAAGCGCGACCATCAAAGCATATGAGTGCCCGAGCATCCGACTACATGAGTGTTTCAATCTCGAACTATATAAATATATCGTTATTGGGGGTGTATGCACATGTTGTCAATAAATAAATCTTATGAAGAAATGACACTTAATTTATATGAAAGCATTTAAGCAAAAGAGTCTACAAGTATTTGAATGTGAGGGCATACAATCAAGTAATCACTGGAGCATACGTGCAAATGAGCATTTAAGAACCCAAGAACACATACCTTAAATCTACCATCATCTCAGCATTCTAGCAAATTCTTTAAAGTGTTTCTACGCACGAACATCTAGCTACATGATCGCTTAAGCCTCCAAGCCTATAAACATATTAGCATCCAAGTGTGTGCGCATGTTTGTGGAAACCATACAAGTGAATATGAACGAAGCATGTTAACACAGGAGCATCCAATCAAAAAAGTATCCGATTATATGAGCATGAAGGCATATAGGCAAGTGGGCATGTTCTCGTTAAAGCATGTAGATGTAGGGGCATATGATCATCAATGCATGTGAAAATAGAAGTGTATGATCATTAAAGCATGTGAACAAACAATTATGTGAATATTAAATCATGTGAACGTAAAAGCATATAATCATCTAAGCAAGTAGACATGTGAGCAAATGATCATCAAAGCAAGTACACATGTGAGCACTTGATCAATAAAGCATTGAACATGTAAGCATAAGTGCATTTAGGCATCCAAGTACACATACATCTTACTGTCCAATCACCATAGGATGTAAACGCGATCATCAAAGTAAGTGAGCTCCCAAGCATCCAACTATGTGAGCGTTTCAGTCTCGAAGCATATAGATATATCATTATTCAGGAGTGTGGACTTAAGAGTATACAAACATTTGATCGTGAGAGCATACAATCAAGTAATTACTAGAGCATACGTGCATATTAGCATTTAAGAACCCAAGAACACATACCTTAAATCTACCAATCACCTCAGCATTCAAGCAAATTCTTCAAAGCGTTTGAGTGCATGAATGCCTGACTACATGATCACATAAGCCTCCCAGCCTAGAAACATATTAGAATCCATGTATGTGCACATGTTTGTGGATATCATGCGAGTGAATATCAACAAAGTATGTTAACATAGGAGCATCAAATTATAAACGTGTTTAAGCATATGAGCATGAATGCATATAGGCAAATGGGCATGGTCTCGTTAAAGCATGTAGACGTAAGGGCATACGATCATTAAAGCATGTGAAAATAGAAGTGTATGATTGTCAAAGCATGTGAACAAAAAAAATATGTGAATATTAGACCATGTGAACATAAAAGCATATGATCATCTAAGATGGTAGACATGTAAGCAAATGATCATCAAAGCAAGTACACACGTGAGCACTTGATCAATAAAACATTGAACATGTAAGCATAAGTGCATTTAGCCCTCCAAGTACACAAACATCACACCATCCAATCACCTTAGGATGGAAGCACTATCACTAAAGCATGTGAGTCCCCAAGCATCCAACTAGATGAATATCTCCGTCTCCAAGCATATAGACATGTCATTATTTGGGTGTATGCACATGTTGTTAAAAAATAAAACTTATAAAGGAATAACACTTAATTTATATGAAAGCATTTAAGCATGAGAGTATGCAAGCATTTTATCGTGAGAGAATGCAAGCAAGCAATCACTAGAGCATACAAGCAGATAAGCATTTAAGAACCCAATAACACATACCTCAAATCTACCAATCACCTCAGCATTCAAGCAAATTCTTCAAAGCATTTGAGTGCATGAACGTCAAACTACATGATCACTTAAGCCTCTAAGCCTAGAAGCATATTAGCATCCAAGTGTGTGCACATGTTTGTGGATATCACGCGAGTGAATATCAACGAAGCATGTTAACATCAGAGCATCCAATCATAAACGTGTCCGAGCATATGAGCATGAAGGCATATAGGTAAGTGGGCATGTTCTCGTTAAAGCATGTAGACGTAGGGGCATACGATTATCAAAGCATGTGAAAATAAAAGTGTATGATCATCAAAGCATGTGAACAAAGAATTATGTGAATATTAAACCATGTGAACATAAAAGCATATAATCATCTGAGCAAGTAGACATGTGAGCAAATGATCATCAAAGCAAGTACACATGTGGGCACCTGATCGATAAACAATTGAACATGTAAGCATAAGTGCATCTAAGCATCTAAGTACACAAAAATCTCACCGTCCAATCACCTTAGGATGTAAGCACGATTACCAAAGCTTGTGAGTGCTCGAGCATCCAACTACATGAGTATTTCAGTTTCGAAGCATATAGATATATTGTTATTTGGGTGTGTGCACATAATGTTAAAAAATAAATCTTATGAACAAATGACACTTAATTTATATGAAAGCATTTAAGCATGAGAGTATACATGCATTTTATCACGAGAGCATACAAGCAAGTAATCATAAGAGCATACAAGCATATGAGCATTTAAGAACCCAAGAACACATACCTTAAATCTACCAATCACCTCAGCATTTAAGCGAAATCGTTAAAGTGTTTTAGCTCACGAATGGGACACATGATCACTTAAGCTTCCAAGCTTATAAACATATTAGCATCCAAGTGTGTGCACGTGTTTGTGGATATCATACAAGTGAATTTCAACAAAGCATGTTAACATAGGAGCATCCAATCGTAAATGTGTTTGAGCATATGAGCATGAATGAATATAGGCAAGTGGGCATGTTATTGTTAAAGTATGCAGACATAAGGGCATACGATCATTAAAGCATGTTAACATAGATGTGTATGATTGTCAAAGCATGTGAACATAAAAGTATGTGAATATTAAACCATGTAAATATAAAAGCAAGTGATCATCTAAGCAAGTAGACATGTGAGCAAATGATCATCAAAGCAAGTACACACGTGAGCACTTCATCAGTAAAGCATTTAAGTGTCCAAGTATACAAACATCTTACCGTCCATTCACCTTAGAATGTGAACACGATCATCCAACTATATGAGTGATTTAGTCTCCAAGCATATAGATAAATCGTTATTCAGGTGTGTGCCCAAGTTGTTAAATAATAAATCTTATGAAGGAATGACACTTAATTTATATGTAAGCATTTATGCATGAGAGCATACAAGTATTTGATCGTGAGAGCGTACTAGCAAGTCATCACTAGAGTAAACAAGCATATGAGCATTTAAGAACCCAAGAAAACATAACTCAAATCTACCAACCACCTTAGCATTCTCTTCAAAGCGTTTGAGCATACAAATGTCCAACTACATGATCACTTAAGCCTCCAAGCCTATAAATATATTAGCATCCAAGTGTGGGCACATGTTTGTGGATATCATGCGAGTGAATATCAATGAAGAATGTTAATATATGGGCATCCAATTATAAACGTGTTCGAGCATATGAGCATGAAGGCATATAGGCAAATAGTCATGTTCTCGTTAAAGCATGTAGACGTCGGGGCATACGATCATCAAAGCATGTGAAAATAGAAGTGTATGATCATTAAAGCATGTGAAAAAAGAATTATGTGAATATTAAACCATGTGAACATAAAAGCATATGATCATCTAAGCAAGTAGACATGTGAGCAAATGATCATCAAAGCAAGTACACATGTGAGCACTTGATCAATAAGCATTGAACATGTGAGTGCATTTAGGCATCCAAGTACACAAACATCACGCTGTCCAATCACCTTAGGATGGATGCATAATCATCAAAGCATGTGAATCCCCGAGCATCCAACTACATGAGTGTCTCCGTCTCCAAGCATATAGACATGTCATTATTTGGGTGTATGCACATGTTGTTGAAAAATTAAACTTATGAGGGAATGACACTTAATTTATATGAAAACATTTAAGCATAGGAGTATACAAGCAGTTTATCATGAGAGCATACAAGCAAGTAATCATAAGAGCATACAAGCATATGAGCATTTAAGAACCCAAGAACACATAACTTAAACCTACCAATCACCTCAACATTCAAGCAAAATTGTTAAAGTGTTTCAGCTCTTGAACGTCCGACTACATGATCACTTAAGCCTCCAAGCCTATAAAATATTAGCATCCAAGTGTGTGCAGGTGTTTGTGGATATCATGCAAGTGAATATCAGTGAAGCATGTTAATATAGGAGCATCCAATCATAAATGTGTTCGAACATATGAGCATGAACGAATATAGGCAAGTGGGCATGTTCTCATTAAAGTATGTAGACATAGGGGCATACTATCATTAAAGCATGTTAACATAGATGTGTAAGATTATCAAAGCATGTGAACATAGAAGTAAGTGAGTATTAAACCACGTGAACATAAAAGCAAGTGATCATTTAAGTAAGTAGACCATGTAAGCAAATGATTATCAAAGCAAGTATACACGTGAGCACTTGATCAGTAAAGCATTGAACATGTAAGCGTAAGTACATTTGGGCATCCAAGTACACAAACATTTGATCGTCCAATCACCTTAGGATGTAAACATGATCATAAAATCAAGTGAGTCCCTGAGCATCCAACTATATGAGCGATTCAGTCTCCAAGCATATAGATAAATTGTTATTCGGGTGTGTGCACAAGTTGTTAAATAATAAATCTTATGAAGGAATGACACTTAATTTATATGTAAGCATTTATACATGGGAGCATACAAGCATTTGATCAGGAGAGCGTACTAGCAAGTCATCACTAAAGCAAACAAGCGTATGAGCATTTAAGAACCCAAGAACACATACCTCAAATCTACCAATGACCTCAGCATTCAAGCAAATTCTTCAAAGCATTTGAGCACATGAATGTCCAACTACATGATCATTTAAGGCTCCAAGTCTCCAAAGATATTAGCATTCAATTGTGTGCACATGTTTGTGGATATCGTGCGAGTGAATATCTATGAAGAATGTTAACATAGGGGCATCCAATTATAAACGTGTCTCAGCATATGAGCATGAAGGCATATAGGCCAATCCGCATGTTCTCGTTAAAGCATGTAGATGTAAGGGCATATGATCATCAAAGCTTGTGAAAATAGAAGTGTATGATCGTCAAAGTATGTGAACAAAGATTTTTGTGAATATTAAACCAAGTGAACATAAAAGCATATGATCAACTAAGCAAGTACACATGTGAGCGAATGATCATCAAAGCAAGTACACATGTGAACACTTGATCATTAAAGCATTAAACATGTAAGCGTAAGTGAATTTTGGCATCCAAGTACACAAACATCTCACCGTCCAATCACCTTAGGAGGTAAGCACTATCATCAAAGGATCTGAGTCCCCGAGCATCCAACTACATAAGTGTCTCAGTCTTCAAGTATATAGATATGTTGTTATTCGGGTGTGTGAACATGTTGTTAAAAAATATATCTTATGAAGGAATGACAATTAATTTTTATGAAAGCATTTAAACATGAGAGTATACAAGCATTTGATGGTGAGAGCATATAAGTAAGTAATCACTAGAGCATTCAACCATATGAGCATTTAAGAACCCAAGAACAAATACCTTAAATCTACCTATCACCTCAGCATTCAAGCAAAATCTTCAAAGTGTTTGAGCACATGAACGTCCAACTACATGATCACCTAAGCGTCCAAGCCTATAAACATATTAGCATCCAAGTGTGTGCACATGTTTGTGGATGCCATACGAGTGAATATTAACGAAGCATGTTAACACAGGAGCATCTAATAAAAAAAGTGTCCGAGCATATGAGCATGAAGGCATATAGGCAAGTGGTCATGTTTTCGTTAAAGCATGTAGACAAAGGAGCATATGATCATCAAAGCATGTTAACATAGAAGTGTATGATCATGAAAGCATGTGAGCATAGATGTATATGAATATTAAACCATGTGAACATAAAAACATGTGATCATCTAAGCAAGTAGACATGTGAGCAAATGATCATCAAAGCAAGTACACACATGAGCACTTGATCAATAAAGCATTGAACATGTAAGCATAACTGCATTTAGGCATCCAAGTACACATTCATCTTTCCATCCAATCACTTTCAGATTTAGGCACGATCATCAAAGCATGTGAGTGCCCAAGCATTCAACTACCTGACTGTTTCAATCTCCATGTATATTGATATATCGTCATTCAAGTGTGTGCACATGTTGTTAAAAAATAAATCTTATGAAGGAATGACACTTAATTTATACGTAAGCATTTAAGAATGATAGTATACAAGCATTTGATTGCGAGAGCATACAAGCATGTGATCATTAGAGCATACAAGCATATGAGCATTTAAGAACCCATTTACACATACCTCAAATCAACCAATCACCGTAACATTAAAAAAAAATCGTCAAATAGCTTGAGCACATGAATGTTGAACTACATGATCACTTTAGCCTCCAAAAATATATTAGCATGCAAGTGTGTGCACTTTTTTATGGATACCATACGAGTGAATATTTGCGAAGCATGTTAACATAGACAAGTGGACATGTTTTTGTTAAAGCATGTAGATGAAGGAGCATACGATCATCAAAGCATGTGAACATAGTAGTGTATGATCATCAAAGCATGTGAACATAGAAGTATGTGAATATCAAAACATGTGAACATAAAAGCATGTGAGTATTTAACCATGTGAGCATCTAACCATGTAGACATGCAAGCCAATGATCATCAGAGCAAGTACTCGTGTGAGCACATGATCAACAAAGCATTGAACATATAAGCTCATGTGCATTTAGGTATCCAAGTACACATACATCTTATTGTCCAATCACCTTAGGATTTATGCGTGATCATCAAAGCATGTGAGTGCCCATGCATCCAACTAAATGAGCATGTAGATGAAGCATGTTCTCGTTAAAGCATGTAGACAAAGGAGCATACGATCATCAAAGCATGTTAACATAAAAGTGTATGATCATCAAAGGATGTGAACATAAAAATATATGAATATCTAAACTTTTGAACATTGAAGCATTTATGCATCTAAGCAAGTAGACATGTGAGCAAATAATCATCATAGTAAGTACACATGTGAACAATTGATCAATAAAGCATTGAACATGTAAGCATAAGTGCATTTAGGCATCCAAGTACACATACATCTTACCGTCCAATCAACATAGGATGTAAGCTCGATCATCAAAGCATTTGAGTGCCCGAGCATCAACTGCATGAGCGTTTCTGTCACCAAGCATATAGAAATATCATTATTCAAGTATGTGCACATGTTGTTAAAAAATAAATCTTATGAAGGAATGACACTTAATTTATATGTAAGCATTTGAGCATGAGAATATACAAGCATTTGATAGTGAGAGCATACAAGCATGTGATCACTAGAGTAAACAAGCATATGAACATTTAAGAACCCAAGTACACATACCTCAAATCAAACAATCTTCTTAGCACTCAAGCAAAATCGTGAAATCGTTTGAGGGCACGAATGTCTAACTACATGATCACTTAGGCCTCCAAGCTTATAAACATATTAGCATCCAAGTGTGTGCACATGTTTATGGATATCATACGAGTGAATATGAATGAAGCATGTTAACATAGATCCAATCAAAAAAGTGTCCGAGCATATGAGCATGAAGGCATATAAGCAAGTGGATATGTTCTTGTTAAAGCATGTAGATGTAGGGGCATACGATTATCAAAGCATGTGAACATAGAAGGGTATGATCAACAAAACATATGAACAAAGAATTATGTGAATATTAAACCATGTGAACATAAAAGCATGTGATCATTTAAGCAAGTGGACATGTGGGTAAATGATCATCAAAGTAAGTTCACATGTGAACACTTGATCAACAAAGCATTGAACATAGAAGCACATGTGCATTTAGGCATCGGAGGACACATACATCTTACCATCCAATCACTTTAGGATTTAGGCATGATCATCAAAGCATGTAAGTGCCCGAGCATCCAACTGCATGAGCGTTTCAGTTTCCATGCATAAAGATATATTGCCATTCAAGTGTGTGCACATGTTGTTAAAAAATAAATCTTATGAATGATTGACACTTAATTTATACGTAAGCATTTAAGCATAAGAGTATACAAGCATTTGATTGTTAGAGCATACAAGCATGTGATCATTAAAGCATACAAGCACATGAGCATTTAAGAACCTAAGTACACATACCTCAAATTTACCAATCACCACATCATTCAAGCAAAATCGTCAAAGCGTTTGAGCATATGAATGTCCAACTACATGATCACTTAAGCCGCCATGCCTGTAAACATATTAGCATCCAAGTGTGTGCACATGTTGTTGGATACCATACTAGTGAATATTAACGAAGCATGTAACATAGGAGCATCCAATCAAATAAGCGTATGAGCATATGAGCATGATGGCAATTAAGCAATTGGACAGGTTCTTGTTAAAGCATGTAGATGTTGGGGCATACGATCATCAAAACATGTGAACATAAAAGTGTATGATCATCAAAGCATGTGAATAAAGAATTATGTGAATATCAAACCATGTGAACATAAAATCATGTGATCATCTAAGCAAATGGACATGTGAGTAAATGATCATCAAAGCAAGTATACATGTGAGCACTTGATCAATAAAGCATTGAACATGCAAGCATAAGTGCATTTAGGCATCAAAGTACATATACATCTTACCGTCCAATCACCTTGGGATTTGAGCATGTTCATCAAAGCATGTGGGTGCTCGTGCATCTAACTACATGAGCGTTTCAGCCTCCAAGCATGCAGATATATTGTCATTCAAGTTTGTGCACATGTGGTTAAAAAATAAATCTTACGAAGGAGTGACACTTAGTTTATATGTAAGCATATAGGCATATGTAAGCATAAGTGCATTTAGGCATCAAAGTACATATACATCTTACCGTCCAATCACCTTGGGATTTGAGCATGTTCATCAAAGCATGTGGGTGCTCGTGCATCTAACTACATGAGCGTTTCAGCCTCCAAGCATGCAGATATATTGTCATTCAAGTTTGTGCACATGTGGTTAAAAAATAAATCTTACGAAGGAGTGACACTTAGTTTATATGTAAGCATATAGGCATGAGAGTATACAAGCATTTGATCGTGAGAGCATACAAGCATGTGATCATTTGAGCATACAAGCATATGAACATTTAAGAACCAAAGTACACATACCTTAAATCTACCAATCATCTCAGCATTCAAGCAAAATCGTCAAAGTGTTTTAGCGCACGAATGTTGAACTACATGATCACTTAAGCCTCCAAGCCTATAAACATATTAGCATCAAAGTGTGTGCACATGTGTGTGGATATCATAGGAGTGAATATCAATGCTTGTGAGCGTGCAATTATAAAAGCATTTGAACATTGGAGCATGTAATCATCAAATTGTCAGTGCGTATGAGCATTTTGTTATACGAGCAAGTGGGCATGTGATCATTAAAGCGTGTAGGTATTGGAGCATATGATCTTCGAAGCATGTGATCATTAAAGAATTTGTACATCATAGCATCTATACATTGGAGCATGCGATCACCAAAGCATGTAGACACGTGAACATGTGATCGTCAAAGCAAGTACACATGTGAGCATATTACCAAGAAAGCAAGAGAACATACAAGCATTTGATCATAAGAGCAAACCAGAATGTGATTGTGAGAGTATACAAACATATGAGCATTAAAACACCTAAGTACACATACCTCTAATCTCCAATCTCCTTAGTATTCAAGCATAATTGTCAAAGCATTTAAGTGTACGTACGTCTGACAACAAGAACAGTAATGCCTTTAAGCCTATTGACGTTTCATGATTACCGTGTGGGCTCATGTGTGTGAGTATCCAACATGTGAATATCAATGCATATGGGCATGCAATCATCAAAGCATTTGAACATATATGCAAGTAATCATCAAAACATCCAAGTATCTAAGAATGATTGCATACAGGTAAGTGGGCATATGATTATCAAAGCATGTAGACATAGGAGCACACGATCATCGAAACATGTGAACATCAAAGCATGTGAGCATAGAAGCATGAGCATAGAAGCATGTGATCATCAAAGCAAGTAGACATGTAAGCATTTTATCATCAAAGCAAAAACAAATGTGAGTAGATTATCAATAAAGCATGTGAATATACAAGCATGTGATCATGATAGTATACATACATATGAGCATTTAAGTAACCAAGTACACATACCTCTAATCTCCTAATCATCTTAGCATTCAGGCAAAATTGTCAACACATTTGAGCGTACAAATGTCCTACTACAATATCAATTTAGCCTTCGAGCCAACAAACATTTTACCATCCAAGTGTGTGCACATGTATGTGGATATCAAACATGTGAATATCAATGCACGTGAGCATATGATCATCGAAGCATTTGAAAATAGGAGTAGGTAATTCGTAAAGCGTCCAAGCATATGAGCTCGAAGGCATGCAAGCAAGTGGGCATGTGATCATCAAAGCATGTAAACATGGAAGCACTCTATCATCAAGGCATGTGAACTTAAATGCATGTGATCAACGAAGCATGTTAACATAGGAGCATCCAATCATAAAAGTGTCCGAGCATATGAGGATGAAGGTGTATAGGTAAGTGGACATGTGAACATAGAAGTGTATGATCATCAAAGCATGTGAACATAGAAGTATGTGAATATCAAAACATTTGAACATAAAAACATATGATCATCTAAGCAAGTAGGCATGGGAGCATACGATCATCGAAACATGTGATCATCAAAGCAAGTAGACATATAAGCATGTTATCATCAATGTATGCGAGCATGGGAGCATAACATAATCAAAGTATATGAGCATAGAAGCATGTGATCACCAAATCTTGTTAGCACGGGAGTATGTAATCATCAAATCATGAGAGCATGTGCGCATTTCAACCTATAAACATTCAAGCATGTGAGCAATCAAGCAGGTCAACAACCAAGCATGTGAGTGTGGGAGCATACAATCATCGTAGCATGTAAAAGTGTGAGCAACCAAGCTTGTAAGAACTAGTGAGCATTAGCGCGAACGTGCATCAAAATGGATGAGCACATCAGTCCCCTAAATATAGATATATGATATTCGAGTGTGAGCACATGTGGATACAAACAAATGATTTATGCTTAATGAGAATTAATGAATAAATCTTATGAAGGACTGAAACTTATTTGAACTTATGAGCATTTAAGCATGAGAGCATACAATCATGTTAGCATGAGAGCATACAATCATGTGATCATAGGAGCAAACAAGCATATGAACATTTAAGCACCCAAGTACACATACCTCTTACCATCCAATCACCTCACCATTCAAGCACAATCGTCAAGGCATTTGAGCACAAGAACGTCCAATTGCATGATCAATTAAGCCTCTAATCATACAAACTCATCATCATCCAAATGTGCGTGGATATCAAACATGTGAATATCAATGCATGTGAGCATAGGAGCATGCGATCATCAAAGAATATGAGCATGTGACCATGGGATTATCAAAGCAAGAGCATGAGAGCATGCATCATTAAAGAATATGAGCATGAGACCATGGGATTATCAAAGCATTTGAGCATGAGAGCATGGGAGAATGTTATCATCACTTAAAAATAGACGAAGGAGTTGCCACTTGGTTCTAAGTCCAAGAACTAAAACATGACTCCATGAAGATCTACCTACCAAAGTAGGTTTGGAGTTAGGATACGGGATTCCAACCTATAAACATTCAAGCATGTGAGCAATCAAGCATGTCAATATCCAAGCATGTGAGCGTAGGAGCATACAATCATCGTAGCATGTAAAAAAAAGGAGCAACCAAGCTTGTAAGAACTAGTGAGCATTAGCACGAATGTGCATCAAAATGGATGAGCACATCAGTCTCCAAAAATATAGATATATCGATATCCAAGTTTGTGCACATATGGATACAAACAAAGGATTGATGCTTAATGAGAATTAATGAATAAATCTTATGAAGGAGTGACACTTATTTGAACTTATGAGCATTTAAGCATGAGAGTATACAAGCATGTTAGCATGAGAGCATACAATCTTGTGATCATAGAGCAAACAAGCATATGAGCATTTAAGCACCTAAGTACACATACCTCTTATAGTCCAATCACCTAGCATTCAAGCATAATCGTCAAGGCATTTGAGCAGATGAATGTCCAATTGCATGATCAATTAAGCCTCCAAGCATATAGACTCATCATCATCCAAATGTGAGCAAATGTGTGTGGATATCAAACATGTGAATATCAATGCATGTGAGCATGAGAGCATGCGATCATCGAAGAATATGAGCATGGGAGCATGCGATCATTGAAGAATATGAGCAAGAACTAAAACATGAATCCATGAAGATCTACCCACCAGACTAGGTCTAGAGTTAGGATACTGGATGGGAAGATGTTAGGCACCCTAAGCTTGCCTAGCTGTAGCCGACTTTCAAATATCATAGCATGATAATGGTCAAGTGGTGTCTATCTTATGGGTCTATGTGAACACATGCATACATCTAAACCCTAGTGTTTCTCTACGAGTCGTGTGAAATAGATAAAATAGAAAGCAGAAAAAGGATCATGTGAAAGACAATCAAGCATGTGAAGGTCAACAGAAGAGAGCACACAAGTATGTGCACATGAGAGCACACAAGCATATGCGAATGAGAGCATACTAGCATGTAAGTAGACAAGCATGTAAGAACATGGGAGCATGTGATCATCAAAGCATGTTTATGTAGGAGCATATCATTATTAAAGCATGTAGATATGAGAGCATTTAATAATCAAAGCATGGGAGCATGTGATCATTTAAACATGTAGACATGTGAGCATTTAATACCCAAACATATTTTATTACTTACCAAATTCCATCCCCAATTTTAAATCAAATTAATTTCCAAAAGAAAATCTTTTAACATTGAAAGCACTTATGATAACTTTCTTTCCAAAACCTCATCTTTGAAATAGTTGACAAAAGATTTAACTCTCATTGATTAGAAAAAATTTCATCTTTAAATGCCCTTCCAAGACTTTCCTTAAATTGATCAATCAAATTTAAATTTGAATTCAAATCTTCAAGACCAATGTACAAGGAAAGTATTATGCATGTCAACCATATAAAAAAAAGGGAAGAAAATAAATCATGCTACACTGTTTAATCAAGTCATTGATTATCCAATTAAATGCAAGAATTTATTTCCAAATTCAATGGGGACTATTCAGCTATGTATGTCTAGAGACAAGGTTAAATTAGAAAACAATGCAAGGAAGCAATGGCTACCATGTTTAGATATAAAAGGAAACTAATAACATTTGTATCAATCCAAGAATTACTAAATCACCTTAGCATGCATGACCATATTCAATGCCATTCAAAATTAAAAGGTTTATTGTAAGCTAGGCTATAAATACCAAATACAAATTTCAATCAAACCAAAATCACCATTTCTACAACCTCCATTGCCAACACTATGCACTCTACTAACTTCATAAAAGCTAAGATTTCGACAAAGGGTTATAATTCTCAAGGACAAAACTTAGGTATAGTATCTTAGATGTTGTTTTTTAAGTTTCTTTCTTAAGATTCAGCTATGTGGCTATTTAATTAAAAAAATACACTTTCATCTCATAAGAAAAAATGGCAGGATCTTAAGAAGGTGACCTAATGAACAACACATAAGTACTATATGTAAGTCTTTCCCTTCTCATAAATCCCCTTGACAATTTATTAAACTCATTTCAATTCTTTCTTTTAGGGTCAAATCAATAGCTATGCTTTGAGGAAGTTTCTTCTCAATTAAGTTTTAACACAAACGTAGTGTACCATAAATTCAAAATTCAATGATTGAGCGAAACACACTACTATCTAGGGTGGGTTTTTTAAAGTACTAGCTAACTAGTTACTACACACTATTTGAACTAAACAATTGAATATTCCTTAAAAAAAAAAACATCAAATTATAGAATTTAGAGGGCAAAAATATTGAAGAACCCACCTGCAATTGTGAAGGCTAAGGATCTTCTCCAAGAATGTCAAGCAATGTATTGATGTCGATGGACAAGTCTTCATTGTTGCTGCCATCACCAAAAAAATCACAATCATCATCAACGATAGAGAAATCGCCATGTGGTCAGAATTCCGACCTGTCGTCTACCATCAACATGATCAAAAAAAAGAGATTAAGTCATAGTACCTCATTTAGCCAAGTCCACATGCATAAGCTCAATTGGAAACAAATTCATGAAGGGAAACATTCTGATCATTCACTTTAATTCCTTGCCTATTCAAATCCTTACCCATTTGATTCTAAATGAGACTTTAGGAGGAAATAGTCAAAGCACCAAAATAAGCAATATCTCATACGCAATAAATTCTAATCTGTTGTACATCAATGAATTCAAGTAACATGCTAGAGAAAATTAAATCAAAAGCCACAACTATCACGACTCGAAAACAAATGGGTCCAAAGCAAGATAAAAGAACCATTAAGAGAAACTGTAGGGGATTTTTTTTTTCTTTCCTTTCTTTCCTCATGATAATATAAATAAACACACTACAACATATTTACAACAATAAAGGTGTAAAATTGCTTAAAAAGATTTGGAGTGTTACATTTCTTCCCCCCTTAAAAGAATTTCATTCTAAAATTATAAACATAGTTATGTGTCTCAAAACAAAACCAAGCAATCATTGACATTAACATTTTCGGCATAAACCTTTCAACTAAAAGGGTCAAGGATTACTTCAATTGATGACTTAAGTTTCAAACCAAAATTTGGAGTTCAAATCGCAAGGGATCAAATTCAAAAAGGGGTTTAAAGGAAACCATTCTTGAAACCAAGAGTATAGGAGTATTCCACTTATTTTTTGAAAAAACAATTTTATCTTTGACTTGTTTCAAACACAATTGTTGAATAATAGCCATAAGGCCAGAAAAGTTAACACAAGAATTTCAAACCAAAATAGTTCCATTTCACAAAGTCCAAAATTTGAAACTAGAATTAAAATTGTCTTTAATAAATACAAGCCACATATGCTCCACTAAATTTAAAGACTTTTCAAAGTGGTAGGAAAATACTAGTAGTTAAAACCGAAGAAGTTTTGGATTTGTAAAATTAACATTTGTCACGAAGACAAAATCATGTCTATTTTGAAAAAACCGTTTGCAAGGGAGACTTTAAAATGGCTTTCAAAACCCATGTAAAGTATACAAATGTTCTTTAGTAACGAACCAAGGCCACAAATCCAACAAGGTAACCGTTAGAAGTTTTCCCTTTTTTTTTTAAAGAGTAATGAATTGTCTATGTATTACCCCCTGGCGCGCGCACGCGTTTGTTTTAACATATAAAAATAACAAAGTCTGTAAAACATCTCATATGTAAGTCAAAGGTTTTAAAATTTAATCTCTAAGGCAAGATCATGCACAGCAACCTACATATAACAATAACAAAGTTTGTAAAACATCTCATACGTAAGTCAAAGGTTTTAAAATTTAATCTCTAAGGCAAGATCATGCACAGCAACCTACATATAACAATAACAAAGTCTGTAAAACATCTCATACGTAAGTCAAAGGTTTTAAAATTTAATCTCTAAGGCAAGATCATGCACAACAACCTACATATAGGCCCCAAAACAACCAAAAACAAAATGAGAATAACTTCTGGGGCAACAAACAAGTGATACATCAACTTCATAAGGTAAAAGAGACTATTCATAAGAGTTCATGAAAATCGTTTACATGAGATTTAACTTACTATAGAGCACATAAACTCAAAACAATCTTAGGAACTCAGCTCAAAAACTTTTGGGCATATCAAGAACAATGCTTAACAAGAATAATGCAAATAATAAACAATCTACTAACTTGAGTATGGTACGAAAGCACAACAATTTTCACCACAGAACTATTTAAAGAACTTATAGTAGTGTTAAAAAATAAAGAAGTGCTAAACAAACTCCAAGCCATTACAATCAACCAATGTTAACACAAAATAGTTCCTCACCTAAACTACCCAAAGGAAACCACCTTGCATGATATACTACAACAAACCTAATGATGACTCATATACTACAACAAAACCAACTCTATTGGGGTACAACAATTGATCCTAATCAAATTAAAAAGAAATTCTAAACGACTTATTGGGTCTATTATTATTGTAAATTCAATTGGGTCTATTACTATTGTAAATTCTATTGTTATTAGTCACTGTTCCTATTACTATTATGCACAACAAAGTTTTGAATCTTAAAAATGTCACCAGAATATTTTCTGTTGCAAGCACAAAATTATTTGCAGCTATTTGCCAGAACAATTAACTTCTTTTTGCCTAGATGGATAAACTTTATCACCATATAGGAAGTGAAACACAATTAAAAAAAAAAAAAATGCAGTTGTTACCTTCTTGAATGGTTTCAACTCCAGGAAGAACCTTTGCAAGACTCTCTGGCCCCAATATTTCAGTGAACGAATTATACTGGTGGACATCCTGCATCTTTATTATGTTACGAAGAGTAGAGTCAAGTGGAAATAAGGAAGTACAAATTAATTGAAAAAATAGGATTGACACCTGAACTTGAAACACTACACATTTGTTGAAAAGGAAGTACAAATTACTTAAATGTTACATATTACATTTTAAACAAAAGTTGATCAAATCTGATTAAGTTGAAATGGGAATAGGGTCCTCTCCATCTCAAATGAATCAATTTCATGGTTCAGATTTTAAATATTACAAATCTAAAGGTGTCTCTAGTGCCATCATCATGTATACCTGTTAGGTACAACAAATAAAATATGAACACCGAAATGGACTATCTCCATTCCACTAGAAATTGAGAGGAACCTTGCTCATTCAAATGATAGTGTTCTTAGGGAAAATTCTAAGGTTGAGGAGTATAGCATGGCTCTAATTATATGTTTTTGACACACTAAACATTTGATTAATTTAGAATCAATGACAAAACCAGCAAAACAAAAATTAGACCTCCTACATACATAACATTGCATTTTGGTGCCTGCATCTGTATCCATGGTAGGCACAATGACTCATTCATACTTGATCTCATTAAAAAGTTTGAAAATAAAAAATTATATGTCCAAAAAAATAAAAGAGAAAGTACATCAAAAAGCATTTACCAACTGATTAATGCTGATTTATGCATAAAAGTGGAATTTTTCATATTTACTGTAGTCACCAATGGCACAACTTTTTTCGATTGCTTTCTTGCCATCTGTAGACAATGTTAAATTACCATATAGGATACACTTCAAACAAGATTGGCAATAACGTATAGAGATTTAGAATAAAGAGTGATGAGATTCATAGTTTCTTTTTACTTTTTTTTATTGGTAAGATACACACGCATGTAGCGGGTCTTGAACTCACAACCTTACCCTCCACCTTGCTCTTACAAGGGGAGGAGGTGCCTTTTGAGCTAGAGCTCAATGGAAATGATGAGATTCATAGTTATGACAAAGAAGTCTGATCCAGTTATGTTCGGACAATAAACATGGAGATTCATAGTAGAAACACATTGATACCTTTTAGCTGCGAAAAGAAAGGCTCCTGAACATAATGTTCTTGGACAACAGACTTCAAATTCTGATGAAAGACAACACCTGTTAGATTAATAATACACGAAGAAAATTTGGCATTGAAATTATTGAATGACACCCTCAGCTAAAAATTTAGAACTTACATTCACAATTTCTGATCACTAATCCAAAACCAGCTTCTGCCATTCATTTTCTTCCTGTTGCAAAGAGCTTCCTTTAGGAATAAACTTCAAACTACCATCTGGCCTACAAAAGGCTTTTGAATTGATTGATTCTAATAAAGCTGATGCTAGACACTTGTACAAGGGATATGGAGGAACTCCTTCAAAAGAATCTGCGTAATGAGTATGAACCATGGAGAGTTAACATCCTCCTTGAAAGTAATAAAGCAGACATCTAAAATTCCAGTGCAAATTTGCTCCTTTTTCCCTAAACTATGGTGCATTTTGCAAACTAAACTTCAAATCTCAGCAACCCTCCTCAATCAAATGGAAAGAAAAAAAAAAAAAAAAAAAAAAATTCTAAAAGGCACTTCTAAGTAAATTTCACCTCATACCTGTAAAATTGGAGGTGCCCTAAAAATTACTATATCTGAAACATTAGACTTCCTGAAAAACTACGAAACCTGTGACATCAACAAAAGAGGCAATGATATCAGCTCACCTGTAACAAAATCAGCATTTAACAGTCTTAAGTCTGTTTATCTACACAATTCCATATATCTTCTCATTCTACCAGAGCATCAACAACCAAATCATTAAACAAACAAAGAACTACATACTAAAATCTTAGGGAATCCATTTGGTGCCTCAAAAATTACTATATCTGAAACATCAGACTTCCTGAAAAACTACGAAACCTGTGACATCAACAAAAGAGGCAATGATATCAGCTCACCTGTAACAATATCAGCATTTAACAGTCTTGTGTCTGTTTATCTACACAATTCCATATATCTTCTCATTCTACCAGAGCATCAACAACCAAATCATTAAACAAACAAAGAACTACATACTAAAATCTTAGGGAATCCATTGGGTGCCTGAAGTCACTACTGGAATCAACCAAACTTTCCAGCATTGATTGCAACCACAGTATACCATAAGTATCTTTCTAACATCCCTTAAAAACCCAATTGCATCATTGTTCATTTGTACAACTTTTTTTTTTTCTTTTTTCTTTTTGAAGTCAATAAAAGGAATACAATTTTTAAAATTGATCCTAACTACACTTAAAAATTGTGACAAAAACTCATTTTACAAAACCAACAACAACAACCAAACCTTAGTCCCAAACATTTGAGGTTAGCAATTCAACAGACTCGTCAGGGTTGGCCACATCAAGTCAAACATAGAATTCTAATCAGAATCATCAACAACAGTCTTGCCAGGCAAGTACCCATACATGAAATTATAACCCCACATCAAGTTAAACATAGAATTCCAATCAGAACCATCAACAACAGTCTTGCTAAGCACATACCCATTTAGCAAATTATAACCCCAAATCGATTCTAACCCAAAGAAAGTACCATTAAGAAACAAACTTCACATGAAGCATTAATCAATAAACTTCACATGCCACAAATTTTAGAGGAGAAATATAGAAAATAATTTTTTTTAAATCTTTTAAAACAACAAGAATATGAAAATTCATTCAAGTCCGTATACATTTGAAAGGATATTCCACACCAATTAGAAGAAAAAACCAACGGGGTACAACTAAGACTACCAAGAAAGGCATTCAAAATTATACAAAATTGAAAACTCTAGTTAATAAAAATCAATAACATTCAAAAACCAGGAAATTCCAAAAAGGAAGAGACCAAAGAAAATCCAAAAAGAAGTTTTTCAATACTGACAAGACTGAAAATCAGCAGGAAGTTGTAATTTAATTCAAACAAAATCAGAAGCCAGAAAAAATCCATTAGTCTAAATCATATGAAAGCACAAAAAAATCTCTAACCTGAACATGTTTAACCCCCTTGCCGGAAAAATCTTGTTGTTGTTCCACATAGCCTTTTCTTAAAATTCAAATCTGGTAATCACTTTCCCGAGAAAATCTTCAAACCCTTTTCCTGAATTTCCAAGAAAAGAGTTTTTTTTTTTTTTTTTTTTTTTTTTTTTTTTCAGTTGTCAGAGAACCACTTTCTATTTGAGGATAACTTAGAGCATTCAGGAAGAGAGAGATGGGCATCAGATTTTCTGGGGAAAATCTTTGAACCCGTTTCTTCAATTGAATGGTGAAGAAGATTGGAGAGAGTAGAAATGAATCTATATGTTTTTGGGGTAAGGAAATCCACTTCCTAAGGGAAAATTTTCTGCGTCTGAAGATGGGTTATCTGGGAAAGTGTCTGAAAGTGAGAGGATTTTTTTAGAGAGAGAAGTGAAGGAAATTGTAGAAAGGGTGAGGGAAAGTGAGAGAGAGAGAAATTAAAAAGACTATGCGTTTATAATTTACTAGCCGTTAAGAGTCTTGGCACGGTTGCACGTGCGAGTGTCTTTGATAAAACCCAAAATCACGTCTCAAATGAAATGCTTAATAATAGATATATTTGAATTTTAAATGAAAATACTGACTTTTCTTTCTAAAATAAAAAAAAAAATAGTGATTTAATTTTTTTTTTTTGGTTTATAAAATTTTTCAAATATAGTTTATCAAATTTTTCTTTGTGCTTTCAAAATACCATGATAGAACTGTTTACAAAAATTTCTCTCTTAAATTTTTTTTTTTTACATTTAAAATACCAAATCGACCAAAAGTGCATTTTCTCCTTATTTATATTGAAAGGGAAATTTTTGAGTCTTAGTACATATTTGATATTTGATGATGATGATGATGATGATTATTTAAAAAAAAAATGGATTGATACTTGATTATTTAATTCTTCAAAATAGCGTTAGGTATTGTTTTAGTTAATATATATATATATATATAGTTTTTGTATGTTTACTTCCTTTTAAAATTACATAATACTTTCATGATAATTGATCAAAGAAAAAAGCAATGAGAAGTACCATGGGATTGTATGAGTAAATTATGGATTGTAAACGAACTGATTGAATATTAAAATTTTATGATGGCTTCATTTAATAATTTTTTTTTTACCATGAGTGAGATTGAGCACATAATTAGGCTATAACTTATATTAAAGTCTGGTTCATTTTCTTGTTGAATAAGTTCAAACTTATACTCATTTAAAAAAAAAAAGTTCAAGCTTATTCATAAGCTATTTGATTTATTTTTTCCCCACATATAGTAAACAACAAGATTTTTTTTTTCCTCCACAGATTTATGTTAACATTAATAATTTAATTATAATAGAAATTATATTATTAGATTCACTAACTCTTTACTATTAAAAATTATATAACCAAGAGTTTTGTAACTCAGTAGAATTGCCTTCTCCCTTATCAGAATCTGGATTTGAATTTTTGCTCTATTACTTGTTGTATGATTATTATTATATTTATATATATAAAGCCTGTGTGTATAAATAATTTTTACTACTAAATAAACGATTTATATTTTATCAATAAATTAGATACATTTTCAGAACTATTGATGTTACTAAATAGCAGTCAAAAATTTGTATTCATTTTTCTTGATATTATTCATTGATTAGATTTATCATATGGTGAATTCTTCCCAAAAAAAAAAAAAAAAATTGTCTTTAACAATAAAATTTGATAAGTAAGGTTTTGAGTAAGTACATAGTGTTATTCAAAGAAATGATTTATCAAAGTAATAAGTTACATACCATTGATACCAACACATTTGAGATCACCAAAATATTCAAGAGTTCCTTTGTTCAATCTAAAGAAAGGGAGTGAGAATGAGAACTCAATCTTTAGAAATTTATACAATCTAATCTCAAATTATATACAATTATTTGTATATTAATATATACATACGATCATTTAATATTAGGGCAAATTACAACTTACCCACTTATGATTTGGTTGAAATTTAAGTTGCCTACCTGTGATATAAAATTTGAAATTTTACCCACTTGAGATTTGACCAAAATTTAAGTTACCTACCTTTGATTTGAAATTCCATGATGTAAGTGGTTTGATGGATAGTTTTTTTTTTATCTTATTTGATATTGTATTTTTATGTTTTTTGTGTTTTTGGAGGAGAGAGACATAAAAGTAAAACAAAAATTACATATTTAGTTCTGTTTTTTTTTTCTTCAATTTTTATTATATTTTTCTACACACGAAATTGAGTTGTACCACAGGCACAACAATTTCATAATGAAGCATAGGTACCAAGTTATTATTGGTTCTTGTATGAATTTGCCAATAACATCTACCATTAACAATTTGTTACTTAAATTTGGTTATGAAATTATTGTGAAAATATTGTGTTGTTAACTATTTTTGCTGAATATGCAGGAAAAAAAAAAGGGGGGGGGGGGGGGGCGGGGGGAGGGGGAGGGTGGGGGAAGCAAAGAAAGCAAAACAATATCATGTGTGTGTTCGTACATGGAGATCTGGGTTCGTGAATCACCAAGAACAAAGAATTCAACGTGATATTGAAAAAAAAAAAAAATTCAACTCGTCATTTGTTAGTTGTTACTTGTGACCTTGTACCAATTATTTTTTAATTAGTATATAAAAATGGTATTACTAGTACATTTAGATAAAAGTATCATTTTTTTAGAATATAAAAATATCGTTATTTCAATTACAAGTTTACAACAAAAAATATCAATGAAAAAAAAAAAAATTTCAACAGAGCAATTATTATTTATTATGGCCGATGGTATTATAGCATAGCTCTTGGATCAAAATTCTTGTTGGGAAGCTGAACCTGAAACTTTTGCCAAAGAAAGTTATCTCGTAGCAACTAACTTTGTGGCCCAAACTATTACATTTACAACGTGAAAAGAGAAACAAACTCATAGGCCCACTTATATATAATCTAATCTAGTGGCTAGGTTCCCAGAAATGGGCTTTTCCAATTTCTCGTGCAACTAATTTCAGCAAAACAATAAAGAGATTGCCTAGAATATTGTATCAACCACCAAACTTTAAAAAATATAATTAGCTCAACGATTGGAAACAAAATTAATAAATGCTACAAAGCATTGTGACAACACTCATTTCTTAGCAGAACATTAAAAATGAAGAAAGGAAAAAGAAAAGAAGAGAAAGAAAGATAAATCTAAACACCCAAGTGAGGAGGAAACCAAGTCATTGAAGGGGAGAATGCTTTATCATCTAGGCTTTGTCTGGGGGATGGAAAATTGGAGGATAGAAAATATTTAAAATTTTTCTCATGTGTGTTTGTTTGGGGTGAAAAATTGGGAGAATAGAAAACTTTTTTAATTGTTTAAGAAGAAAAATAAGATGATAGAAAATGATGTTTGTATAAATTTAGAGAAATGATATGTTTGCAACATTTTCACAATAATTTTACAACAAATCCTAAATGGCAAGTTGTTACTAGTTGCTATTATTGAGGCAAAAAAGTAATCTTAGTGTTAGGTTCAAATTTGAACCAATAACAACTAACCACCTATGATTTGTTGTAAAAATATTATGAAAATGATGTGAATGTAGCATCCCTCGTAAATTTATTCTTATACCTTATTATATATATATATATATATATATATATAAAAGTTTATAAGGAAAAAAAAATTGAACATTTAAACTTCAAAAAAAAAAGTAAACTAATGTAAAGGGGAGAGAGAGGCTAAATGTGCCATTTCTCATCTTATGCCAAATTTCATCCCATTTTCTTTACAAAATGTAGGCTCGGCGAGAAAACAATTCTCCCGCCTAAAATCAGCCCCCTCCAAGGCTCCAACTTAACATACACACCCCACCATTTTCTTTCATATTTTCTCTTCTCATTGCAAATCATCTCATTTTTCTCTCCAACCAATCAACCCCCCTAACGTCTAGACTATAGAAAAATTATGTCACCATAACCCCATATAAGATTTTCATGGGCCATATATCCACTAGCTAAAAAAAAAAAAAAAAAAACCGTGACTTCCCAATTTGCCCCAATTTAGGGGGTGTTTGGTAGAGTAGTTTGAAAATTGTTATTTGTAGTTTTTTGAAATACGTGTGAGTGAAAAAATGTGTTGAAATGCGTAAAACGCTGTTTAAAAACTAAAAAATGTTGTTTGAAAATACAAACCAAATGGACCCTTAGCCTTCAAGCTTAAATGGATAGGCCTACAATGTGCCCACAAAGACAAAAGTAGCTCCTAAATGATTCTCAAGAGTCCTAGAAAGTTCTAAAGAAGCAAAATCACAAAAACAGGGCCTAGACTATACTAGAATACTCTTGGGACCTTAATAAATATCCAACCCATCAACTATTTTTACCATCTAAATTTCTCAGCTATAGCAACCAGTTCAGCCAAAAAAAAAAAAAAGCTATAGCAACCAATAATCCTATAGTCTCTGAATCACAACATTCACAAGTTCAAAATGTCGCTGATTCCAAGCTTCTTAAATGGCCGACAGAGCAATATCTTTGATCCGTTCTCGCAGGACATCTGGGACCCATTCAAGGATTTCCCATTCCCTTAATCTTCATCTCTATATGTGCCTCAGTTTCTGGTAGAGACATCTGCTTTCGTCAATACCCGAATTGATTAGAAGGAAACCCTAGTAGCCCATGTGTTTAAGGCTGATCTTCTTGGGCTCAAAAAGGAGGAAGTTAGAGTCAATTATGAAGATGACAGAGTGGTTCGGATTAGCAGAGAGAGGAAGATAGAGAAGGAAGACAAGAATGACACATGACACCGTGTTGAGCGCAGCAGTGGCAAATTTTTGAGGAGTTTCAGGTTGCCGGAGAATGCGAAGATGGATGAGATTAAGGCTGCGATGGAAAACGGTGTTCTAACTGTTACTGTTCCAAAAGAAGAGGTGAAGAAACCTGATGTTAAGGCTACTGAAATCTCTGGTTGATATTTTGTGGATCATCTAAGCCACAACTTATAGAGCATCTTTGGTTGGCAGTACTAGTAGTTTGTAAAATATAGAGAAACCTGTGTGTATATTTATGTGCTAGGGGAAACGTGGTTAATCTCTCAGCTGTGTTTCAAGTATGATGATTTAATAAGTAATTAACATATAATTATATAAACTGTGTATCTATTTTTGTTTATTATGTTCATATGTGGTGTTCCATTGCGTCATTAATTTCTTGGTTGCTTGAAAGAGTTTATTTTTTCGCTCAATAAGTTAAGAAGATGAATTCAAAAGGATCAAGGAAAATAATACAAGCTAAAGGGCACGCCTAAGAGCCAAGAAAATATAATTAGGCAAGGATAAAAAATCGCAATTATGTCACCTAGTTCGGTTACTATAAATTAGTGGTTGTTGAGGCATTGTTTGAGCTTCAATATTAGTACTAATTTGCATGTTTAATCGGTTATATATATATATATATATATAAAACTACTTGGCTTGTATAGTTGGGCAATTCATAGTGATGGTGAAAGTATAATTTTTGTGTGTTTTTGTGTAGAATGCGAGATTTTGCTGGAGATGAAGTGGAACATTCACCTTTTTGCTACAAGAAATGCCTATAAATCCAAATGATCGATTGGAAAATGAGAATGGTTTTGTCATTGTGGAGCGGTGCAAGAATGGCAAGGGTCTTTAACGTGTGAAACCTTGGCAAAATGAGGTATTTATAACCATGCCACCCAACAACACTGTAAAAGAAAATAGACAAACAGCATTAGTAAGGCTTCTCCATTTTGTAAGCAATAGTAAAAAGTTTTCAGTTGTTGAAGAAAAACAATAAAGATTCCTTCATTATTTAAGTGACTTTTCAAGTGGTATGTATTAAGATTCCTCAATTATTCAAGTGGCAGACCAATCTAGCACAAGAAAACAAATCCACACAATAGGTAGCCTTAAGTGGCCATGCTTAATGACAAATTAATACCAAATAAATAATGAATAGTTCTTTGAGATTTGAGTTTGATCATCTAGTAAAACAAATTGATGCTGGGTCCATTCGAATTTAGAGAGTGAGATGAGAGTGATGGTATAGGAAGAGTACAACCATGAGGTGGTGTGTATTCCGATCTTTTGCTAAGCATGGAATTGTTGCTGGAAGATCAGAGATAATTTCCAACAGTTGGAGGCACTAAATTTTTTTTGATTTTTACGTTTTCTTTTCTTTACTGATTTTGCTTTTCTATCTGTTACTACAACAATAGGTATATTTGGTGACGAAATTTAGTGAGGAAAATATTTTCGTCACCAAAAGGTCGTAGTGCTACTCAAAGTAAGGCTCTAGTTATAGGAAATAAAAGAGACATAATTTTGGCAACAAAATGCAATTTTCGTCTATTTGTGCTACTCAAAATAACCAATTGATGAAGGTGTCATTGGAGTTAGTGTTTATGGGCAAGGGAGAAGATTGTTTGTAGCTCACCTAATAATAGTTTACATTTGTTGTTCTATAATGTAAATTTTCTCAGGTTCTTGGCTATCATCTATTCGGTATTAATGCTTCATAGGGATCGTATGATCAAATGGTTGTGTTTCTGTAAGTTAGGCATGTCTTGTCTTTCTTTGAAAATCAAAATATTGCAGCTTCTTATTGAACTCTGTTTTGTTTTGAACTTATCTAAACAAGTTATGAGATGCAAGGAAGTGGGATGTTCTATAAATGCCTTCTTGCACTTGTCAAAGTGTCAGTCTTTCTATCTAATTATGATCGAGCCTAAAATATACAAAAATAGGTAGAGTGAAATGGAAATTCTTTGTCCTTGGGTCCATATAATTGTTGATTTCAAGCATTTTTTGGTGTAACTTTAACAGTATGGTTGCACTTTAACCGGATTTGAGTTTCATATCCTTTTAAATATTGATCTCAGAAATTATGTGCTCCTTTAATCAGATATGAAATTGTATTCGCCTTTACCATTATTTGTATTTTTTGAGAAAATTGACATCACATTTTTAGAGCCCTCTAGTGCTTTTATCCGATTATAGCTCAGGTTTCAGAGACTCAAAACTCCTTAAGAGGCTGGATGGCTCCTAGAACAATTAGAAGAAATCTCATTGCTTGTAGGGTGCAGAGTAGCAACTAGCAACATGCTAAAACTTTCTACTACAGTTGTGATCTTAGGAGTTGTGGAAAATATTTTTCATTCTTTGAATTACACATATTATCTTTGAGAAATAGGAGTGTCCTGCTTCACTTTCCTCCATTTTTCTTCCTTGACCTTCTTATACTGGAGGAGTCTTTTGAAGCTAGTTAATTGGAATAATTTTTGAGTCACTGGCCATCTGGATATCTTCTTTCTCTATCAAGGTGCAAGAGTTTGGAGCCTTGACCTCCTTGTCTTTCTCATTGTCCAACCAGAAACAGAGTGTAGTTGGTTTTTAGGCGTTGAAAATGGTATAACAACATATCAATACTGTGGAACTCAGCCCATAGCAATCGTGCTCATAGCAAGTTCTCGAACGTTTAGAACCCCCAATGAAAGAATTAATGATAATGGGTCACTAAATTTTAATAGATAATTATAGTAGATTAGATTTCGTGTTTTTCCCCGCAATAAACCTCATAATTCCAGAATAACTCTGATTGGAAGTTAGCAATTTGATGAAGAAAGGTAAACCGATTCAAATTGAAATGGGTTGAAGCGATTTAAGCAATCTTTTTTTTTCTTTTTTCTTTTTTCAATGTATTTTTCCGAGCAAAACAATGCTTCTACATAATTTTGAACTATCTACACAGAGGGACACATCATGACAATTATAAGACGAACTTTCTCATTGAAACCTTCTCACAAGTAAACCGAAATTTATTTTCAGTAATCATAGCTTACGACATACATTTGCATATAAGATATGGTAATCAGCAAATCCTAATTTAGCCAGAAATCTCAATGGCCTTGACGTCAGGCTTCTTGACTTCCACCTTAGGGACCATCACAGTAAGAACACCATTCTCCATGGAAGCCTTAATCTGATCCATCTTAGCATTCTCAGGAAGCCTGAACTTCCTCAAGAACTTGCCGCTGCTACGCTCCACTCTATGCCACGTGTCTTTCTTCTCTTCCTTCTCCACTTTCCTCTCACCGCTTATTTGTAGCACTCGGTCATCTTCAACTTCAACCTTCACTTCCTCTTTGTTGAGCCCAGGAAGATCAGCTTTGAACACATGGGCTTCTAGGCAGTGGCGGAGCCAGGATTTTAGTTCAGGAGGGGCAAAATTGAAAGACTAGATTGAAAGTAAAATTAATCTAAAGACATAGAAGTTAAACATGTGATTTGATTCCTTAAAATAAATCAATGTAAAAGAGTTAAGGATATAGAAATATACCTACAAAGTTTTACTTTCTTGGCCTTGAATACTCTTAAAAAGTTATGTAAAATTCAACATTTCTTTCTCTATTCTTTTAAGTGGTAAGAACTAAGAAGTTAAAATTTTGGTCTATGGCAAAAATAAATTGTTTAAAACTGTGAAAAGGTTAAGATAGAGGAGAAAACAATTAGGAGGCTAGGGTTTTAATTTGATATAAAAGGTCTTAAATATTATTTTTTATTATTATGATGATGTGGATACCCTAATTCAAAGGAAATAATTGTGTGACAAAGGCACCAGGGGGAAAAAAATTGCAATTGCCTAAGAACATGCGGCAAGAAAAAAAAAAGAAGGAATATGGTTTTTAAGTGGGACCCAAAAAACATTGTTTTGTTTAAAAAGACAAATAAACCTATGAAACGTTTGTGTTATTTCCTATGGAACTTATATATAGAAAAAGACAAATTAGTGTTATTTGCTCTCTGAGTGTAGAACATTTGAGGTCAAAATGGCAGGTATTATAAATTGCACACTATATAGGATTTTTTTTTGGGAGGTCGGGGGGGGGGGGGGGGGGGGCAACCCCCCCCCCCTCGACCCCCCCTGGCTCCGCCCGTCTCCTTCCAATCCACGCGAGTGTTAACCAAGGCAGAAGTTTCTCTTACAAACTGAGGTTCAGATGAGAGTGAGAAATCCTTAAAGGGGTCCCAAATCTCGAACGAGAATGGATCCAAGATGTTGCTTTGGCGGCTACCAAAGAAGCTTGGAATCAGCGACATCTTAATTAATAAGAGCTTATAGCTAGTACAGAAAAAAACCATTGATTTGAAGCGGTTGTTTGTAAGTAAAGCCTAGAATGACACTTGATACTTCGGATTGGTTTGGGAAGAAAGGATATTTGTGTATTTATAGGTCTTTAAAGGATTCTTCAAGTGTTTTCTCGCGAATTCTGGTTGTTGTTTGTCTCCTATAGTCTCGTTAACGAATTTTCTTGTTGTTTAATGAACTTTCTAGTTTCTAGAATCGTTGCGAACCTTCCATTGCTAGCCCACATGGGTACTAGGCTGCCGGCGCCACCAATACGTGTATTGGGCATAATCCACAATTCTGGGAACCCAAATTTGTTTTGAACCCAAAAAAAAAAAAAAAAAAAAACAATAAAAAACATGGAAAATTATTAGGTACTGACCCATTATTTCTTTCTTTTATTTTATATGGCCCAATCCATATAACTTTAATAGGAAATTTTGAGGGAGTGTGGTACTGAGAGGTTGGGAGCAAAAAAGAGAGCCTATTTAAGCTTAGGTATGAAAATGAAAAGGAACCTCACATAAAATTATATCAATTCCATATTAAGTACTCTATATATTAGCGAAAAATAAAGTATAGAAAAGTAGCAAAAATACACTAAGCATATAAAAGTAGCATAAGTAGACTAAGGTTTGTATTAGATAATTAATTATTAATTGAGGTGCATATTAATAGGGTTGTAAATAAGGTGAGTTAAATATTAAAAGTTTAGGTTTGATTAATTTTATTTTATTTCAATCATGAGCAAGCTCAAACAAACTGTCAAGCTATAATAAATATCCAAGATTGATTTAATTTTCTTGTTAAATAAATTCAAGCTTGTTTATGAATAATTTAATTAAATTATTTTTTAATTTCCACATATAGTAAACACTACAACTAGAATTTTTTACCTCCATAATTTTATTCCAATAATTTATAACTTAATTATAGTTACAAATATATAATTTGAGTAAATCTATAATAAATATATCACTGGAGTAAATTAGATCATTCTGGATGTATAAAAATTAAATTTACCAACATAATTCTCTAAAAAAAAAAAAACAAACAAATTACCAACCTTGTACTATGTATAATTTTTATTACAAGATGGGCTATTTAAATTGACAATAAATTATAAATAACAGTTTAGTATCTAGATCTTCTACTCTCACAAGCTTGGGCTCAGTGGGTAGGGTATTATTATAATCACGACAAAGTGGAAGATGCCAACTTAGGTTACCCCTCTAACCCATTTTTTGTTCATAAAAAAAAAAAAAGTACATTATTATATTTAATTTAGGCATGTTTAATATATAGTTGAACTTAAACATGAACTTGATCAATTTAAACCCCCGATTTTTTTTTTTCTTTTTCATAATATACTTATGCATGTTCAATTTTTTTAAGAAAAGTACTTTCAACTTTTCGTCCCCCACAAATTATTTCTTTAAACATTATAAAAATATAATGGTTTAAAGCTGACAATTTTATTCTAACTCTTTACTTTTTTGGCAATAAAATATAAAGTGACTTGTTCTATCGCAGATCAACAAAAAGTAAAAGAAATTCACATTTTTTTCCACGGTCTTTAGGAGATTACAAGGAGAATTTTTTTTTTTTGGTTGGGGTTTTTCATTGCTTTTGCAAGTTGTGAGCAGTGACCAAGCCCTATTTCACAGCATTAACTAGTCTTCTATGTCAAGCTATAATAAAAATATATAAGTTTCTTTCTTAATTGCTCTATTTCCAATTCTCCAAATTATTTAATATCTTTATCACTAAATTTAAACTGATTTCCTTTTGTTTGAGGCAATATTTATAAGGGAAAAACTTAGATACAATACTTTTAACTACTGTTCCTTATATTTCTCTCTTAAATTTTTCCATCTATCTAGTTTGATAATTTAAACAAACGGCGTTAAAATACTATTTCATTTCAATATTTATAAGGAGAAAACTTAAATACAATGCTTTAACTACTGTTCCTTATATTTTCCTCTTAAATTTTTCCATCTATCTAGTTTGATAATTTAAACAAATGGCATTAAAATTCTATTTCATTTCATTTTTTTTTCTCTTTTGTTCCCCCATTCTGTGAGAGAACATAGAATAGAAACCCATGGCATTAGATCTCTCCAACTTCTCACCCTCAATATGAACCAAATTGTAGCCAAGAAAGGGTAAGAAGGTCATTGGGTAAAGAGTAAGAAGAAGAAGGTAAGGGATGAGAAGGAGAAGATGCTAATAAAGAAGTGAAAGTGGTTCTTGATTTTGGAGATTTCAAAGAGATTCAAAAGTAAGTTTGAGGAGATTTTGCACATCAAATTGTGGTGGTCCTTGATTTTGGAGTTTTGGACTTCCTAGAAGTCGCGATAGAAAGAAAAGATCAAATTTTTTTTGTTGCTCTTGTAAGGTTGTTATTTACAACTATATATTTTTTTGGCTTATATTCCGTGCTAAATTTGATTGTAATTATTTTCAATCTGTTGTACCTTATATTTATTGTGGGATTTCATTGTAAGGAATGTGTGATAGAGAGAGTAGTGTGAAGACTCAAGTATTTGAAATCTGAAGAAGATTTCACGAGTATCTTGCGACTTAGCATCCCGCGAAGTATATCATGTGTCCTGCACATGTTAGAATGCGAAGAGTCAGGCCAGATGGACACAGTTTTGTCTCACGAGTATCTCGCGGGTAAGGCCTTCCCGCGAGACACCCGCAAGACATATTGTTCTGCCAGCTTGTCCAGTCTAATTCACACTTTTTGTGCCTACACTATATATACCCACATTACCCACAAATGTAAAGGAGAGCTTCTGAGAGAAAACCTTAGCCAAACACCTTAAGAGTTAAAGATTGTTATACTCATAATACTCCACACATTTGTTTTGAGAATTTCCTCATTTCCTACCTCTCCATTTTCATACCATTGAGATGTTGATAGCCCAAACATTTACCACATCCTTTGAGAGTGTTAAGTGAAGTTTTGGTACTGCTGGAAAGCATTAGAAGAAGTCTAGAATGACAGATGCAACATGGAGCTTGTTGTAGGATCTGATGAATTAGACAAGACACGGTTTCGAAAAGTTTTGTTGAAGTAGGAGCTTGGAGAGCTTAGGTACAGAGAGTAGATTAGACTTGAAAAGTCTCTTGCTCACCCTTGTATCTCAACTGATTGTTTAGTAGATTGATTTTCACTTGGAGGGCGGCGGAGGGATTTTTCACCAAGTTCTTCGATTCTCTCTTCAATAACACGTCTCGGTGTTATCTGTGTTTGCATCTCTTTTTCTTACTCGTGTTCATTTCGTTTTTATTGCTATGTTACTTTAAATATGGATTAGAATAGTTATTTTGCTCATATGCTTGTGTTTATACTATTTTGCACTTAATATTAAATTAGTGTAAAATCAACTAAGCCGTAATTTTAATTTAAGAGTTTAAACAGCTTGTGTGTTTTCGACACATTTTCGAGCTTTTAACTTTTTTTCCCTTTTTTTTTTTTTTAAATTTTTTTGCTAAGGCTTTTTTGTTTGCTTTTGATGATAACCGTTAGTTATTTTTCAACTGAAGGAACAGATCCTACAATTTGAGAGATCCGAAGCCATGGCCATGGGTCCTCTTGCAGTACAAGAAAAAGAAAAAAGAAAGAAAAAAAAAAAGTATTTGTAGTTTTAACACCATTTACCTAGGTTATTAAACTGGACAAATAACAAAGTTGTTTATGAAGAGGACCAAGAGTTTGATTTACAACTATAGATATTAGAGATATACATAAACCAACAAAAGAAACTTCTCACCTGTCCAGGCTGTCCTATGTTTCTATACTCATACATTTGACATGCAGGCATACTGTAGCACGTAGACAGTTCTTCATTTTTGCACTTTGAACAAAATTTGTTCCTTCCATGCTTGTGAAGATTTGAGAAAACAAGAAGCGAGGGTAGAGAAACCTAAGAGAATGGTTGGAAATGGGTATTTTGCTAAGGTTATCTACCAACTACTTCTCACAGATCCTGCAGTATTCTCATTTTTATTTTTTTTTTTTTTTTTTTTTTTTTTTTTTTTTTTTTTTTTTTTCTGGATTACATAGACCTTTTTATTAAGGTATTATCCACAGAATTTTTCTTGTTTTAATAGATGAAGAGTCTCTCCTTGCACATAAAATGCTAATCTACATTATGAAAGTTGATCAAAACGTTGATTCCCTTTGATCTTAGAAAGATTAGGTTGGCTGTTCGCCGTTGGCAATTTGAGAAAGAAAGGGAAACCAATTAAAACTGATAAGGGTAAGCAACGATTTTAAACACTCTGTTTTTGCTTTCCTTAGAACTTTCAAAACATTACAAAGCTTTTCAATAGATACTCCCCGGTTCAGCGTACAGTTAAGGACACATCATGACAATTATCAAAGAAACATTGGTCTGGTTTGGAAAACAAATAGGTCTGGTTTGGTTGTTCATTTCGAAGTTCTCTCTAGCTCGCTCTTGAAGCAAAGATGAATCATAGGAGTGTGAGGGAATCTCTGATAAGAGGAAGCAATATTCCGGCGAGTCGCAACATTGGCAAGGTTGGATCTCTTCTCCAAGAACTGTCGTACTATCTTTGTTACCTTCTTTGGTGAATCTTCCAATGGTACGCTTATTGCAAAATTCTTGTTTAGAAATAATTGATAGGCCAAAAAATGTATTGACCTATTTGGCAAGTTAATTAATTAATTTGAGGTGAAAAATCTATTTTAGTCCCTACATTTTCACGCGATTTTCACTTTGGTCCCTAACTTTTTTTTCCACCAATTTTAGTTCCTATTCTGGAAAATGTGTCTCATTTTTGTCCATGACGTTACATCAGAGACGAAAATTGAATAGCTGGCAAACGGAATAAATTAAAAATATTAAAATAATACCCACAAATGCCATGTCATTTTTTAAAAACAAAAAATTAATTTGTAAATTTTAACGAAATGAAAAAAAAAAAGGAAAAAACTGAAATAAAAATAAAAACCTAGAAAAGTAAGAAAATTCAAAACCCAGAAGGAGAAGGAGAAGAAGAACAAACCCAAAAAATTCATACCTCTGTCACTACCAAACTTCCATACCCAAACCACTGAGATTCATACCCAAACCCACTACCAAGCCATAAACAACCACTAAGATCCATACCCTTTAGTTTTGAGATAAGACCTAAGATCCATACCTTTCAGTTTTGCCGAGCCACAAACCCACCAACTAAACCAACCCAACAACCACCGAAGCCAACTCAGCCACCATCGAATCTAACCCAACCAACCCATCAAATCCAACCGACCCACAGCGAGCCAAGACCGCCCATGGCGAGCCACAACCACCCCACCCACGGCGAGCCATAACTACCTATGAGTAGACACCGAACCACGACGATCTGAATCGCACCCACCCAAAGCCTCCATGCTGATCGGTGCCACGCCGATCTGAGGCCCAAAAGCTAATATTGAAAGAGAGGAGAAGCTTTCAAGGTGAGAGGAAGAGAGGAGAGAGCATGGGAGAAAGAGAGAAACTCTAAAAGTGAGAGGAAGAGAGAGAGAGAGTGAGATTAAAAAATAATTTTGGTTTGTTCTTGTTCTTGTTCTCCTTCTGGGTTTTGAATTTTTTGGGTTTTTGAATTTTCTTACTTTTTTTTTTTTAATTCAGTTTTTTCCTTTTTTTCATTTAGTTAAAATTTACAAATTAATTTTTTGTTTTTAAAAAATGACGTGGGAAATGTGGGTATTATTTTAATATTTTTAATTTATTCCATTTGCCAGCTGTGCAATTTCCATCTCTGATGTAACGTTAGGGAAAAAAATGAGATGTGTTTTCCAGAATAGGGACTAAAATCGGTGAAAAAAAAAGTTAGAGACCAAAGTGGGAATCATGTGAAAAGATAGGGGCTAAAATGGATTTTTCGCCTTAATTTAATTACCCAAGTGAATTAATTAAGTTAATTTAACATGTAATAGCGTGATAGCACAAACAAATCACCAAATAACTAAATGCAGCGGAAATTAAATTTGACACAGGTGATTTGTTTACGAATGAGGAAAACCACAAAGAAAAAACCCCACCAGGTGAATAAGGTCACTACTCTTGAAAATTCACATTTATCAAAACAAGCGATTATAAGTAAAAGAAATTTGAGTACCTAATACCAACATGTAGTTGAACCTTTACCCCAATACCCAATTGGACTTGTGATGTAGTGGCAATCTCTCCTTTCAATGCATGAATCCCAATACATGACTAAGTACTGATGCACGGATCCCAGTACGTGACTAACACATCAACTTGAGAAAGATGTTGGCTGCAAAGTTCTTCAGTTCATCCAACAATGAAGGCTATGAAGTTCATTGGTTACAAAACTCTTAGCGCAAAGACGTAGTAGCTTCTATGAAAAATATGATGAATTAGGGTAAGAATGTCTTCGGTCACAATATGCATGTAACAACAATTGTAACAACCTTTGCATCACTTTGCATCACACGTGATGGCCTTTAAAATAATCCTTATATATGTCTAGGGTTGTGAGAAAAGAAACCTTATATAAATACACATGGATATGCGTTAAATCAGATTTGAAAATTCTAATTTCGTAATTCTCGACAGATTCAGCTTTTGTCGAGCTTCTGTTGAGTTTCAACATTAAACCTTAGTAGAAAGGATTCTGTAGAGACATCTGTTGAGCTTTAATGAAGAGCACTTCTTTACTTGTTTCTTGGCCAGACTTGCATGACTTCAATACTAAACTTGAATACTTGTTTCTTGAAGTACTAAACCCATCCTAGATCTACCAAATTACAAGTAAAGTGCGTTTTGTTAAAGGATTAGCCAATTTATATAACATATGTCTCTAACAATCTCACATATGTCCTAACAATGATTGCTGAGATTTTTCGTTCTTTTTCTTGTTGATTTAAGTGCAAAATTATTGTTTCATTTTGTTAGGTTTTTAACAACTCCATTCAAATGCAAAAGGAAGTGAACTATTTCAACCAAAAAAAAAAAAAAAATCATTTATACGATACAAATTGGTTAATTAGGGTTTTTTGAGATTTGATTACTTTTTCATGCATGTAATTAAAATGGTTGCGATGATTAATTGATTGGATATATGAGATCTAGCTAGGTTGAATTTTCTCATTCTTCTGCCTAGACATGTGAGCATTTGATTAACAAAGCATGTGAACATACAAGCACATGAGCATATAAGCTTCAAGTACACATACATCTTACCATTTAATCACCTTAGCATTTATGCACAATCATCAAAGCATGTGAGTGCACGAGCATCCAACTGCATGAGCACACCAACCTTCAACATTATAGATATATCATCATCCAGGTGTTTGCACATGTGGATACAAACAAATGGTTGATACTTAATGAGAATCAATGAATAAGCCCTATGAAGGAGTGACACTTAAATAAACACGTAAGCAATTAAGCATAAGAGTATACAAGCATGTGAGCATGAGAGCATAGAAGCGTGTGAGCATTTAAGCACCCAAGTACACATAACTCTTACTACCTAATCATCTTAGCATTTAAGCACGATCATTAAAGCATTTCAGTGCATGAATTTCCAATTGCATGATCACTTAAGCCTCCAAGTATAGAGACGTATCATTATACAAGTGTGTGCACATGTGTGTGGATATCAAACATGTGAATATCAATGCATGTGAGCATGCGATCATCCAAACATATGAGGATGATAGCATGGTATCATCAAAGCATGTGATAATGGAAGCATGTAATCATCAAAGCATGCAAGCATGGGATTAGGTGATCGTCAAGGCATGCGAGCATGGGATCATGTAATCATCAAAGCATATGAGTGTGAACATTCAAACATATTGGCATCCAAATGTGTGAGCAATCAAGCATTTGAGCTTCCGAGCATGTGTGAACATGGGAGCAAACGATCATTGAAGCATGTAAGAACATGTGAGTATAAGAGCATATATGCATGTGAGAATATGATCATCAAAGCATTCAAACAAATGAGCATAAGGGAATACAAGCATATGGGCATGTGATCGTCAAAGCATGTAGACATGAGAGAATATGATCATCAAGGCATGTAGACATAGGAACATTCGATCATCGAAGCATGTGATCATTAAAGCATATGAATATAGTAGTATGTGATTATCAAAGCAAGTAGACATGTTAGCATGTGATAACAGAGCAAGTAGACATCTGAGCATGTGATCAACAAAGCATGTGAATGTACAAGCACATGAGCATATAAGCATTGAAGTACACATTCATCTTACTGTCTAATCACCCTAGCATTTAAAGATAATCAACAAAGCATGTGAGTGCATGAGCATTCAACTAAATAAGTACATCAGCCTCCAAGTGTGTGCACATGTGGATACAAACATAAGGTTGATGCTTAATAGGAATGAATGAATTTGTATTATGGAGTGACGCTTAATTGAACATGTGTGCATTTTACCATGAGAATATACAAACATTTGAGCATGAGAGCATACAACCATGTGAGCATATAAGCATATGAGCATTTAGGCACCCAAGTACATGTACCTCTTACAGCCCAATCACCTCAACATTCAACTACAATTGTCAAAGCAATTGAGCGCACAAATGTTTAATTGCATAATCACTTGAGCCTTCTAGCATATAGACATATCATCATGCAAGTGTATGCACATGTGAATGGATATCAAACAAGTGAATATTAATGCATGTGAGCAAGGCAACATGTCATCATTAAAGGATATGAGCACAAGAGCATGAGATCATTAAAGCACGTGAGCATTGGAGCAGATGATCATCAAAGTGTGAGAGCATGAGAGCATGCAATCGTCAAGGCAAGTGCATATGGGAGCATGTAATCATCAAAGCATGTGAGCATTCAAACATGTGAGCATTCAAACATGTGAGAATCCAAGCATGTGAGCAATCAAGCAAGTGAGCATACAAGCATGTGAGCATGGAAGAATACGATCATCAAAGAATGTCAACATGTGAGAAACTAAGCAAGTAAGAACAGGTGAGCATGATAGCATACCTGTATATGAGCATGTGATTATCAAAGTGTCCAAACATATCAGCATGGGGGCATACAGGTGTGTAACCATGAGATCATCAAAGCATGTAGACATGAGAGCATATGATCATCAAGGCATATAGACATGGGAGCATACGATCATCGAAGCATGTGAATATAGGAGCATGTGATCATCAAAGTATGTGAATATAAGAGCATGTGCTCATCAAAGCAAGTACACATGTGAGCAAGTGATCATCAAAGCAAGTACACATGTGAGCATGTTATCAATAAAGTATGTGAACATACAAGCACATGAGAATTTAAGCATCGAAGGACACATACATCTTATCGTTCAATCACTTTGGAATTTAAGAACGAGATCCAATTGCGTGCATTCATCAAAGCATATGAGAATGATGGCATCAGAACATGTGATCATCAAAGCGTGTAAGCATTAAAACATGTTAGAATCCAAGCATGTGAGCAATCAAGGATGTGAGCATCCAAATATATGAACATGAGAGCATACGATCATTGAAGCGAGTAGACATGTGAGGAACTAAGCATGTAAGAACATGTGAGAATGAGAGCGCATCGGCGAGTGAGCATGTGATCATTAAAGTGTCCAAACACATAAGCATGAGGGCATATAGACATATGTGTATGTGATGGTCAAAGCAAGTAGAAATAGGAGCATACAATCATTAAAGCATGTCATTATCAAATTATGTGAACATCAAAGCATGTGAACATAGGAGCAAGTGATCATCAAAGTAAGTAGACATTTGAGCATGTGATTAACAAAGCTTGTGAACATACAAGCATATGAGAATTTACCCAAGTACACATACATCTTATCATCCAATGACCTTAGCATTTAAGCACGATCATTAAAGCTTGTGAGTGCATGAGCATCCAACTGTTTGAGCACATCAACCTCAAAACATATAGATATATTGTCATTCAAGTCTGTGCACTTGTAGATATAGACACAGAGAATTAATGAATAACTTTTATAAAGGAGTGACTCTTAATTGAACATGTGAGCATTTAAGCATGAGAGTATACAAGAATGTGAGCATAAGCGTGTGGCAGCATGGGCTCATCAAAGCATATAAGCACGGGAGCGTGGGATTATCAAAGCATGTGAGTATGGGAACATGTGATCGTCAAAGCAACTGAGCATGGGAGCATGTGGTAATCAGGTCATGTTAGGATTGGAGAATGTGAAGAATAAATCATGTAAGTGTGTGAGCATTTAAACATGTAAGCATCCAGGCATGTCAGTAATCAACTATGTAAGGATCTAAACATATAAGAATGAGAGCATACAATCTTTAAAGCAGGTCGACATGTGAGAAACCAAGCATGTAAGAACATGAGAGCATACGAGCATGTAATCATCAAAGCGTCCAAACATAAAAGCATAAGGGCATATAGGCATGTGAGCTTGTGATTGTGAAAGCATGTAGACATGGGAGCATATGATCATCAAGGCATGTAGACATGGAAGCATACAATCATCGAAGCATGTGAACATAGGAGCGTATGATCATTAAAGCATGTCAATATAGGAGCATGTGATCATCAAAGTAAGTACATATATGAGCATTAGATCATCAAAACAAGTACACATGTGAGAACATGATTAACAAAGCATATGAACATCCAAGCACATAAACATTTAAGCATCCAAGTACACATACATCTCATTGTCCAATCATCTTAGGATTTAAGCATGATCATCAAAGCATGTGAGTGCAAGAGCATCCAACTACATGAGCACATCAGCCTCTAAGCATATAGATATATTGTCATTCAAGTGTGGACAAATGTGGATGCAAACAATGGGTTGAAGCTTAATGAGAATTAAAAAATAAATCTTATGAAGTAGTGATACTTAATTTAAGTGTGAGCATCTAAGCATGAAAGTATACAAGCATGTGAGCCTGAGAGCATATAAGAACGTGATCATGAGAGCATACAAGCATGTGAGCATACAAGCATATGGGCATTTAAGCACCCAAGTACACATACCTCTAATCTCTTATTCACCAAAGCATTCAAGCACAATCATTAAAGAATTTGAGAGAATGCCTAATTACGCACTCACTTAAGCCTCCAAGCCTATAAACATATCATCATTCAGGTGTGTGCACATGAGTGTGGATATCAAACATGTGAATATCAATGCATGTGAGCATTGAGCATGTGGTCATCAAAGCATTTGAGCGTGGGAGTGTGGGATCATTAAAGCATGTAAGCACGGGAGCATGTGATTGTCAAAGCATGTGAGCATGGGTGTAACACTCGCCTTACTTAAATTTAATTTTATTGCTTCTAGAATGGGGTTGATGAATTATTTAATTTATTTTGAAGATGATATTATTTTATATTATGATATCTACAAAGAAAATAAATAAAAGAAGATGTAACGTGGAGAGATATTTTGTGGATTATTCATTATATAACTTTTAGTCTCCTTATCAATTAAGGAAAGGACAAGAGATTAAAACCTATTTGGATTAGGAGTTTAAGTGTTATTGGAATCCTTTAGAGTATCTAAACAACCTTATTTTGAGTTTAATTGGGAATTAAAGACTTGGAAGCTTATTTAAGTTTTATGAGCTTCTTGGAGGCTAAAGAGATGAGTTTTAGTGGGTTTTAAATTCCAGCCCAAGTAGGAAATGTGTTTAATGTGTAAAGCTGAATTTATTTAAGAGTACTAATTGGAGTGGGATTGGTCTTCCTAGACTAAATTGGAGTGTTATTTTAGAGGGGTGTGTGTGTGTGTGTGTGTGTGTATTGGGTCTTTTTAAGTCAACCACATGAAATGTAGAGAGAGACTGCAAGATTCCCAAAAAAAAAAAAAAAAAAAAAAAAAAAGAAGAAGAGAAGAAGTCAGTGCTTAGCCTGTAAAGGTTTAGGAGTAAAGAATTAGGGTTTCTTTACATTGAAAAGAATAGAATAACGTGGTACTACTAGAGCAACCAACAAGTTAATATTGTACTGAGGTAAATGTCTAATTATTGGATTCATTAAACGCATCTTTAACTTAGGATTCATCATTTCATAGTCGCCTAGAAGTCTTAGAAATTATATTGATATATTCAAGGGAAAAAAGGCTATCATGGAAGTATCTATATAAACGTACATTAGTTTATTAATTTTGAAAGTGATCCTAATATATATGTGGACTAGTATCACCATTCTTTATAAGTTAAGCCTATATAGACATCCATGGGTGGTGTTCAATGGTATATATACAGGTATAGCAGATTGTGGTATTAGGGATTTCACTACAATTATATAAAATATGGTATAGACATGATATATATTTGAAATCTATGTTGGATTTAATATTGCGAAATCTTCACAATGGTAAGGAAAAGTTTTGTAAGAGGACTTCTTGGTTATTCGAAACCTGCCCTTATTGAGTAATTTGATCCTTAATTAGGTTCTAGCTAACATTGTTCTGGACAATTGAAGTGAAGCTTGGTTTAGCAATTAGAGATAAGTAGACTTCAAAACATGATGCCTCTCAAGGTGTGTGTGTGTGTGTGTGTACACACACACACACACACACACACACACACCTTGAGTCAAAACTATATATGTTAAGAATGAGTCAAAACTATATTTGAGTCAAAACTATACTTGAATTTTATTATTTCTTGTGTGTTATTTTGAAACTGTATATGTTAAGAATGAGTCAAAACTATATTTTTGAGAAATTATTCATTATATGATAAATGATTGTTATTGATAATATTGTAATAAAGTAAGAATATTTTCAAGCGGTTAGTTAGACAGTCTACAACCTTTGCCAACACAGGGTTGTGTTGGCCTTTGGCCGATCTAGTGTTATTGTAGTGTGGTGCAGTATTATAGTTTGCTCTGCAGAGTCAATGTTATTGTTTGCTCTTTGAAGCCAATGTTGCCTCTTTAAGGTTAGTGTTATTGTTTCCCATGGGAATCACCCACCGAGTGTTTAGTGGTTTATGTCTTTATTTGGCTAATGTTTAATGTTTTTCATATCAAATTATTGTTTTATTGTTATTGAACTTTATAAATGGAAAAGTTGTTTATTACTACAATATATTGTTTCTACCTATTTAGTGTATTTTGGCTAACTAAAATGGTTACTTTTTTTTTTTTTTTTTTACTGATTACACTGTTATAGTTAAATATTTTTTTTTGATAGTTTTATAGAATATATTATATTACTGTTAAAACAATTTGTAAATATTTTATAAAGATTATATTTTGTAAATGATACTATTGTTTTGTTTTGAAAGACATTCTTATGTTATGTAGTCTCTTATTGAGCTTCTAACTCACCCTCCTTTCTCCACCCTTTTAGATTAGAGCAGTGGAATATTTTTTTTGGTGGTAGATCATTGGAGTCATAGATTGAAGACTTCTTTTGGAGCTATGTTAGTTGATGGACTATTTTATAATGTTTTCTTAGGATAGTGAGTTTAGTATTTGTGAAACTATTTGGGATTGTATTTGGAGACTTTATTGTTAAACTTTTAGTTTGATGGATTTTATAAGAATGCCTTGATGGTTTGAAGTTTATTTGTGGATATTTAATTACACTCTCCATTATAGCAAATGTTGATTATTTATAAGATAGTTCGTGCATCTAAATCCTTGATATGGGTTTGGGGTGTTACAATGGGAGCATATGATCATCAAGCCATATGGGCATTGGAGAATGTGATATCAAAGCATGTGAGCGTGTGAGAATTTAAACATGTGAGCACCCAAGCACTTCAACAATCAACAATGTAAGTATCCAAGCATGTCAGCATGGGAGCATACACGATTATCAAAGCAAGTGGACATGTGAGCAACCAAGCACGTAAGAACATAAGAGCATACAGGCATGTGAGCATGTAATCATCAAAACATCTAAACATATGAGCATAAGGGCATACAAGCATGTGAGCATGTGATCACTAGAGCAAGTAGATATGTGAGCATGTTATCAACAAAGTATGTGAACATACAAGAACACGAGCATGTAAGCTTCAAAGTACACATACATCTTACCATCCAATCACCATAGCATTTAAGCACGATCATGAAAGCAAGTGAGTGCACAGGCATTCGACTCAATGATCACATTAGCCTATAAGTATATAGATACATTGTCATCTAAATGTTTGCACATGTTGATACAATCCAAAGGTTGATGCTTAATGAGAATTAATGAATAACTCTTATGAAAAAGTTACACTTAATTGAACATGTGAGCATTTAAGCATGAGAGTATACAAGCATGTGACCACGAAAGCATACAAGCATTTGATCATGAGAGCATACAAGCATTTGATCATGCAAGCATACAAGCATGTGAGCATACAAAAACTACACATACCTTTAACCTCCCAGTCACCTCAACGTTCAAGCATAATCATTAAAGCATTGGACTGCACGAATGTCTAACTACATGATCACTTAAGCCTCCAAGCCTATAGACATATCATCATCCAAGTGTGTGCACATGTGTGTGGATATCAAACATGTGAATATCAATTTATATGGGCATGCAATCATCAAAGTATTTGAACATAGGAGGATGTAATCTTAAAAAAGTTCAAGCATATGAGCATTAAGGCATATAGGCAAGTGGGCATATGATTGTCAAATCATACAGACATGGGGGCATATGATCATAAAATCATGTGAACATAGAAGTATGTGATCATTAAAGCATGTGAACATAGGAGCTTATGATAATCAAAGCAATTAGACATGTGTGCATGTTATCATCAAAGCAAGTACACATATGGGCTAGTTATCAACAAAACATGTGAATATACAAGCATGTGTTCATGAGAGCATACATGCACGTGAACATTCAAGCGTGTGATCATAAGAACATAACAACATATGATCATGAGAGCATACAAACATATGAGCATTTAAGCACCTAAGTACACATAACTCTAATCTCCCAATCACCTCAGCTTCAAGCACAATCATCAAAGCATTTGATCCCACGTATGTCCCATTACATGATCACTTAAGCCTCCAAAGCAATAGACATATCATCATCCAAATTTGTGCACATATGTGTTGATATCAAACATGTGAATATTAATGAATGTGAGCAGGCGATCATTAAACCATTTGAACATACGATCATGTAATCATAAAAGTGTCTAAGCATATGAGTATCAAGGCATATGGGCAAATGGCCATGTGATCGTCAAAGTATGTAGACATGGGAGTATATGATTATCAAAGCATTTGAACATCAAAGCGTCTAACCATAGGAGCATGTGATCACTAAAGCAATTAGACATGTGAGTATGTGATCATTAAAGCAAGTACATATGTGAGCATGTTATCAACAAAGCATGTGAACATACAAGAACATGAGCATGTAAGCTTCAAAGTACACATGCATTTTACCATCCAATTACCATAGCATTTAAGCACGATCATGAAAGCATGTGGGTGCGCAAGCATCCAACTCAATGAGCACCTCAGCCTATAAGTATATAGATATATTGCCATCCAAGTGTGTGCACATGTGGATCCAATTCAAAGGTTGATGCTTAATGAGAATTAATGAATAACTCTTATGAAAAAGTTACACTTAATTGAACATGTGAGAATTTAAGCAGGAGAGTATACAAGCATGTGACCGTAAAAGCATACAAGCATTTGATCATGAGAGCATACAAGTATGTGAGCATACAAGAACTTAACTACACATACCTTTAAACCTAAACCTCAACATTCAAGCATAATCATCAAAGCATTTGGCTGCACGAACGTCCAACTACATGATCCCTTTAGCCTTTAAGCTTGTAGACATATCATTATCCAACTGTTTCCACATGTGTGTGGCTATCAAACCTGTAAATATCAATGCAGGTTAGCATGCAATCATTAATGCAATTGAACATAAGAGCATGTAATCATAAAAGTGTCAAAGCATATGAGCATCGTGGTGTATATGCAAGGGGGCATGTGATTGTCAAAGCATGTAGATATGGGAGCATATGATCATTGAAGCATGTGAACATAAAAGCATGTGATCATCAAAGCAATTAAACATGTGAGCATGTGATCGTCAAAGCAAATACAAATGTGAGCACGTGATCAACAAAGCATGTGAACATAAAAGCACTTGAGCATTTAAGAATCCAAGTACACATACATCTTACTGTCCAATAACCTTAGGATTTAAGCACGCTCATCAAAGCATATGAGTGTACGAGCATCCTACCAATGGAGCATATTAGCATCCAAGCATATAGTTATAAATCCTATGAAGGAGTGACACTTAATATAAATATGAACATTTAAGTATGAGAGTATACAAGTATTTGGGCACGAAAGCATACAAGCATGTGATTATGCGATCATACAAGCATATGGGCAATTAGGAACTCAAGTACACATATTGCTAATCTTCTAATCACCTCAATATTCATGCAAAATCATCAAAGCATTTTAAGTGCACGAATGACAAAATACACGATCACTTAAGCCTCTAAGCCTACAGACATTTCATCATCCAAGTGTGTGGATATCAAACATGTGAATATCAATGTTTGTGAGCATGCGATCATCAAAGCAATTGAACATAGGACCAAGTAATCATCAAAGCATCCAAGCATATGAGCATGAAGGCATACAAGAAAGTGGCATTGATCATCAAAGTAGGTAGACATGTATACGATCATAGAAACATGTGAATAGAGAAGCATGTGAACATTAAAGCATGTGAACATGGGAGCCTGTGATCATCAAAGCAAGTAGACATGAAGGCATGTTATCATCAAAGCAATGAAAAATGTGTGAAGGTTATCAACAAAGCATGAAAGCATACAAGCCTATGAGCATTTAAGAACCCACGTACACGAAACTCTAATCTCCCAATCACCTCAGCATTCAAGCAAAATCGTCAAAGCATTTGAGCGCGCGAACATCCAACTACATGATCACTTAAGCCTTTAAGCCTAAAGACATATTAGCATCCAAGTGTGTGCACATATGTGTGAATATCAAACATGTGAATATCAATACTTGTGAGCATGCGATTATCAAAGCATTTGAATGTAGGAGCATGTAATCATCAAAGTGTCCAAGCGTATAAGCGCGAAGTCATATAAGCAAGTGGACATGTGATCGTCAAAGCATGTAGGCACGGGAGCATACAATCATCAAAGCATGTGATCATCGAAGAATTTAAACATCAAAGTATCTAAACATTGGAGCATGTGATCACTAAAGAAAGGTGACACGTGAGCATGTGATCATCACAGCAAGTACACATGTGAGCATGTTATCAACAAAGTATGAGAACATACAAGCATTTGATCATGAGAGCATTAATGTGAGAGTATATAAGCATATGAGCATTTAAGTACCTAAGTACACATACCTCTAACTTCTCGATCTTTTTCGCATTCAAGCACAATCGTTAAAACATTTGAGCACACATACGTCGAACAACATGATCACTTATGCCTCCACCTGTGGGTACATGTGTGAGGATATCAAACATGTAAGCATGAAATCATCAAAACATTTGAACATAAGAGTAGGTAATCATCAAAACACACATGAGCATAAAGGGACACATGTAATTTGGCATGTGATCATCAAAGCATGTAAACGTGGGAGCATACAACCATTGAAGCATATGAACATGGAAGCATATAAACATCAAAGCATGTAAACATAAGAGCCTGTGATCATCAAAACAAGTAGATATGTGAGCATGTTATCATTAAAGCAAAGACAAATGTGAACAGGTTATTAACAAAGCATATGAACATACAAGCATGTGATCATGAGGGCATACATGGATATGAGCATTTAAGCACAATTGTCAACGCATTTAAGTGCACGAACATCCAACTATGTGATCACTTTAGCTTTCAAGCCAATAGACATTTCATCATCCAAGTGTGTGCACATAGGTGTGGATATCAAACATGTGAATATGAATGTGTATGAGTATGCGATCATCAAAGCATTTCAACATAGGAGTTGGTAGTCATCAAAGTGTCCAAGCATATGAGCTCAAAGGCATACAGACAAGCGGGCATGTGATCATCAAAGACTGTAGACAAAGATGCATTCGATCATAGAGACATGTGAACAAAGAAGTATGTGATCAAAAAATAATGTGAACATAGGAGCATGAAATCATAAAAGTGTTCGAGCATATGAGCATTAAGGCATACAGGCAAGTGGACAAATTCTCATCAATGCTTGTAGGCATGGGAGATATGTTCAACAAAGCATGTGAACATAAAAGTGTGTGATCATCAAAACATATGAACATCAAAACATGTGAACATAGAAGAATGTGATCATTAAAGCAAGTAGACATGTGAGCATATGATCGTCAAAGCAAGCACAAATGTAAGCATGTGATTAACAAAGCCTGTGAACGTACAAGCACAAGAACATCTAAGCATCCATGTATACATACTTCTTATTGTCCAATCACCTTAGGATTTAGACACGCTCATTAAAACATGTGAGTGCCTGAGCATCCAATTAAATTAGCATATTAGTGTCCAAAACATATATATATATATATATATTCTCATTCAAGTGTGTGCACATGTGATTAAAAATAAATCTTATGAAGGAGTGACACTTAATTTAAATGCTCACATTTAAGCATGACATCATATAAGCATATGATCATGAGAGCATACAAGCCTATGAGAACTAAAGAACCCAAGTACACATACCTTTAATCTCCCAATTACCTTAGTATTCAAGGAAAATCGTCAGAGCGTTTAAGTGCACAAAAGTCCAACTACATGATCACAAAAGCCTTCAAGCTTATAGACATATTAGCATCCTAGTGTGTGCACATATGTGTGGATATCAAACATGTGAATATCAATACTTGTGAGAATGCGATTATCAAAGCATTTGAACGTAGGAGCATGTAATCATCAAATCGTCTAAGCGTATGAGCATGAAGTCATACAAGCAAGAGGGTATGTGATTGCCAAAGCATGTAGGCTTGGGAGCACACAGTCATTGAAGCATGTGATTATCAAAGAATTTGAAAATTAAAGCATCTAAACATTAGAGCATATGATCATTAAAGCAAGTACACATGTGAGCATGTTATCAACAAAGCATGGGAACATACAAGCATTTGATCATGAGAGCGTACAAGTATGTGATCGTGAGAGCATACAAGCATATGAACATTTAAGCATTCAAGTACACATACCTCTAATCTCCCAATCTCCTTAGCATTCAAACACAATCGTCAAAGCATTTGAGTGCACGTACGTCCAACAACACCATCACTTATGTCTGCAAGCCTATAGGCATTTTAGGATCCACGTGTGTGCACATGTGTGTGGATATCAAACATGCAAATATCAATGCATTTGAGTACGCAATCAGTAAAGCATTTGAACATAGAAGTAGGTAATCATTAAAAGCATCCAAGCATATGAGCATGAAGGCCTATAGGTAAGTGGGCATGTGATTATCAAAGCATTTAAACATGGAAGCATACAATTATCGAAAGAAGTTAAGATAGAAGCATGTGAACATAAGAGAATGTGATCATCAAAGCAAGTAGACATGTGAGCATGTTATCATTAAAGCAACGACAAATGTGTGTAAGTTATCAACAAAAACATGTGAACAGACAAGCATGTGATCATGAGAGCATACATGCATATGAGCATTTAAGCACCCAAGTACACATACCTTTAATCTCCCAATCACCTTAACATTCAAGCATAATTGTCAACGCATTTGAGCACATGAACGTCCTACTACATGATCATCAAAGAATTTGAACATTAAAGCCTTTAAGCATTGGAGCATGTGACCATTGAAGCAAGTTGACATGTGAGCATGTGATCATCAAAGCAAGTACACACGCGAGTATGTTATTAACAAAGCATGACAATGTACAAGCATTTTATCATGAGAGTATACAAAGATTTGATCATGAGAGCATACATGCATATGAGCTTTTACACACCCAAGTACACATACCTTTAATCGCCTAATCTCCTTAGCATTTAAGCATAATCGTCAAAGCATTTAAGCTAATGTACATCCAAGAACACAAACACTTTTGCCTCCAAGCCTATAGACATTTTAGGATCCATGTGTGTGCTCATGTGTATGGATATCAGACATGTGAATATTAATTCATGTGAGCATGCTATAATCAAAGCATTTGAACGTAGGAGCAAGTAAACATCAAAGCATCCAAGCATATGAGCATGAAGGCATACAAGTAATTGGGCATGTGATCATGAAAGCATGTAGACATGGGATCATTCTATCATCAAGTTATGTGAACATAGAAGCATGTAATTAACAAAGCTTGTGAACATCGGAGTATGCAATCATAAAAGTGTCCAAGCATATAAGCATTAAGGCATATAGGAATGTGGATATGTTCTCATTAAAGCATGTAGACATGGGAGCATACGATCATCCAAGCATATGAACATCAAAATATGTGAACATAGAAGCTTGTGATCATTAAAGCGAGTAGAAATGTAAGCATATAAACATCAAAGCAAGTACAAAATGTGAGCATGTGATAACAAAGCCTGTGAACATTCAAGCACATGAACATTTAAGCATCTATGTACACATACTTCTTACTGTCCAATCACCTTAGGATTTAGAGACGCGAGCGCCCGATCATCCAACCACATTAGCATATCAGTGTCCAAACATGTAGATATATCGTCATTCAAGTGTTTACATGTGGTTAATAATAAATCTTATGAAGGAGTGACACTTAATTTAAATGCTCACATTTAAGCATGACATCATATAAGCATGTGATCATGAGATCATACAAGCCTATAAGCACTAAAGAACCCTAGTACACATACCTCTAATCTCCTAATCTCCCTAGCATTCAAGCACAATTGTCAAAGCATTTGAGTGCACGTATGTCTAACAACACAATCACTTATGTCTCCAAGCCTATAGACATTTCAACATCCACGTGTGTGCACATGTGTATGGGTATCAAACATGCAAATATCAATGCATTTGAGTATGCAATCATCAAAGTATTTGAACATAGGAGCAAGTAATCATCAAAAGCATCCAAGCACATGAGCATGGAGGCATAAAGGTAAGTTGGCATGTGATTATCAAAGCATTTAAACATGGGAGCATATAATCATCGAAAAAATTGAAAATAGAAGTATGTGAATATCAAAGCATGTGAACATAAGAGCATGTGATCATCAAAGCAAGTAGACATTTGAACATGTTATCATTAAAGCAATGACAAATGTGAGCAAGTTATCAACAAAAGCATGTGAACATACAAGTATGTGATTATGAGAGCATACATGCATATGAGCATTTAAGCACCCAAGTACACATACCTCTAATCTCCCAATCACCTCAGCATTCAAGCACAATCATCAACACATTTGAGCACATGAACATCCTATTACACGATCATCAGAGAATTTGAACATAAAATCCTCTAAATATTGGAGCATGTGATTACCAAAGCAAGTTGACATATGAGCATGTGATCGTTAAAGCAAGTACACATGTGAGCATGTTATCAACAAATCATGACAACATATAAAAATTTGATCGTGAGTGCATACAAGGATCTGATCGTGAGATCATACATGCATATAAGGTTTTACACACCCAAGTACACATACCTCTAATCGCCTAATCTGCTCAGCATTCAAGCATAATTGTCAAAGCATTTGAGCTCACGTACATCCAAGAACACAAACACTTATGCCTCTGAGTCTATAGACATTTTAGGATCCACGGTGTGCACATGTGTGTGGAAATTAAACATGCGAATATCAATGCATGTGAGCATGCTATAATCAAAGCAGTTGAACATAGGTGCAGGTAAACATCAAAGTGTCCAAGCATATGAGTATGAAGGAGTACAGGTAAGTGGGCATGTGATCATGAAAGCATGTAGACGCGAGAGCATTCTATCATCGACGTATGTGAACATAGAAGCATGTCATCAACAAAGCTTGTGAGCATCAGAGCATGCAATCATAAAAGTGTCCGAGCCTATGAGTATCAAGGCATACAGGAATGTGGATATGTTCTCATCAAAGCATGTAGACATGGGAGCATACGATCATCAAAGCATGTGAACATCAAAATATGTGAATATAGAAGCATGTGATCATCAAAGCAAGTAGATATGTGAGCAAATGATTGTCAAAGCAAGTACAGATGTGAGCACGTGGTTAACAAAGCATGTGAACATAAAAGCACATGAGCATTTAAGCATCCAAGTACACATACATCTTACTGTTCAATCACCTTAGGATTTAACCGTGATCATTAAAGCATGTGAGTGCTCGAGCATCCAACTACATAAGCGTTTCAACCTTTAAGCATATAGATGTATCAGCATTGAAGTATGTGCATGTGGCTAAAAAATAAATCTTATGTAGGAGTGACACTTAATTTAAATGTGAGCATTTAAGAATGAAAGCATACAAACATTTGAGCATGAGAGCATACAAGCTTGTGATCAGGAGAGCATACAAGCATATCTATATTTAAGAACTCAAGTACACATACCTCTAATATCCCAATCACCTCAGCAATCAAGCAAAATCGTCAAAGCGTTTGAGTGCATGAATGTTCAACTACATGATAAATTAAGCCTTCAGGCCTATAGACATATTAGCATGCAAGTGTTTGCACATGAGTGTAGATATCAAACATGTGCATGTCAATGCTTGTGAGCATGCAATTATCAAAGCATTTGAGCATGAGAGCATACAAGCTTGTGATCATGAGAGCATACAAACATACCTATATTTAAGAACTCAAGTACACATACCTCTAATATCCCAATCTCCTCAGCAATTAAGCAAAATTGTCAAAGCGTTTGAGTGCATGAATGTCCAACTGCATTATAAATTAAGCCTTCAGGCCTATAGACATATTAGCATGCAAGTGTCTGCACATGAGTGTAGATATCAAACATGTGCATATCAATGCTTGCGAGCATGCAATTATCAAAGCATTTGAACGTTGGAGCTTGTAATCATCAATGCATCCAAGCATATGAGACGAAGTCATACAAGCAGATGGGCATGTGCTTGTCAAAGCTTGTAGGCATGGGAGCTTATAGTTATCAAAGCACGTGATCATCAAAGAATTTGAACATCAAAACATAAAAACATTAGGGCATGTGATCACCAAAGTAAATACACATGTGAGCATGTTATCATCAAAACAAGTACACATGTGAGCATGTAATCATCAAAGAATGAGAACATGCAAGCATTTGATCATGAGAGTAAACAAGAATGTGATCATGATAGCATAGAAGCATATGACCATTTAAGCACCCAAGAACACACATACCTTTAATCTCCCAATCTCCTCAGCATTCAAGAACAATTGTCAAAGCATTTGAGCGCATGTACGTCCCATAACATGATCATTTATGCCTTTAAGCCTATAGACATTTCACGATCTACGTGTGTGCACATGTGTGTGGATATCCAACATGTGAATATTAATGCATGTGTGCATGCATGAACAAAGCGTTTGAACATAAGAGTAGGTAATCATTAAAGCGTCCAAGCATATGAGCATGAAGGCATATAGGTAAGTGGGCATGTGATCATTAAAGCATGTAGACATGGGAGCATACGATCATAGAAATATATGAACATAGAGGCATGTAAACATCAATTCATGTGAACATAGGAACATGTGATCATCAAGGCAAGTAGAAAAGTGAGCATGTTATCATCAAAGCAAAGAAAAATGTGAGTAGGTTATCAACAAAGCATGTGAACATACAAGCATGTGTTCATGAGAGCATCAATGCATATGAGCATTTAAGCACCTAAGTACAACTGCCTCTACTCTCTTAATCGCCTCAGTATTCAAGCATAATCGTCAATGCATTTGAGTGCACAAACGTCTTACTACACGATCACTTTAGCCTTTGAACCAATAGACATTTAATCATCCAACTGTGTGTACATGTGTGTGGATATCAAACATGTGAATATCAATGCATGTGAGCATGTGATTATCAAAGGATTTCAACATAGGAGTAGGTAATCATCAGAGCATCCAAGCATATGAGCTTGAAGGCATACAGGGAAATGGGCATGTGATCATCAAAGCATATAGATAGGGAAGCATTCTATCATCATGACAAGTGAACACAAAAGCAAGTTATCAACAAAGCATGTGAACATAGGAGCATGCAATCATAAAAGTGTCCAAGCATATAACCATCAAGGCATACAGCGAAGTGGACATGTTATCGTTAAAACATGTAGACTTAAGAGTATACCATAATCAAAGCATGTAAACATAGAAGTGCGTAAGCATTAAAGCAGGTGAACATCAAAACATGTGAACAAAGATGTATGTGATCATCAAAGCAAGTAGACATGTGAGCATATGATCTTCAAAGCAAGTACACATGTGAGCACGTGATCAACAAAGCTTGTGAACATAAAAAGTACATGAGCATTTAAGCAACCAAATACACATAAATCTTATTGTCCAATCACCTTAGGATTTAAGCATGATCATAAGAGTGTGTGAGTGCCCGAGCATCCAACTACATGAGCGTATCAGCCTCCAAGCATATAGATATTTTGTCATTCAAGTGTGTGCACAAGTGGTTAAAAAATGAATCTAAAGAAGGAGTTATACTTAATTTCAATATGAGCATTTAAGCATGAGAGCATACAAGAATTTGATCATGATAACATACAAGCATATGAGCCTTTAAGCAGCAAAGAACACATACCTCTAATCTCCCAATCTTTTCAGCGGTCAAGCATAATCGTCAAACCATTTGAGCACACGCACGTCCAACAACACGATCACTTATGCCTCTAAGCCTATAGAAATGTCATGATCCACGTGTGTACACATGTGTGTGGATATCAAACATGTGAATATCAATGAATGAAGATATGGGAGCAGGTTCTCATCAAAGCTTCCAAGTGTATAAGCATGAAGGCATACAAGTAAGTGGGCATGCGATCATCAAAGAATAAAGATATGGGAGCATATGATTATCGAAACATGTGAACATAGAAGTATGTGAACATCAAAGCAGGTGAACATAGGAACATGTGATTATCAAAGCAAGTAGACATGTGAGCATGTTATCATCAAAGCAAATACGAGTGTAAGTAGGTTATCAACAAAGCGTGTGTTCATGTGAGTAGACATGCATATGAGCATTTAATCACCCAAGTATACATACCTCTATTCTCCCAATCACCTCAGCATTCAAGCACAATCGTCAACGCATTTGATTGCACGAATGTCTTTCTACACGATCACTTTAGCCTTTGAGCTAATAGACATTTCGTCATCCAAGTGTGTGCACATGTGTTTTATTATCAAACATGTGAATATCAATGCATATGAAAATGCAAAAAAAAAAAAAAAAAAAAAAAAATCAATACAAGAGTAGGTAATCATCAAAGTATCCAAGTATATGAGATCGAAGGGGTACAGGGAAGTAGGCATGTGATCATCAAAGTACGTTGACATGGAAGCATTCTATCATCGAGGCATATGAACATAGAAACATGTGATCAACAAATCATGTGAACATAGGAGCATGCAATCATAAAACTGTTTGTGCACATGAGCATTAAGGCATACAGACAAGTGGGCATGGTCTCGTTAAAGCATGTAGACATGGGAGCATAAGATAATTAAAGTATGTGTGTGTGATCATCAAAGTATGTGACCATCAAAATATGTGAACATAGAAGCATGTGATCATGAACGCAAGTAGACATGTGATCATATGATCATCGAAGCGAGTACATATGTGAGCACGTGATCAACAAAGCATGTTAATATACAAGCATAGGATCATTTAAGAATCCATGTGCACAAACATCTTACCATCCAGGCACCATAGGATTTAAGCATGATCATTAAAGCATACGAGTGCTTGAGCATCCAACTACATGAGTGTATTAGCCTCCAAGCACATAGATATATTGTCCTTCAAGTGTGTGCACATGTGGTTAAAAAATAAATCTTATGATGGAGTGAATCTTAATTTAAATGTGAGCATTTACCATGAGAGCATATAAGCATATGAACATTTAAGCACCTAAGTATACATTCCTTTAATCTCCCAATGTCCTCAGCATTCAAGAACAATTGTTTAAGTATTTGAGCGCAGGTACATCTAACAACACAATCACTTATGCCTCTAAGCCAATATATATTTCATGAACCACATATGTGTGGATCTCAAACATGTGAATATCAATGCATGTGAGCATGTAATCATTAAAGCATTTCAACATAGGAGTATGTAATCATCAAAGGGTCCAAGCATATGAGCTCAAAGGCATACAGGCGAGCGGGTATGTGATAATAAAAGCATGTAGACAAGGGAGCATACTATCATCGAGGCATGTGAACATAGAAGAACGTGACCATCAAAGTAGGTGAACATAGGAGCAGGTGATCATTAAAGCAAGTAGACATGGGAGCATGTTTATCAACAAAGCAAATACGAATGGAAGTAGGTTATCAACAAAGCATGTTTTCATGTTAGCAAACATGCATATGAGCATTTCATTACCCATGCACACATGCCTCTAATCTCCCAATCACCTCAGCATTTGAGCACAATTGTTAACACATTTGAGTGCATGAACATCTTTCTACACAATCACTTTAGCCTTTGAGCCAATAGACATTTCGTCATCCAAGTGTGTGCACTTGTGTTTTAATTTCAAATATGTGAATATCTGTGAGCATGCAAACAAAATAATTTCAACACAATAGTAGGTAATCATTACAAGCATATGAGATCGAAGGGGTACAGGGAAGTGGGCTTGTGATAATCAAAGTATATAGATATGGAAGCATTCTATGATCGAGGCATGTGAACAGATAAGCATGTGATCAACAAATTATGTGAATGCATGCAATCATAAAACTGTTCGTGCACATGAGCATCAAAACATATAGGCAAGTGGACATACTCTTGTCAAAGCATGTAGACATGGGAGTATAAGATAATTAAAGTATGTGTGTGTGTGTGATCATCAAAACATTTGAACATAGAAGCATGTGAACATCAATGCAAGTAGACATATAAGCATATGATCATCAAAGCGAGTACATATATGAGCACATGATTAACAAAGCATGTTAACGTACAAGCACATGAGCCTTTAAGCATCCAAGTACACATAAATCTTACCATCTAATCACCATAGGATTTAAGCACGATCATTAAGGCATTTGAGCGCTCGAGCATCCAACTACATGAGTGTATTAGCCTCTAAGCACATAGACATATCGTCAGTCAAGTGTGTGCACATGTTAAAAAATAAATCTTATAATGGAGTGACTCTTAATTTAAATGTGAGCATTTAACCATGAGAGCATACAAGCATGTGATCATGAGAGCGTATAAACATATGAGCATTTTAGCACCTAATTACACATACCTTTAATCTCTTAATGTCCTCAGCAATCAAGTACAATCGTTTGAGAATTTGAGTGCAGGTACGTCTAACAACAAAATCACTTATGCCTTCAAGCCAATATACATTTCATGAACCACATGTGTGCATATGTGTGTGGATCTCAAACATGTAAATATTAATGCATGTGAGCATGCAATTATTAAAGCATTTAAACATAGGAGTAGGTAATCATTAAAGGGTCCAAGCATATGAGCTCGAAGGCATACAGGCGAGTGGGTATGCCATCATAAAAGCATATAGACAAGGGAGCATACTATCATCGAGGCAGGTGAACATTGAAGCATGTGAACATCAAAGCAGGTGAACATAGGAGCATGTGATCATTAAAGCAAGTAGACATGTGAGCATGTTATCATCAAAGCAAATATGAATGTAAGTAGTTTATCCACAAAGCATGTGCTCATGTGAGTAGACATGCATATGAGCATATAATCATCCAAGTACACATGCCTCTAATCTCCCAATCACCTCAGCATTCAAGCACAACGTCATTTGAGTGCACGAACGTCTTTCTACATGATCACTTTAGCCTTTGAGTCAATAGACATTTCGTCATCCAAGTGTGTGCACACGTGTTTTAATATCAAACATGTGAATATCAATACATGTGAGTATGCGAACAAAATAATTTCAACACAAGAGTAGGTAATCATCAAAGTATTAAAGCATATGAGATTAAAGGGGTACAGGGAAGTGGGCATGTGATCATCAAAGTATGTAAACATGGAAGCATTTTATCATCGAGGCATGTGAACATAGAAGCAAGTGATCAACAAATCATGTGAACATAGGAGCATGCAATCATAAAACTGTTCGTGCACATGAGCATTAAGGCATACCTGAATGTCTTTCTACACGATCACTTTAGCCTTTGAGCCAATAGACATTTCGTCATCCAAGTGTGTGCACATTTGTTTTAATATCAAACATGTGAATAACAATGCATGTGAGCATGTGAACAAAATAATTTCAACACAGGAGTAGGTAATCATCAAAGTATCCAAGCATATAAGATTGAAGGGGTACAGGGAAGTGGGCATGTGATTATCAAAGTATGTAGACATGGAAGCATTCTATCACCAAGACATGTGAACATAGAAGCATGTGATCAACAAATCATGTGAACATAGGAGCATGCAATCATTAAACTATTTATGCACATGAGCATTAAGGCATACAAGCAAGTTGACATGTTCTCGTCAAAGCATGTAGACATGGAGCATAAGATAATTAAAGTAGGAGTGTATGTGATTATCAAATCATGTAAACATAGAAGGATGTGAACATCAAAACATGTGAACCTAGAAGCATGTGATCATCAACCCAAGTATACATGTGAGCATATAATCATTAAAGCGAGTACATATGTAAGCATGTGATCAACAAAGCATGTTAACATACAAGCACGTTAGCATTTAAGCATTCAAGTACACATACATCTTACCATCTAATCACCATAGGATTTAAGTACGATCAACAAAGCATGCGAGTGCCCGAGCATCCAACTACATGAGTGCATTAGCCTCCAAGCATATAGATATATCATAATTCAAGTGTGTGCACATGTGGTTAAAAAATAAATCTTATGATGTAGTGACTCTTAATTTAAATGTAAGCATTTAATGATGAGATCATACAAGCATGTGATCATGAGAGGATACAAGCATTTAAGCACCCAATTACACATACCTTTAATCTCCCAATGTCTTTAGCATTTAAGCACAATCGTCTAAGCATTTGAGCACAAGTACGTCCAACAACACAATCATTTATGCCTCCAAGCCAATATACATTTCATAAACCAAATGTGTGCACATGTGTGTGAATCTCAAACATGTGAATATTAATGCATGTGAGCATGTAGTTATTAAAGCATTTTAACACAGGAATAGGTAATCATTAAACGGTCCAAGCATATGAGCTCAAAGGCATATAGGCGAGTGGGTATGTGATCATAAAAGCATGTAGACAAGGGAGCATACTATCATCAAGGCATGTGAACATAGTAGCATGTGATCAACAAAGCATGTGCACATAGGATCATGCAATCATAAAAGTGTCTAAGGATTTAAGCATTAAGGCCTACTGGCCAATAGACATGTCTTGTCAAAGCTTGTAGGCATGGAAGCATACGAACATCGAAGCATGTAAACGTAGAAGTGTGTGATCATTAAAGCATGCGAACATAGAAGCACGTGAATGTCAAAACATGTGAACATAGAAGAATGTGATCATCAAAGCAAGTAGAAATGTGAGCATATGATTGTCAAAGCAAGTACACAAGTGAGCATTTGATCAGCAAAGCATGTGAACAAACAAGCACACGAGCATTTAAGTATCCAAGTAAACATACATCTTATCGTCTAATCACATTAGGATTTAAGCATGATCATCATAAAAGAATGTGAGCACTTGAGTATCCAACTACATGAGTGTATTAGCCTCCAAGCATATAGATATATTGACATTCAAATGTGTGCACTTGTGGTTAAAAAAGAAATCTAATGAATGAGTGACTTTTAATTTAAATGTGAGCATTTAAGCATGAGAGTATACAAGCATATGAGTTTTCAAGCATTTAAGCACCCAAGTACACATATCTCAAATCTCCTAATCTCCTCAGCATTCACGCACAATCATTGACGCACTTGACCGCACAAAAGTCCTACTACACGATCACATTAGCCTTCGAGCTAATAGACATTTAATCATCAAAGTGTGTGCGCATGTGTGTGGATATCAAACATGTGGAACCAATGCATGTGTGCTTGCAATCATCAAATCATTCGAAAATAGGAGTAGGTAATCATTAAAGCGTCCAAACATATGAGTATGAAGGCATATAAATAAGTGTGCATGTGATCATTAAATCATGTAGACATGGGAGCATATGATCATCGAAAAATGTGAACATAGAAGTATGTGAATATCAAAGCATGTGAACATAAGAGCATGTCATCATTAAAGCAAGTAGTTGTGTGAGCATTTTATCATCAAAGCAATGACAATTGCGAGTGGGTTATCAACAAAGCTTGTGAACAAACAAGCATGTGATCATGGGAGCATTTATGCATATGAGTATTTAAGCACCTAAGTACACATACCTCTAATCTCCTATTCACCTCAGCATTCAAGAACAATCGTTAAGGCATTTGGGCACACGAACATGTTACTACACGATCACTTTTGCCTTTAAGCCAATAGAAATTTTATCATCCAATAGTGTGCACATGTGTGTGGATATCAAATATGTGAATATCAATGCATGTAAGTATGCGGAAATCAAAGCATTTCAACGTAGGAGTACATAATCATCAAAGCGTCTAAGCATATGAACTCAAAAGCAAACAAGTAAGTAGGTATGTTATCATTAAAGCATGTGGACATGGAAGCATTCTACCATCAAGGCATGTAAACACAAAAGCACATGATTAACAAAGAATGTGAACATAGGAGCATGCAATCAAAAAAGTGTTCGAGCATATGAGCATTGAGGCATATTGGCAAATGGACATGTTCTCGTTAAAGCATGTAGACATGGGAGCATATAATCATCAAAGCATGTGAACATAGAAGTGTGAGACCATCAAAGCATGTGAACACCAAAACATGTGCACATAAAAACATGTGATTATCAAAGCAAGTAGACATGTGAGCATATGATCATCAAAGTAAGTACAAATGCAAACATGTGATCAACAAAGCACGTGAACATACAAGCACATGAGAATTTACACATCCAAGTACACATATATTTCACCGTCTAGTCACCAAAGCATGTGAGCACCCGAGCATCCAATCACGTAAATGTATCAGCCTCCAAGCTTATAGATATATCGTCATTGAAGTGTGTGCACATGTGTTAGAAAATAAATCTTATGAAGGAGTGACTTTTAGTTTCAATGTAAGCATGAGAGCATACAGGCATGTGATCATGAAAGCGTACAAGCATATGAGTTTTTTAGCATTTAGGCACCTAAGTACACATATCTCATTTCCACCAATCTCCTTAGCATTTAAGCACAATTGTCAACACATTTAAGCACACAAATGTCCTACTATATGATCACTTTAGCCGTCAAGCCAATAGACATTTCATCATCAAAATGTGTACACATGTGTGTGGATATCAAACTTGTGAATATCAATGCATGTGAGCAAGCAATCATTATAGCATTTGAACACAAGAGTAGGTAATTAGCAAAATGTCCAAGCGTAAGACTATGAAGGCATAAAAGAAAGTGGGCATGGTGATTATCAAAGCATGTAGGCATAGGAGCATACGATAATTGAAACACGTGAACATAGAAGCATGTTAACATAGGAGCATGTGATTATCAAAGCAAGTAGACATGTGAACATGTTATCATCAAAACAAAGACAAATGTGAGTCATCAAAGCAAGTAGACATGTGAACATGTTATCATCAAAGCAAAGGCAAATGTGAGTAGGTTACCAATAAAGCATGTGAACATACAAGTATTTAATCATTAGAGCATACATACTTATGTGCATTTAAGCATAATCGTTAACGCATTTAAGCACATGAACGTGCTACTACACGATCACTTTAGCCTTCGATCCAATAGAAATTTCATCATCCAAGAATGTGCACATGTGTGTGGATATCAAACATGTGATTATCAATGCATGTGAGCATCTAATCATCAAAGCATTTCAAAATAGGAGTATGTAATCATTAAAGCATCCAAGCATAAGAGCTTGAAGGCATACGGGCAAGTGTGCATGTGATTATCAAATCATGTAGACATGGAAGCACTCTATCATTGTGGCATGTGAACTTAAATGCATGTGAACAATGAGGCATATTAACATAAGAGCATTCAATCATAAAAGTGTTTGAGCATATGATCATTAAGGCATATAGGCAAGTGGACATGTTCTTGTCAAAGCTTGAAGACATAGGAGCATATGATCATCAAAACATGTGAAAATAGAAGTATGTGAATATTAAAACACGTGAACATAAGTATAAGAATATACAAGCATTTGATCATGAGAGCATACAAACATGTGATCATTAGAGCATACAGGCATATGAGCATTTAAGAACCTAAGTACACATACCTAAAATCTACGAATCAACTTAGCATTCAAGCAAAATCATCAAAGTACTTGAGCGCATGAACGTCCAACTACATGATTACTTAAGCCTTCAAGCCTGGAAACATATTAGCATTCAAGTGTGTGTACATGTGTGTGGATATCATATGAGTGAATATCAATGCTTGTGAGCATGCAATTATCAGAACATTTGAACATAGAAGCATGTAATCATCAAATCATCCAAGCATATGAGCATGATGTTATACAACAAGAGGGCATGTGATTGTTAAAGCATTTAGGCATGGGAGCTAAGATCATCGAAGCATGTGATCATCAATGAATTTGAAGATCAAAGCATCTAAACATTGGAGTATGTAATTACTAAAGCATGTAGATATGTGAGCATGTGATCTTTAAAGCAAGTACACATGTGAGCATGTTATCAACAAAGCATGAGAACATACAAGCATTTAATCATGAGAGCAAACAAGAATGTGAACGTGAGAGCATACAAACATATGAGCATTTAAGCATCCAAGTACACTTACCTCTAATCTCCCAATCTCCTCAGCATTCAAGCACAATCGTCAAAGCAATTAAGCACACATACGTCCAACAACACGATCACTTATACTTCCAAGCTTATAGACGAATTAACATCCAAATGTATGCACATGTGTGTGGAAATTAAACAAGTGAATATCAATGCTTGAGAGCATACAATTATCGTAGCAGTTGAATGTAGGAGCATATAATCATTAAACCGTTCACTTTAGCCTTCGAGCCAATAGACATTTCATCATCCAAGTGTGTGCATGTGTGTGGATATTAAACATGTGAATATCAATGCATGTGAGCATAAGATCATCAAAGCATTTCAACATAGGGGTAGGTAATCATCAATGCATCCAAGCATATGAGTTCGAAGGTATACAGGCAAGTGGACATGTGATCATCAAAACATGTAGACATAGGAGCATACTATCATCGAGGCATGTGAATATAGAAGCATGCGATAAATATAGCATGTGAACATAGGAGCATGCAATAAAAAAAGTGTCTGGGCATATGAGCATTAAGACATACAAGCAAGTGGAAATGTTCTTGTCAAAGCAAGTAGACATAGGGGCGTATGATCATCAAAGTATGTGAACATAGAAATGTGTGATCATTAAAGGTTGTGAATATAGAAGCATGTGAAGATCAAAGTATGTGAACCTAGAAACATGTGATCATGAAAGCAGGTAGACATGTGAGAATATTATCGTCAAAGCAAGTACATATGTGAGAACGTGATCAACAAGGCATGTGAACATATAAGCAAATAAGCATTTAAGCATCCAAGTACACCTACATCTTACGATCCAATCACCTTAGGATTTAAGCACGAGTGCATACAAGCATATGATCATTACAGCTTATAAGCGTATAAGATTTTAAGCATTTAAGCACCCAGGTACAAACACCTCAAATCTCCCAATCTCCTCAGCATTCAAGCACAATTATCAATGCATTTAAGTGTACGAATGTCCTATTACACATTCACTTTAGCCTTTGAGCCAATTGACATTTCATCATTAAAGTGTGTGCACATATTTGTGTATATCAAACATGTGAATATCAAAGCATGTGAGCATGCAATCATTAAAGAATTTGAACATTGGGGTAGGTAATCATTAAAGCGTCCAAGTGTAAGAGTACGAAGGCATACAAGTAAGTGAGCATGTGATCATCAAGGCATGTAGACATGGGAGAATACGATAATTAAAATATATGAACATATAAGCATGCGAACATAGGAGCATGTGATCAATTAAGCACCCAGGTACAAACACCTCAAATCTTCTAATCTTCTCAACATTCAAGCACAATCATCAATACATTTAAGTGCACAAATGTCCTACTACACGTTCCCTTTAGCCTTTGAGCCAATTGACATTTCATCATCAAAGTATATGCACATTTTTGTGGATATCAAACATGTGAATATCAAAGCATATGAACATGCAATCATCAAAGAATTTGAACATTGGGGTAGGTAATCATTAAAGCATCCAAGTGTAAGAGTACGAAGGCATACAAGTAAGTGGGCATGTGATCATTAAGGCATGTAGACATGGGAGCATACGATCATTGAAACATGTAAACATAGAAGCATGCGAACATTAAAGTTTGTGAACATAGGAGCATGTGATCATCAAAACAAGTAGACATGTGAGCATGTTATCAATAAAACAAACAAAAATGTGAGAAGGTTATCAACAAAACATGAGAATATATTAGCAGGTGATCATGAGAGCATACATGCATATAAGCATTTAAGCACCCTAGTACATATACCTCCAATCTCCCAATCACCTCAGCATTTAAGCACCATCGTCAATGCATTTAAATGCACAAATATCCTACTATATGATCACTTTAGCCTTCAAGCCAATAGACATTTCATCATCCAAGTGTGTGTATATGGGCGTGGATATCAAACATATGATTATCAATGCATGTGATTATAAAAGCATTTCAAAATAGGAGTTGTTAATCACGAAAGCGTCCAAGCATATGAGATTGAAGGCATATAGGCAAGTGGGCATGTGATCATCAAAACATGTAGACATGGAAGCACTCTATCATCATGGCATGTGAACTTAGATGCATGTGATCAACGAAGTATTTTCACATAGGAGCATCTAATCATAAAAGTGTCTGAGCATATAAGCATCAAGGCATATAAGCTTGTGGACAAGTTCTCGTCAAAACATGTTGACATAGAAGCATATAATCATCAAAGCACGTGATGTGAGCATTAAAACATGTGAACATAGAAGCATATGATCATCAAAGCAAGTAAATGTGTGAGCATATGAATGTCAAAGCAAGTACACATGTGAGCATGTGATCAATAATGCATGTGAATATAGAAGCACATGAGAATTTAAGCATCCAAGTACACATACATCTTACCATCCAACCACCTTAGGATTTAAGCATGATCATCAAAGCATGCGAGTACCTGAGCATCCAAGTACATGAGTGTTTCAGTCTCCAAGCATATAGATATATTGTCATTTAAGTGTGTGCACATGCGATTAAAAAATAAATCTTATGAAGAAGTGACACTTAATTTATATGTAAGCATTTAACCATGAGAGTATACAAGTATTTGATCATGAGTACACATACATGTGATCATTAGAGCATACAAGCATATAAGCATTTAATAACCTAAGTACACATACCTTAAATCTACCAAGCACCTCAGCATTCAAGAAAAGTTGTTAAAGCGTTTAAGCACACGAACGTCCAACTACATGATCACTTAAGCCTCCACGCCTATAAACATATTAGCATCCAAATCTGTGCATATGTGTATGGATATCATACGAGTGAATATCAATGCTTGTGAGTATGTGATTATCTAAGTATTTGAATGTAGGAGCATGTAATTATCAAATTATCCAAACATATGTGCATGAACTTATACAAGCAAGTGGGCATGTGATCGTTAAAGAATTTAAACATCAAAACATCTAAACATTGGAGCATGTGATCATGAAATCATGTAAACATGTGAGCGTGTGATCATCAAAACAAGTACACATGTGAGCATGTTATCAACAAAGCATGAAAATATACAAACATTTAATCTTGAGAGCAAATGAGAATGTGATCGTGAGAGTATACAAACATATGAGCATTTAAGCACCCAAGTACACATACCTTTAATCTCCCAATCACTTTAGCATTTAAGCACAATCGTCAAAGAATTTGAGTGCACGTACATTTGACAACACAATCACTTATGCCCTCAAGCCTATTGCATGATCACTATGTGTGCACATGTGTGCGGATATCAAACATGTGAATATCAATGCATGTGAGCATGCAATCATCAAAACATTTGAACATATGAGCAAGTAATCATCAAAGCGTCCAAGCATGTGAGAATAATAACATATAGGTAAGTGGGCATGTGATTATCAAAGCATGTAGACATGGGAGCATACGATCATCAAAGCATGTGAACATCAAAGCATGTGAGCATAGGAGCATGTGATCATCAAAGCAAGTAGATATGTGATCATTTTATCATTAAAGCGAAGACAAATATGAGTAGGTTATCAACAAAGCATGTGAACATAGAAACATATGATCATGAGAGCATACATACATATGAGCATTAAAGCACCCATGTACACATACCTCTGATTTCCTAATCATCTCAGCATTTAAGCACAATCGTTAGCGCATTTGAGCGTACAAACATTGTACTACATGATCACTTTAACCTTCGAGCCAATTGACATTTTATCATCCAAGTGTGTGCACATGTATGTGGATATCAAACATGTGAATATCAATGCATGTGAGCATCGACCATCAAAGCATTTCAAAATAGGAGCAGGTAATCATCAAAGCATCCAAACATATGAGCTTAAAGGCATATAGTTAAGTGGGCATGTGATCATCAAAGCATATAAACATGGAAGCACTCTATTATCGTGGCATGTGAACTTAAATGCATGTGATCAATGAAGCATGTTAACATAGGAACATTAAATCATAAAAGTGTCCGTGCATAAGAGCATCAAGGCATATAGGCAAGGGAACATATTCTCATCAAAGCATGTAGACATAGGAGCATACGAGCATATAAGCATTTAATAATCCAAGTACACATACCTCAAATCTATTGTTCACCTCAGCATTCGAGCAAAATCGTCAACTACATGATCACTTAAGTGTCTAAGCCTATAAACATATTAGCATCCAAGTGTGTGCACATGTGTATGGATATCATATGAGTGAATATCAATACTTGTGAGCATGTGATTATCAAAGCACGTGAACAACAAAGCAAGTGGACATGTGAGGATGTGCTTATCAATGCTAGTGAACATGTGAACATGGAATCAACAAAGCATGTTAACATATAAGCAGATGAGGATTTAAACATCCAAGTACACATACATCTGATTCTCAAAAGAAAAAAGGACACATACATCTTACCGTCCAATCAACTTAGGATTTAAGCATGATCATCAAAGCATGTGAACGCCTAAGCATCCAACTACAATAGCAAATTAACCTTAAAAAATATATATATCTAAATTCAAGTGTGTGCAAATGTATTTAAATATATATCTTATGAAGGAGTGACACTTAATTTAATTATGAACATTTAAGAATGAGAGCATACAAGCATTTGATCATGTGAGCATATAAGCATATGAGAGTCTGAGCATTTAAGCATTTAAGTACACATACCTCGAATCTCCTAATCTCCTCTGCATTTAAGCACAATCGTCTAAGCATTTGAGTACACGTACGTCCAAGAACACGATCACTTATGCCTCCAAGCTAGTATACATTTCATGAACCACACGTGTGCACATTTGCGTGGATCTCAAACATGTGAATATCAATGCATGTGAGGATATGATCATTAAAGCATTTTAACTTAAGTGTAGGTAATCATCAATGTGTCCAAGCATATGAGCTTGAAGGCATATAAGCGAGTGGGTATGTGATCAAAAAAATAATGTACACAAGTGATCTTACTATCATTGAGGCATGTGAATATAGAAGCATGTGATCAACAAAGCATGTGAACATAGGAGCATGCAATCATAAAAGTGTCCAAGCATATGAGCATCAAGGTGTATAAGCTGGTGGACTTGTTCTTGTTAAAGCTTGTAGGGCATGGGAGCATACAATCGTCAAAGCATGTAGACAAGGGAGCAAGCGATCATGGAAACATGTGAACATCAAAGCATGTAAATATAGGAGCATGTGACCATAAAAAAAAAAAAGTAAACATGTGAACATAGAAGCATGTGATCAACAAAACATATGAACATAAAAGCATGAAATCATAAAAGTGTTCAAGCATATGAGCATTAAGGTGTACAAGCTGGTGGACTTGTTCTTGTCAAAGCTTGTAGGCATGGAAGCATACAATTATCAAAGCATGTAGACAAGGGAGTAAACAATCATCGAAACATGTGAACATAGAAGCATGTGAATGTCAAAGCATGTAAACGTAAGAGCATGTGATCATCAAAGTAAGTACACATGTGAGCATGTTATCATTAAAGCAAAGACAAATGTGAGTAGGTTTGCAACAAAGCATCAAAGCATGTGAACATAGAAGCATGTGATCATCAAAGTAAGTACACATGTGAGCATGTTATTATCAAAGCAAAGACAAATGAGAGTAGGTTATCAACAAAGCATATGAATATCATGCATATGAGTATTTAAGCACCCAAATACACTTACCTCTAATCTCCCAATCATCTCAACATTCAAGAAAAATCATCAATGCTTTTAAGCGTACAAACTTCCCATTGCACGATCACTTTAGCCTTCGACCCAATAGACATTTCACCATCCAAGTGCATGCACATGTGTGTGGATATCAAACATGTGAATATCAATGCATGTGAGCATGCAATCATCGAAGCATTTCAAAATAGGAGTAGGTAATCATCAAAGCGTCTAATTATATGAGCTTGAAGGCATACAGGCAAGTGGGCACGTGATCATTAAAGCATGTAAACATGGAAGCACTCTATCATCGTGGCATGTGAACTTAAAGGCTTGTGAATATCAATGCATGTGAGCATGCGATCATCGAAGCATTTCAAAATAGGAGTAGGTAATCATCAAAGCGTCTAATCATATGAGCTTGAAGGCATATAGGCAAGTGGGCAAGTGATCATTAAAGCATGTAAACACGGAAACACTCTATCACCATGGCATGTGAACATAAAGGCATGTGATCAATGAAGCACACTAACATAGGAGCATCCAATCATAAAATTGTCTACATTCAAGCAAAATCATACCTTCCGCATTCGAGCAAAATAGTCAAAGCGTTTGAGTGCCTGAACGTCAAGCATGTGAACATAGAAGTGTATGGTCATTAAAGCATATGAACATAGAAGTATGTGCATATCAAAACATGTGAACATCTAAGCAAGTAGACATGGGAGCACTTGATCAACAAAGCATTGAACATACAAGCACATTTGCATTTAGGCATCCAAGTACACATATATCTTATTGTCCAAACAACTTAGGATTTAAGAATGATCATCAAAGCATGTGAGTGCCCGAAAATCCAACTACATGAGCGTTTCAGTCTCTAAGCATATAGATATATCGTCATACAAGTGTGCGCACATGTGGTTAAAAAATAAATGTTATGAAGGAGTGACACTTAATTTATATGTATGCATTTAAGAATGAGAGTATACAAGCATTTGATCATAAGAGCATACAAGCAAGTAATCACTTGAGCAAACAAGCATATGAGCATTTAAGAACTCAACAACACATACCTTAAATCTACTAATCACCTTAGCATTCAAGAAAAATATTCCAAGGGTTTGAGTGCATGAACGTCTAATTACATGATCACTTAAGCCTCCAAGCCTAGAAACATATTAGCATCCAAGTGTATGCACATGTTTGTGGATATCATGCGAGTGAATATCAATGAAGCACGTTAACAAAGGAGCATCCAATCATAAACGTGTTCGAGCATATGAGCAAGAAGGCATATAGGCAAGTGGACATGTTCTCGTTAAAGCAAGTAGACGTAAGGGCATATGATTATCAAAGCATGTGAAAATAGAAGTGTATGATCATCAAAGCATGTGAGCAAAGAATTATGTGAATATTAACCATGTGAACAAAAAAGCATATGATCATTTAACCAAGTAGACATGTAAGCAAATGATTATTAAAGTAACTACACATGTGAGCACTTGATCAATAAAGCATTGAACATGTAAGCATAAGTGCATTTAGGCATCCAAGTACATAAACATCTCACCGTTGAATCACCTTAGGATGTAAGCATGATCATTAAAGCATGTGATTCCCCGAGCATCTAACTATATGACCGTTTCAATCTCCAAGCATATAGATATATCGTTATTCGGGTGTGTGCCCATGTGGTTAAAAAATAAATCTTATGAAGGAATGACATTTCATTTATATGTGAACATTTAAGAATGGGAGTATACAATCATTTGATCCTGAGAGCATACAAGCAAGTAATCACTAGAGCAAACAATCATATGAGCATTTAAGAATCCAAGAACACATACCTCAAATCTACTAATCACCTCAGCATTCAAGCAAAATAGTGCGTGAATGTCCAACTACATCATCACTTAAGCCTTTAAACCTAATAACATATTAGCATCCAAGTGTGTGCACATGTTTGGGGATATCACGCGAGTGAATATCATCGAAGCATGTTAACATAGGAGCATCCAATTATAAATGTGTCTGAGCATATGAGCATGAAGGCATATAGGCAAGTGGGCATGTTCTCTTTAAAGCATATAGATGTAAGGGCATACGATCATCAAAGCATGTGAAAATAGAAGTGTATGATCTTCAAAGCATGTGAACATAGAAGTATGTGAATATTAGACCATGTGAATGTAAAAACATGTGATCATCAAAGCAAGTGGACATGTGAGCAAATAATCGTCAAAGCAAGTACACTTGTGAGCACTTGATCAACAAAGCATTGAACATACAAGCACTTGTGCATTTAGGCTTTCAAGTACACACACATCTTACAGTCCAATCACTTTAGGATTTAGGCATGATCATCAAAGAATGCGAGTGCTTGAGCATCTAACAATATGAGCGTTTCAATTTCCAAGAATATAGATATATCGTTATTCGGGTGCGTGCACATGTTGTTAAAAAATAAATCTTATGAAGGAATGACATTTAATTTATATGTAAGCATTTAAGCATGCGAGAATACAAGCATTTGATAGTGAGAGCATACAAGCAAGTGATCACTAGAGCAAACAAGCATATGAGCATTTAAGAACCCAAGTACACATACTTCAAATTTACCAATCACTTTAGCATTTAAGCAAAATCTTCAAAGTCTTTAAGTGCATGAATGTTGAACTACATGATCACTTAAGCCTCCAAGCCTATAAAGATATTAGCATCCAAGTGTGTGCACATGTTTGTGGATATCATGTGGGTGAATATTGATGATGCATGTTAACATAGGAGAATACACTTGGATGATGCACATGTTGTTAAAAAATAAATCTTATGAAGGAATGACATTTAATTTATATGTAAGCATTTAAGTATGAGAGAATACAAGCATTTGATAGTGAGAGCATACAAGAAGGTGATCACTAGAGCAAACAAGCATATAAGTATTTAAGAACCCAAGTACACATACTTCAAATTTACCAATCACTTTAGCATTTAAGCAATATCTTCAAAGTCTTTAAGTGCACGAATGTTGAACTTCATGATCACTTAAGCCTCCAAGCCTATAAAGATATTAGCATCCAAGTGTGTGCACATGTTTGTGGATATCATGTGGGTGAATATTAATGATGCATGTTAACACAGGAGCATCCAATCAAAATAGTGTTCGAGCATATGAGTAAGAAGGCATATGGGGAAGTGAGCATGTTCTCGTTAAAACATGTAGACGTAGAGGCATACAATCCTCAAAGCATGTGAAAATAGAACTGTATGATCATCAAAGCACGTGAACAAAAAACCATGTGAATATTAAATCATGTGAACATAAAAGCATATGACCATCTAAGCAAGTAGACATGTAAGAAAATGATCATCAAAGCAAGTAGACATATGAGCAAATGATCAATAAAGCATTGAACATGTAAGCATAAGTGCATTTAGGCATCCAAGTACACAAACATCTCACCGTCCAATCGCCTTTGCATGTAAGCACGATCATTAAAGCATGTGAGTCCCCGAGCATCCAACGACATGGGCGTTTCAGTCTCCAAGAATATAGATATATCGTTATTCGGGTGTGTACCTATGTTGTTAAAAAACAAATCTTATGAAGGAATGACACTTAATTTATATGTAAGCATTTAAGAATGAGAGTACATAAGCATTTGAAAGTGAAAGCGTACAAGCAAGTAATCACTATAGCAAACAAGCATATGAGCATTTAAGAACCCAAGTACACATACCTCAAATTTACCAATCACTTCAGCATTTAAGCAAAATCTTCAAAGTGTTTAAGGGCACAAATGTCGAATTACATGATCAGTCAAGCCTCCAAGCCTATAAAGATATTAGCATTGAAGTGTGTGAACATGTTTGTGGATATCATGCGAGTGAATATTGATGATGCATGTTAACACAGGAGCATCCAATCAAAATATTGTTCGAGAATATGAGCATGAAGGCATATGGGCAAGTGAGCATGTTCTCGTTAAAACATGTAGACGTAGAGGCATACAATCATCAGTGCATGTGAAAATAGAACTGTATGATCATCAAAGCATGTGAACAAAAAATCATGTGAATATTAAACCATGTGAGCATAAAAGTATATGATCATCTAAGCAAGTAGACGTGTGAGCAAATGATCATCAAAGCAAGTAGCCAGGTGAGCAAATGATCAATAAAGCATTAAACATGTAAGCATAAGTGCATTTAGGCATCCAAGTACATAAACATATCACTGTCCAATCACCTTAGCATGTAAGCACGATCATTAAGCATTGAGTCCCCGAGCATCCAACGACATGAGCGTTTTAGTCTCCAAGAATATAGATATATCCTTATTCGGGTGTGTACCTATGTTGTTAAAAAATAAATCTTACGAAGGAATGACACTTAATTTATATGTAAGCATTTAAGAATGAGAGTATACAAGCATTTGAAAGTGAGAGCGTACAAGCAAGTAATCACTATAGCAAACAAGCATATGGGCATTTAAGAACCCAAGCACATATATCTCAAATTTACCAATCACTTCTGCATTTAAGCAAAATCTTCAAAATGTTTGAATGCGCGAATGTTGAACTACACGATCACTTAAGCCTCCAAGCCTAGAAACATATTAGCATCCAAGTGTGTGCACATGTTTGTGGATATCAAGCGAGTGAATATCAACGAAGCATGTTAACACAGGAGCATCCAATTAAAAAAGTGTCGAATCATATGAGCATGAAGGCATATAGGCAAGTGGGCATGTTCTCGTTAAAGCATGTAGACGTAGGAGCATACGATCATCAAAGCATGTAAAAATAGAAGTGTATGATCTTCAAAACATGTGAAAATAGAAGTATGTGAATATTAGACCATGTGAACGTAAAAGCATGTGATCATCTAAGCAAGTGGACATGTGAGCAAATGATCATCAAAGCAAGTACACATGTGAGCACTTGATCAACAAAGTATTGAACATACAAGCACCTATGCATTCAGGCTTCTAAGTACACATACATCTTACAGTCCAATCACTTTAGGATTTAGGCATGATCATCAAAAAATGCGAGTGCCCGAGCATCCAACTACATGAGTGTTTCAATCTCGAAGCATATAAATATATCGTTATTGGGGGTGTATGCACATGTTAAAAAATAAATCTTATGAAGGAATGACACTTAATTTATATGAAAGCATTTAAGCATAAGAGTATACAAGTATTTGAATGTGAGAGCATATAATCAAGTAATCACTAGAGCATAATGCAAATGAGCATTTAAGAACCAAAGAACACATGCCTTAAATCAACCATCATCTCAGCATTCAAGAAAATTCTTTCAAGTGTTTTTGCGCATGAAAGTCCAGCTATATGATCACTTAAGCCTCCAAGCCTATAAACATATTAGCATCCAAGCATGTGCACATGTTTGTGGATACCATACGAGTGAAAATGAACAAAGCATGTTAACACAGAAGCATCCAATTAAAAAAGTGTCCGATCATATGAGCACGAAGGCATATAGGCAAGTGGGCATGTTTTCGTTAAAGAATGTAAACGTAGGGGCATACGGTCATCAAAGCATGCGAAAATAGAAGTGTACGATCATCAAAGCATGTGAACAAAGAATTATGTAAATATTAAATCATGTGAACGTAAAAGCATATAATCATCTAAGCAAGTAGTCATGTGAGCAAATGATCATCAAAGCAAGTACACATGTGAGCATATAATCAAGTGTTTCTGCGCACGAACGTCCAACTACATGATCGCTTAAGCCTCCAAGCCTATAAACATATTAGCACCCAAGTGTGTGCACATGTTTGTGGATACCATATGAGTGAATATGAATGAAGCATGTTTACACAGGAGCATCCAATTAAAAAAGTGTCCGATCATATGAGCATGAAGGCATATAGGCAAGTGGGCATGTTCTCGTTAAAGCATGTAGACGTAGGGGCATACGGTCATCAAAGCATGTGAAAATAGAACGATCATCAAAGCATGTGAACAAAGAATTATGTGAATATTAAATCATGTTAACTTAAAAGCATATAATCATCTAAGCAAGTAGTCATGTGAGCAAATGACCATCAAAGCAAGTACACATGTGAGCACTTGATCAATAAAGCATTGAACATGTAAGCATAAGTGCATTTTGGCATCCTAGTACACATACATCTCATTGTCCAATCACCATAAGATGTAAACGCGATCATCAAAGCAAGTGAGCACCAAAGCATCCAACTACGTGAGCGTTTCAGTCTTGAAGCATGTAGATATATCGTTATTCGGGAGTATGGACGTGTTGATAAAAAATAAATCTTATGAAGGAATGACACTTAATTTATATGTAAGCATTTATGCATGAAAGCATACAAGCATTTGATCATGTGAGCATACTAGCAAGTCATCGCTAGAGCATACAAGCATATGAGCACTTAAGAACCCAAGAACATATACCTCAAATCTACCAATCACTTCAGCATTCAAGCAAATTCTTTAAAGCGTTTGAGTACATGAATGTCTAACTACATGACCACTTAAGCTCCCAGCATATAAACATATTAGAATCCATGTGTGTGCACATGTTTGTGGATATCATGCGAGTGAATATCAACAAAGTATGTTAACATAGAAGCATCCAATCATAAACGTGTTTGAGCATATGAGCATGAAGGAATATAGGAAAATGGGCATGTTCTCATTAAAGCATGTAGACGTAGGGGCATACGATCATCAGAGCATGTGGAAATAGAAGTGCATGACCATCAAAGCACGTGAACAAAGAATTATGTGCATATTAAACCATGTGAACATAAAAGCATATGATCATCTAAGATGGTAGACATGTGAGCAAATGATCATCAAAGCAAGTACACACGTGAGCACTTGATCAATAAAGTATTGAACATGTAAGTATAAGTGCATTTAGCCTTCCACGTAAACAAACATCACACCATCCAATCACCTTAGGATGGAAGCACTATCATCAAAGCATGCGAGTCCCCGAGCATCTAACTAGATGACCATCTCCGTATCCAAGCATATAGACATGTCATTATTTGGGTCTATGCACATGTTGTTAAAAAATAAAACTTATGAAGGAATGACACTTTATTTATCTCAAAGCATTTAAGCATGAGAGTATGCAAACATTTTATCGTGAGAGCATACAAGCAAGTAATCACTAGAGCATACAAGCATATGAGCATTTAAGAACCCAATAACACATACCTCAAATCTACCAATCACCTTAGCATTCATGCAAATTCTTCAAAGCGTTTGTGTGCATGAATGTCTGACTACATGATCACTTAAGCCTCCCAGCCTACAAACATATTAGCATCCAAGTGTATGCACACGTTTGTAGATACCAGACGAGTGAATATGAATGAAACATGTTAACACAGGAGCATCGAATTAAAAAAGTGTCCGATCATACGAGCATGAAGGCAAGTGGGCATGTTCTCGTTAAAGCACGTAGACGTAGGGGCATATGGTCATCAAAGCATGTAAAAATAGAAGTGTATGATCTTCAAAGCATGTGAACATAGAAATATATGAATATTAGACCATGTGAATGTAAAAACATGTGATCAGCTAAGCAAGTGGACATGTGAGGAAATGATCATCAAAGCAAGTATACATGTGAGGACTTGATCAACAAAGCATTGAACATACAAGCACCTGTGCATTTAGGCTTCTAAGTACACATACATCTTATTGTCCAATCACTTTAGGATTTAGGCACTATCATCAAAGAATACGAGTGCTTGAGCATCTAACAATATGAGTATTTTAGTTTCGAAGCATATAGATATATCGTTATTCGGGTGCGTGCACATGTTGTTAAAAAATAAATCTGATGAAGGAATGACATTTAATTGATCATGAGAGCATACAAGCAGGTGATCTCTAGAGGAAACAAGCATATGAGCATTTAAGAATCCAAGTATACATACCTCAAATTTACCAATCACTTCAGCATTTAAGCAAAGTCTTCAAATTGTTTGAGTGGACGAATGTCGAACTACATGATCACTTAATCCTCCAAGCCTATAAAGATATTAGCATCCAAGTGTGTGCACATGTTTGTGGATATCATGCGGGTGAATATCAATAATGCATGTTAACAAAGGAGCATCTAATCAAAATAGTGTTCAAGCATATGAGCATGAAGGCATATGGGCAAGTGAGCATGTTCTCGTTAAAGCATGTAGACGTAGAGGCATACAATCATCAAAGCATGTGAACAAAGAATTATGTGAATATTAAACCATGTGAAGATAAAAACATATGATCATCTAAGCAAGTAGACATGTGAGCAAATGATCATCAAAGCAAGTACACATGAGAGCACTTGATCAATAAACCATTGAACATGTAAGCATAAGTGCATTTAGGCATCCATGTACACAAACATCTCATTGTCCAATCACCTTAGGATGTAAGCACGATCATAAATGCATGTGAGTCCATGAGCATCTAACTACATGAGCGTTTCAGTCTCCAGGCATATAGATATATCGTTATTCGTGTGTGTGCACATGTTAAAAAATAAATCTTACGAATGAATGACACTTAATTTATATGTAAACATTTAAGCATGAGAGAATACAAGCATTTGCTCGAGAGGGCATACAAGCAAGTAATCACAAGAGCATACGAGCATATGAGCATTTAAGAACCCAATATCACATACCTCAAATCTACAAATCACTTCAGCATTCATGGAAAATCTTCAAAGTTTTGAGCGCACAAATGTCCAACTACATGATCACTTAAGCCTCTAAGCCTATAAAGATATTAGTATGCAAGTGTGTGCACATGTTTGTAGACATCATATGAGTGAATATCAACAAAGCAATTTAACATAGGGGTATCCAATCAAAAAAGTGTTTGAGTAAATTAGCATGAAGGCAAATAAACAAGTTGATAAATTCTCATTAAAGTATGTAGATGTAGGGGCATACGATCATCAAAGCACGTAAAAATAGAAGTGTATGATCATTAAAGCATGTTGACAACGAATTATGTGAATATTAAACCATATGAAGATTAAAGCATATGATCATCTAAGCAAGTGGATATGTTAGAAAATGATCATCAAAGCAGGTACACATGTGAGCTTTTGATCAATATAGCATTAACCATGTAAGCATAAGTGAATTTAGGCATCTAAGTACACAAACAACTCAATGTCCAATCACCTTAGGATGTACACATGATCATAAAAGCATGTGAGTCCCCGGGCATCCAACCATATGAGTGTTTCTATCTCTATGCATATAGATATATCGTTATTCGGGTGCATGCACATGTTGTTAAATAACATATCTTATGAAGGAATGACACTTAGTTTATATGAAAACATTTAAGCATGAAAGTATACAAGCGTTTGATCATGAGAGCGTATACAAGCAAGTAATCACTATAGCATATAAGCAGTTCAGAACCCAAGAACACATACCTCCAATCTACCAATCATTTCTGCATTCAAGCAAAATCTTCAAAGCATTTGAGTGTACGAATGTACAACTACATGATTACTTGAGCCTCCAAGCCTATAAAGATATTAGCATCCATGTGTGTGCACATGTTTGTGGATATCGTGCGAGTGAATATCAACGAAGTATTTTAACATAGGGGTTTTCGATCAAAAAAATGTTCAAGCAAATGAGCATGAAGGCAAATAAACAAGTGGATATGTTCTCGTTAAAGCATATAAACATAGGGGCATACGGTCATCAAAGCATGTGAAAATAGAAATGTATGACCATCAAAGCATATGAACAAAGAATTATGTGAATATTAAATCATGTGTAGATAAAGGCATATGATCATCTAAGTAAGTAGACATGTGCAAATAATCATCAAAGCAAGTACATATGTGAACAATTGATCAATAAAGCATTGAACAAGTAAGCGTAAGTGCATTTAGGCATTCAAGTACACAAACATCTTACCATCCAATCACGTTAGGATGTAAGCACGATCATAAAAGCATGTGAGTCACTAAGCATCAAACTATATGAGCATTTCAGCCTCCAAGCGTATAAGTATATTGTTATTCGGGTTTGTTCCCATGTTGTTAAAAAATAAATCATATGATGGAATGACACGTAATTTATATGTAAGCATTTAAGCATGACAGTATACAAGCATTTGATCGTGAGAGCGTATACAAGCAAGTAATCACTAAAGCATACAAGCATATGAGCAGTTAAGAACCCAAGAACACATACCTCAAATCTACCAATCACTTTAACATTCCAGCAAAATCTTCAAAGGGTTTGAGTGCACAAATGTCCAACTACATGATCATTTAAGCCTCCGAGCCTATAAAGATATTAGCATCCAAGAGTGTGCATATGTTTGTGGACATCATACGAGTGAATATTAATGAAGCATGTTAACATAGGGGGCATTCAATCAAAAACGTGTTTGAGCAAATGAACATGAAGGCAAATAAACAAGTGGATATGTTCTCATTAAAGCATGTAGATGTTGGGGCATACGATCATCAAAGCATGTGTACAAAGAATTATGTGAATATTAAACCATGTGTGTATGATCATCAAAGCATGTGTACAAAGAATTATGTGAATATTTAACCATGTGAACATAAAAGCATATGATCATTTATGCAAGTAGACATGTGAGAAAATGATCATTAAAGCAAGTACACATGTGAGCACATGATCAATAAAGGATTGAACACGTAAACATAAGTTCATTTAGACATCCAAGTACACAAACATCTCACCTACCAATCACGTTAGGATGTAAGCACAATCATGAAAGCATGTGAGTCCCCAAGTATCCAACTATATGAGAATTTCAGTCTCCAAGCATATAGATATATCGTTATTCAGGTGTGTGCACATGTTGTTGAAAAATAAATCTTATGAAGGAATGACACTTAATTTATATGTACGCGTTTAAGCATGAAAGTATATAAGCATTTGATCATGAGAGCATACATGCATATGTGCATTTAATAAGATAAGAACACATACCTCAAATTTAGCAATCACTTTAGCATTCAAGCAAAATCTTCAAAGTGTTTAAGTGTATGAATGTCTAACTATATGATCACTTAAACCTCCAAGCCTATATAGATATAGGCATCCAAGTGTGTGCACATGTTTGTGGATATCATATGAGAGAAAATCAACGAAGCATCTTAACATAGGGGCATCCAATCAAAAAAGTGTTCGAGCATATGAGCATGATGACAAATAAACAAGTGGATATGTTCTCGTTAAAGTATGTAGATGTAGGGGCATACGATCATCAAAGCATGTGAAAATAGAGGTGTATCATCATCAAAGCATGTGAATAAAGAATTATTCGAATATTAAACCTTGTGAACATAAAAGCATATGATCATCTAAACAAGTAGACAAGTGAGCAAATGATCAACAAAGCAAGTACACAAACATCTTAACGTCCAATCACCTTAGGATGTAAAGACGATCATAAAAGCATGTGAGTCCATGGGCATCCAATAATATGAGCATTCCAGTCTCCAAGCATATAGATATATCGTTATTCGAGTGTGGGCACATGTTAAAAAATAAATCTTATGAAGGAATGACACTTAATTTATATTTAAGCAATTAAGCATGAGAGTGTACAAGTATTTGATCGTGAGAGAATAGAAGCAAGTAATCACAAAAGCATACAAGCATATGAGCATTTAAGAACCCAAGAATACATACCTCAAATCTTCCAATCACTTCGGCATTCAAGCAAAATCTTCAAAGGGTTTAAGCACATGAACGTCCAACTACAAGATCACTTAAGTCTCCAAGCCTAGAAACATATTAGCATCCAAGCGTGTGCACATGTTTGTGGATATCATGCTAGTGAATATCAGTGAAGCATGTTAACATAGGAGCATACAATCAAAAAAGTGTTCGAGCATAAGAGCATGAAGGCAAATAAACAAGTGGATATGTTCTCGTTAAAGCATATAGACGTAGGGGCATACGATCATCAAAGTATGTGAAAATAGACGTGTATGATCATCAAAGCATGTGAACAAAGAATTATGTGGATATTAAACCATGTGAACATAAAAGTATATGATCATTTAAGCAAGTAAACATGTGAGCAAATGACCATTAAAGCAAGTACACATGTGAGCACTTGATCAATAAAGCATTGTACATGTAAGCATAAGTGCATTTAGGCATCCAAGTACACAAACATCTCATCGTCCAATCACCTTACAATGTAAGCAGGATCGTAAAAGCATGTGAGTCCTCGAGCATCTAACTATATGAGTGTTTTAGTCTCCAAGCATAGAGATATATCGTTATTTAGGTGTGTGCACATGTTGTTAAAAAATAAATCTTATGAAGGAATGACACCTAATTTATATGTAAGCATTTAAGCATGAGAGAATACAAGCATTTGATCGTGAGAGCATACAAAAAAGTAATCACAAGAGCATACAAGCATATGAGCATTTAAGAACCCCATAACACATACCTCAAATCTACAAATCACTTCAGCATTTAAGCAAAATCTTCGAAGTGTTTGAGCACAAGAAAGTCCAACCACAAGATCACTTAAGTCTCCAAGCCTAGAAACATATTAGCATCCAAGTGTATGCACATGTTTGTGGATATCATGCTAGTGAATATCAACGAAGCATGTTAACACAAGGGCATCCAATCAAAAAAGTGTTTGAGCATATGCGAATGAAGGCGTATAGTCAAGTGGGCATGTTCTTGTTAAAGCATGTAGACGTAGGGGTACATGATCATCAAAGCACGTGAAAATAGAAGTGTATGATCATCAAAGCATGTGAACAAAGAATTATGTGAATATTGAACCATGTGAAGGTAAAAGCATTTAATCATCTAAGCAAGTAAACATGTGAGGAAATGATCAACAAAGCAAGTACTTAAGTGAGTTATTGATCAATAAAGCATTGAACATGTAAGCATAAGTGCATTTATGCATCCAAGTACACAAACATCTCACCATCCAATCATGTAAGGATGTAAGCACGATCATAAAGGCATGTGAGTCCTCGAGCATCCAACTATATGAGCATTTCAGTCTCCAAGCATATAGATATATTGTTATTCAGGTGTGGGCACATGTTGTTAAAATATAAAATCTTATGAAGGAATGTCAATTAAATTTGTATTTAAGTAATTAAAGATGAGAGTATACAAACATTTGATTGTGAGAGCACACAAGCAAGTAATCACAAGAGCATACAAGTCTATGAGTATTTAAGAACCCAAGAATACATACCTCAAATCTACAAATCACTTCAACATTCAAGCAAAATCATTAAAGCATTTGAGTGCACAAATGTCCAAGTACAAGATCACTTAAGTCTCCAAGTCTAGAAACATATTAGCATCCATGTGTGTGCCCATGTTTGTGGATATCATGCTAGTGATTATCAACGAAGCATGTTAACATAGGAGCATCCAATCAAAAAAGTGTTCGAGCATATGAGCATGAAGGCAAATAAACAAGTGGATATGTTCTCGTTAAACCAAGTAGACGTAGGGGCATACGATCATTAAAGCGTGTGAAAATAGAAGTTTATTATCATCAAAGCATGTGAACAAAGAATTATTTGAATATTAAACCATGGGAACATAAAAGCATGTGATCATCTGTGCAAATAGACATGTGAGCAAATAATCATGAAAGCAAGTGGATTTAGGCATCCAAGTACACAAACATTGCACCGTCCAATCATGTTAGGATGTAAGCATGATCATAAAAGCATTGGAATCCCTGAGCATCCAACTATATGAGCATTTCAATCTCTAAGCATATATATATATATATATATATCGTTATTCAGGTGCGTGCATATGTTGTTAAAAAATAAATCTTATGAAGGAATGACACTTAGTTTATATGTAAGCATTTAAGCATGAGAGTATATAAACATTCAATCGTGAGAGCATACAAGCATTTGATCACTAGAGCAAACAAGCATAGGAGTATTTAAGAACCCAAGAAAACATACCTCAAATCTGCCCATCACCTCAGCATTCAAGCAAATTCTTCGAAGCATTTGAGGGCATGAATGTCTAACTATAAGATTGCTTAAGTGTCCAAGCCTAGAAACATATTAGCATCCAAGTGTGTGCACATGTTTGTGGATATCATGTGAGTGAATATCAACGATGATTGTTAACATAAGAGCATCCAATCAAAAAAGTGTTTTAGCATATGAGCGTGGAGGCAAGTAGACGTAGGGGCATATGATTATCGAAGCATGTGAAAATAGAAGTGTATGATCCGCTAAGCATGTGAACGTAGAATTATATGAATATTAAACCATGTGAACATAAAAGCATGTGATCATCTAAGCAAGTAGACATGTAAGCAAATGATCATTAAAGGAAGTACACATGTGAACACTTGATCAATAAAGCATTGAACATGTAAGCGTAAGTGCATTTAGGCATCCAAGTACACAAACATCTCACCGTCCAATCACCTTAGGATGTAAGCATCATCATAAAAGCATGTGAGTCCCCGAGCATCTAACTATATGAGCGTTTAAGTCTCCAAGCATAGAGATATATCATTATTCGGGTGTGTGCACATGTTGTGTAAAAAATAAATTTTATTATGGAATGACACTTAATTAATATGTAAGTATTTAAGCATGAGAGAATACAAGCATTTGATCGCGAGAGCATACAAGCAAGTAATCACCTGAGTATACAAGCATATGAGCAGCTAAGAACCTAAGAACACATACCTTAAATCTACCAATCACTTCAGCATTCTAGCGTAATCTTCAAAGCGTTTGAGCGCACGAATGTCAACCTACGTGATCACTTAAGCCTCCAAGCCCATAAAGATATTAGCATCCAAGTGTGTGCACATGTTTGTGGATATCATATGAGTGAATATCAACGAAGCATGTGAACATGGGGGCATCCAATCAAAAAGTGTTTAAGGAATGAGCATGAAGGCTAACAAACAATTGGATATGTTCTTGTTAAAGCATGCAAACGTAGGGCCATAAAATCAATAAAGCATGTGAAATTTGAAGTGTATGATTATCAAAGTACGTGAACAAAGAATTATTTGAATATTAAACCATGCAAACAAAAAAAGGATATGATCATCTAGGCAAGTAGAAATGTTAGCAAATGATCATCAAAGCATGTACACATGTGAGCACTCTATTAATAAAACATTGAACATGTAAGCATAAGTGCATTTATGCATCCAATTACAAAAACATCTCACTGCCTAATCTCGTTAGGATGTAAGCATGATCATAAAAGCATGTGAGTCCCCAAGCATCCAACTATGTGAGCATTTCAGTCTCCAAGCATATAGATATATCGTTATTCGGGTGAGTGCACATGTTGTTAAAAAACAAATCTTATAAAGGAATGGCACTTAATTTATATGTAAGCATTTAAGCATGAGAGTATACAAGCATTTGATCGCGAGAGCATACAAGCATGTGATCGCTAGAGTAAATAAGGATATGAGCATTTAAGAACCTATGAACACATACCTCAAATCTACCAATACCTCAATATTCAAGAAAATTCTTTAAAGCGTTTGAGGGCATGAATGTCCAACTGCAAGATCACTTAAACCTCCAACCCTAGAAACATATTAGCATCCAATTGTGTGCACATGTCTGTGGATATCATCAAGCTAGTGAATATCAATGAAACATGTTAACACAGGAGCATCTAATCAAAAAAGTGTTCGAGCATATGAGCATGAAGACATATAGGCAAGTGGGCATGTTCTCATTAAAGCATGTAGACGTAGGGCCACATGATCATCAAATCATGTGAAAATAGAAGTGTATGATCATCAAAGCATGTGAACAAAGAATTACGTAAATATTAAACCATGTGAACATAAATGCATATGATCATCTATGCAAGCCAACATATGAGCAAATGATCATCAAAGCAAGTACACCTGTGAGCACTTGATCAATAAAGCGTTGAACATGCAAGCATAAGTGCATTTAGGCATCCAAGTACACAAACATCTGAACATCCAATCACTTTAGAATGTAAGCAAAATCATAAAAGCATGTGAGTCCCCGAGCATCTAACTATATGAGCATTTCAGTCACCAAGCATAAAGATGTATCATTATTTGAGTTTGTGCACTTGTTGTTAAAAAATAAATCTTATGAAGGAATGAAACTTAATTTATATGTAAGCATTTAAGGATGAGAGTATACAAGCATTTGATCGTGAGAGCGTACAAGCGAATAATCACCTGAGCAAACAAGCATATGAGCATTTAAGAATCCAAGAACACATACATCAAATCTTCCAATCACCTCAACATTCAGGCAAATTCTTCAAGGCATTTGAGTTCATGAATGTCCAACTACATGAGCACTTAAGCCTCCAAGCCTAGAAACATATTTGCATCCAAGTGTGTGTAGATGTTTGTGGATATCATGCGAGTGAATATCAATGAAGCATTTTATCATTGGAGCATCCAATCATAAACGTGTCAAAGCATATAAGCATGAAGGCATATAGGTAAGTGGGCATGTTCTCGTTAAAGTATGTAGACATAGGGGAATACAATCATCAAAGCATGTGAAAATAGAAGTGTATGATCATCAAAGCATGTGAACAAAGAATTATGTGAATATTAAATCATATGAACATAAAAGCATATAATCATCTAAGCAAGTAGACATGTGAGCAAATGTTCATCAAAGCAAGTACACATGTGGGCACTTGATCAATAAACAATTGAATATGTAAGCATAAGTGCATTTAGGCATCCAAGTACACATACATCTTACCGTCCAATCACCTTTGGAAGTAAGTGCGATCATCAAAGCATGTTAGTGCTCAAACATCCAACTACATGAGTATTTCAGTCTCGGAGCATATATATATATATATATATCATTATTTGGGTGTGTCCACACGTCGTTAAAAAATAAATCTTATGAAGGAATGACACTAAATTTATGTGAAAGCATTTAGTCATAAGAGTATACAAGCATTTGATTGTGAGACCATACAAGCAAGTAATCACTAGAGCATACAAGCATATGAGTATCTAAGAACGCAAGAACACATACCTCAAATCTACCGATCACTTCAGCATTCAAGCAAAATCTTCAAAGTGTTTGTGCGCATAAATGTCCACCTATGTGATCACTTAAGTCTCAAAGCCTAGAAACATATTAGCATCTAAGTGTGTGCACATGGTTGTGGATATCATGCGAGTGAATATCAACGAAGCCTGTTAACATAGGGGCATCCAATCATAAATGTGTTCGAGCATATGAGTATAAAGGCATATACGCAAGGAGGCATGTTCTCGTTAAAGCATGTAGACGTAGGGGCATATAATCATCAAAGTATGTGAAAACAGAAGTGTATGATTATCAAAGCATGTGAACAAAGAATTATATGAATATTAAACCATGTGAACATAAAAGCATATAATCAACTATGCAAGCAGACATGTGAGCAAATGATCATCAAAGTAAGTACACATGTGAGCACTTGATAAATAAAGCATTGAACATGGAAGCATATGTGCATTTAGGTGTCCAAGTACACATACATCTTATTGTCCAATCACCTTAGGATGTAAGCGCAACCATGCAACCATCAAAGCATGTGAGTGCCCGAGCATCTGACTACATGAGTGTTTCAATCTCGTAGCATATAAATATATCGTTATTGGGGGTGTATGCACATGTTAAAAAATAAATCTTATGAAGGAATGACACTTAATTTATATGAAAGCATTTAAGTATAAGTGTATACAAGTATTTGAATGTGAGAGCATACAATCAAGTAATCACTAGAGCATACGTGCAAATGAGCATTTAAGAACCCAAGAACACATACCTTAAATCTACCATCATCTCAGCATTCAAGAAAATTCCTTCAAGTGTTTCTATGCACGAACGTCCAGCTACATGATCGCTTCAGCCTCCAAGCCTGTAAACATATTAGCATCCAAGTGTGTGCACATGTTTGTGGATACCATACGAGTGAATATGAATGAAGCATGTTAACACAGGTGCATCCAATTAAAAAAGTGTCCGATCATATGAGCATGAAGGCATATAGACAAGTGGGCATGTTCTCGTTACAGCATGTAGATGTAGGGGCATACGGTCATCAAAGCATGTGAAAATAGAAGTGTATGATCATCAAAGCATGTGAACAAAGAATTATGTGAATATTAAATCATATGAACGTAAAAGCATATAATCATCTAAGCAAGTAGTCATGTGAGCACATGATCATCAAAGCAAGTACACATGTGAGCATATAATCAAGTGTTTCTGTGCACGAACGTCCAACTACATGATCGTTTAAGCCTCCAAGCCTATAAACATATTAGCATCCAAGTGTGTGCACATGTTTGTGGATACCATACGAGTGAATATGATTGAAGCATGTTAACACAGGAGCATCCAATTAAAAAAGTGTCGAATCATATGAGCATGAAGGCATATAGGCAAGTGGGCATGTTCTCGTTAAAGCATGTAGACGTAGGGGCATATGGTAATCAAAGCATGTGAAAATAGAAGTGTATGATGATCAAAGCATGTGAACAAAGAATTATGTGAATATTAAATCATGTGAACGTAAAAGCATATAATCATCTAAGCAAGTAGTCATGTGAGCAAATGATCATCAAAGCAGTACACATGTGAGCACTTGATCAATAAAGCATTGAACATGTAAGCATAAGTGCATTTAGGCATCCTAGTAACATACATCTTACTGTCCAATCACCATAGGATGTAAACACGATCATCAAAGCAAGTGAGCACCAAAGCATCCAACTACGTGAGCATTTTAGTCTCAAAGTATATAGATATATCGTTATTCAAGAGTGTGGACATGTTGATAAAAAAGAATTCTTATAAAGGAATGACACTTAATTTATATGTAAGCATTTATGCATAAGAGCATACGAGCATTTAATCGTGTGAGCGTACTAGCAAGTCATCGCTAGAGCATACAAGCATATGAGCATTTAAGAGCCCAAGAACACATACCTCAAATCTACCAATCACTTCAGCATTCAAGCAAATTCTTCAAAGCGTTTGAGTGCATGAATGTCCGACTACATGATCACTTAAGCCTCCTAGCCTATAAACATATTAGAATCCATGTGTGTGCACATGTTTGTGGGTATCATGCGAGTGAATATCAACAAAGTATGTTAACATAGGAGCATCCAATTATAAACGTGTTTGAGCATATGAGCATGAAGGTATATAGGCAAATGGGCATGTTCTCGTTAAAGTATGTAGACGTAGGGGCATACAATCATTAGAGCATGTGAAAATAGAAGTGTATGGTCATCAAAGTATGTGACCAAAGAATTATGTGAATATTAAACCATGTGAACATAAAAGCATGTGATCATCTAAGATGGTAGACATGTGAGCAAATGATCATTAAAGCAAGTACACACGTGAGCACTTGATCAATAAAGCATTGAACATGTAAGCATAAGTGCATTTAGCCCTCCATGTAAACAAACATCACACCATCTAATCACCTTAAGATGGAAGCACTATCATCAAAGCATGTGAGTCCCCGAGCATCCAACTAGATGAGCGTCTCCGTATCCAAGCATATAGACATGTCGTTATTTGGGTGTATGCACATGTTGTTAAAAAATAAAACTTATGAAGGAATGACACTTAATTTATATGAAAGCATTTAAGCATGAGAGTATGCAAGCATTTTATCGTGAGAGCATACAAGCAAGTAATCACTAGAGCATACAAGCATATAAGCATTTAAGAACCCAATATCACATACCTCAAATCTACCAATTACTTCGGCATCCGAGCAAAAATTTTCAAAGTATTTGAGTGCATGAATGTCCAACTACATGATCACTTAAGCTTCCAAGCCTAGAAGCATATTTGCATCCAAGTGTGTGCACATGTTTGTGGATATCACGCGAGTGAATATCAACGAAGCATGTTAACATTGGAGCATCCAATCATAAACGTGTCCGAGCATATGAGCATAAAGGCATATAGGTAAGTGGGCGTGTTTTTGTTAAAGCATGTAGACGTAGGGGCATACGATCATCAAAGCATGTGAAAATAGAAGTGTATGATCATCAAAGCATGTGAACAAAGAATTATGTGAATATTAAACCATGTGAACATAAAAGCATATGATCATCTGAGCAAGTAGACATGTGAGCAAATGATCATCAAAGCAAGTGAACAAAGAATTATGTGAATATTAAACCATGTGAACATAAAAGCATATGATCATCTGAGCAAGTAGACATGTGAGCAAATGATCATCAAAGGAAGTACACATGTGGGCACCTGATCGATAAAAAATTGAACATGTAAGCATAAGTGCATTTTGGCATCCAAGTGCTCAAAAATCTCATCGTCCAATCAACTTAGGATGTAGGCACGATTACCAAAGCTTGTGAGTGCTCAAGCATCCAACCACATGAGCATTTCAGTCTCGAAGGATATAGATATATCGTTATTTGGGTGTGTGCACACAATGTTAAAAAATAAATCTTATGAACAAATGACACTTAATTTATATGAAAGCATTTAAGCGTGAGAGTATACATGCACTTTATCGTGAGAGCATACAAGCAAGTAATCACAAGAGCATACACGCATATAAGCATTTAAGAACCTAAGAACACATACCTTGAATCTATCAATCACCTCAACATTCAAGCAAAATCGTTAAAGTGTTTGAGCTCATGAATGTCCCACTACATGATCACTTAAGTCTCTAAGCCTATAAACATATTAGCATTCAAGTGTATGCACGTGTTTGTGGATGTCATGAGAGTGAATATCAACAAAGCATGTTAACATAGGAGCATCTAACCGTAAATGTGTCGGAGCATATGAGCATGAAAAAATATAGGCAAGTGGGCATGTTCTCATTAAAGTATGCAGACGTAAGGGCATATGATCATTACAGCATGTTAACATAAATGTGTATGATTATCAAAGCATGTGAACATAGAAGTATGTAAATATTGAACCATGTGAACATAAAAGCAAGTGATCATCTAAGCAAATAGACATGTGAGCAAATGATCATCAAAGCAAGTACACACATGTGAACTTGATCAGTAAAGCATTGAACATGTAAGCGTAAGTGCATTTAGGCGTCCAAGTACACAAATGTCTTACCATCCAATCACCTTAAGATGTAAACACGATCATAAAAACATGTGCTTCTCCGAGCATCCAACTATGTGAGTAATTTAGTCTCCAAGCATATAGATAAATCGTTATTAGGGTGTGTGGACAAGTTTTTAAATAATAAATCTTATGAAGGAATGACACTTAATTTATATGTAAGCATTTATGCATGAATGCATACGAGCATTTGATCGTGAGAGCGTACTAGTAAGTTATCACTAGAGCAATCAAGCATATGAGCATTTAAGAACCTAACAAGACATGCCTCAAATTTGCCAATCACCTTAGCATTCAAGAAAATTTTTCAAAGCGTTTGAGCGTACGAATGTCCAACTACATGATCACTTATGCCTCTAAGCCTATAAATATATTAGCATCCAAGTGTGTGCACACATTTATGGATGTCATGCGAGTAAATATCAACGAAGAATGTTAATATATGGGCATCTAATTATAAACGTGTCCGAGCATATGAGCATGAAGGCGTACAGGCAAATAGTCATGTTCTCGTTAAAGCATGTAGACGTCGGGGCATACAATCATCAAAGCATGTGAACAAAGAATTATGTGAATATTAAACCATGTGAACATAAAAGCATATGATCATCTAAGCAAGTAGACATGTGAGCAAATGATCATCAAAGCAAGTACACACATGAGCACTTGATCAATAAAGCATTGAACATGTAAGCATAAGTGCATTTAGGCATCCAAGCACACAAACATCACGCTGTCTAATCACCTTAGGATGGATGCACTATCATCAAAGCATGTGAGTCCTTAAGCATCCAACTACATGAGCGTCTCCGTCTCTAAGCATATAGACATGTCGTTATTTGAGTGTATGCACATGTTGTTGAAAAATAAAACTTATGAAAGAATGACACTTAATTTATATGAAAGCATTTAAGCATAAGAGTATACAAGCATTTTATCATGAGAGCATACAAGAAAGTAATCACAAGAGCATACAAGCATATGAGCATTTAAGAACCCAAAAACACATACCTTAATCTTACCAATCACCTCAGCATTCATGCAAAATCGTTAAAGTATTTGAGCTCATGAACGTCCCACTACATGATCATTGAAGCCTTAAAGTCTATAAAAATATTAGCATCCAACTGTGTGCACATCTTTGTGGATATCATGCAAGTGAATATCAGCTAAGCATTTAATATAGGAGCATCCAATCATAAATGAGTCCGAGCATATGAGCATGAACGAATATAGGCAAGTGGGCATGTTCTCGTTAAAGTATGTAGGCGTAGGGGCATACTATCATTAAAGCATGTTAACATAGATGTGTAAGATCATCAAAGCATGTGAACATAAAAGCAAGTGATCATCTAAGCAAGTAGACCATGTAAGCAAAAGATTATCAAAGCAAGTACACATGTGAGCATTTGATCAGTAAAGCATTGAACATGTAAGTGTAAGTGCATTTGGGCGTCCAAGTGTACAAACATCTTACCGTCCAATCACCTTAGGATGTAAACACAATCATAAAAGCATGTGAGTCCCGAGCATCCAACTATATTAGTGATTCAATCTCCAAGCATATAGCTAAATCGTTATTCAGGTGTGTGCACAAGTTATTAAATAATAAATCTTATAAAGGAATGACACTTAATTTATATGTAAGCATTTATGCATGAGAGCATACAAGCATTTGATCATGAGAGCGTACTAGCAAGTCATCACTAAAGCAAACAAGCATATGAGCATTTAAGAACCCAAGAACACATACCTCAAATCTACTAATCACCTCAGCATTCAAGCAAATTCTTCAAAGCATTTGAGCGCACGAATGTCCAACTACATGATCACTTAAACCTCAAAGCCTATAAAGATATTAGCATCCAAGTGTGTGCACATGTTTGTGGATGTCATGCGAGTGAATATCAATGAAGAATGTTAACATAGGGGCAACCAATTATAAACGTGTCTCAGCATATGAGCATGAAGGCATATAAGCAAATGGGCATGTTCTCGTTAAAGAATGCAGATGTAGGGGCATATGGTTATCAAAGCATGTGAAAATAGAAGTGTATGATCATCAAAGCATGTGAACAAAGATTTATGTGAATATTAAACCAAGTGAACATAAAAGCATATGGTCAACTAAGCAAGTACACATGTGAGTGAATGATCATCAAAGCAAGTACACATGTGAGCACTTGATCATTAAAGCATTGAACATGTAAGCATAAGTGAATTTTTGCATCCAAGTACACAAACATCTCATTGTCCAATCACTTTAGGGGGCAAGCACTATCATCAAAGGATTTGAGTCCCCGAGCATCCAACTACATGAGCGTCTCAGTCTTCAAGTATATATATATATATATATGTGTCGTTATTCGGGTGTGTGAACATGTTGTTAAAAAATAAATCTTATGAATGAATGACACTTAATTTATATGAAAGCATTTAAGCATGAGAGTATACAAGCATTTGATCATGAGAGCATACAAGCAAGTAATCACTAGAACATTCAACCATATGAGCATTTAAGAACCCAAGCATTTGATCATGAGAGCATACTAGCAAGTCATCACTAAAGCAAACAAGCATATGAGCATTTAAGAACCCAAGAACACATACCTCAAATCTACTAATCACCTCAGCATTCAAACAAATTCTTCAAAACATTTGAGCGCACGAATGTCCAACTACATGATCACTTAAACCTCAAAGCCTATAAAGATATTAGCAACCAAGTGTGTGCACATGTTTGTGGATATCATGCGAGTGAATATCAATGAAGAATGTTAACATAGGGGCAACCAATTATAAACGTGTCTCAACATATGAGCATGAAGGCATATAGGCAAATGAGCATGTTCTCGTTAAAGCATGCAGACGTAGGGGCATATGGTCATCAAAGCATGTGAAAATAGAAGTGTATGATCATCAAAGCATGTGAACAAAGATTTATGTGAATATTAAACCAAGTGAACATAAAAGCATATGGTCAACTAAGCAAGTACACATGTGAGTGATCATCAAAGCAAGTACACATGTGATCACTTGATCATTAAAGCATTGAACATGTAAGCATATGTGAATTTTGGCATCCAAGTACACAAACATCTCATCGTCTAATCACTTTAGGGGGTAAGCACTATCATCAAAGGATTTGAGTCCCCGAGCATCCAACTATATGAGCATCTCAGTCTTCAAGTATATAGATATGTCGTTATTCGGGTGTGTGAACGTGTTGTTAAAAAATAAATCTTATGAAGGAATGACACTTAATTTATATGAAAGCATTTAAGCATGAGAGTATACAAGCATTTGATCATGAGAGCATACAAGCAAGTAATCACTAGAGCATTCAACCATATGAGCATTTAAGAACCCAAGCATTTGATCATGAGAGCGTACTAGCAAGTCATCACTAAAGCGAACAAGCATATGAGCATTTAAGAACCCAAGAACACATACCTCAAATCAACTAATCACCTCAGAATTCAAGAAAATTCTTCAAAGCATTTGAGCGCACGAATGTCCAACTACATGATCACTTAAACCTCAAAGCCTATAAAGATATTAGCATTCAAGTGTGTACACATGTTTGTGGAGTCTATAAACATATTAGCATTCAAGTGTGTGCACATGTTTGTGGATACCATACGAGTGAATATTAACGAAGCATGTTAACACAGGAGCATCTAATCAAAATGTGTCCGAGCATATGAGTATGAAGGCATATAGGCTAGTGGACATGTTCTCGTTAAAGCATGTAGACGAAGGAGCATATGATTATCAAAGTATGTTAACATAGAAGTGTATGATTATCAAAGCATGTGAGCATAGAAATATATGAATATTAAACCAAGTGAACATAAAAGCATGTGATTATCTAAGCAAGTAGACATGTGAGCAAATGATCATCAAAGCAAGTACACACGTGAGCACTTGATCAATAAAGCATTGAACATGTAAGCATAAGTGCATTTAGGCATCCAAGTACACATACATCTTTCCATCCAATCACCTTCAGATTTAGGCACGATCATCAAAGCATGTGAGTGCCCAAGCATTCAACTAGATGAATGTTTCAGTTTCTAAGTATATTGATATATCGTCATTCAAGTGTGTCCACATGTTTTTAAAAAATAAATCTTATGAAGAAATGACACTTAATTTATACGTAAGCATTTAAGCATGATAGTATACAAGCATTTGATCGTGAAAGCATACAAGCATGTGGTCATTAGAGCATACAACATGTGATCATTTAAGAACCCATTTACACATACCTCAAATCAACCAATCACTGCAGCATTTAAACAAAATCGTCAAATAGCTTGAGCACATGAATGTTGAACTACATGATCACTTTAGCCTTCAAAAATATATTAGCATGCAAGTGTATGCACATGTTTATGGATACCATACGGGTGAATATTTGCGAAGCATGTTAACGCAGGCAAGTGGACATGTTCTTGTTAAAGCATGTAGATGAAGGAGTATACGATCATCAAAGCATGTGAACATAGTAGTGTATGATCATCAAAGCATGTGAACATAGAAGTATGTGAATATCAAAACATTTTAACATAAAAGCATGTGAGCATCTAACCATGTAGACATGCGAGCCAATGATCATCAGAGCAAGTACTCATGTGAGCACTTGATCAACAAAACATTGAACATACAAGCTCACGTGCATTTAGGCATCCAAGTACACGTACATCTTACTATCAATCACCTTAGGATTTATGCATGATCATCAAAGCATGTGAGTGCCCAAGCATCCATCTAAATGAGCATGTAGACGAAGCATGTTCTCATCAAAACATTTGAACATAAAAGCATGTGAGTATTTAACCATGTAGACATGCAAGCCAATGATCATCAGAGTAAGTACTCATGTGAGCACTTGATCAACAAAGCATTGAACATACAAGCTCACTTGCATTTAGGCATCCAAGTACACGTCCATCTTACTGTCAATCACCTTAGAATTTATGCATGATCATCAAAGCATGTGAGTGCCCAAGCATCCAACTAAATGAGCATGTAGACGAAGCATGTTCTCGTTAAAGCATGTAGACAAAGGAGCATACAATCGTTAACGCATGTAGACAAAGGAGCATACGATCATTAAAGCATGTTAACATAAAAGTGTATGATCATCAAAGCATGTGAACATAGAAATATGTGAATATCTAAACTTTTGAACATTGAAGCATTTGAGCATCTAAGCAAGTAGACATGTGAGCAAACGATCATCAGAGCAAGTACACATGTGAGCAGTTGATCAATAAAGCATTGAACATGTAAGCATAAGTGCATTTAGGCATCCAAGTACACACACATCTTACCGTCCAATCACTATAGGAAGTAAGCTCGATCACCAAAGCATTTGAGTGCCCAAGTATCCAACTGTATGAGTGTTTCAGTCACTAAGCATATAGAAATATCATTATTCAAGTATGTGCAAATGTTGTTAAAAAATAAATCTTATGAAGGAATGACACTTAATTTATATGTAAGCATTTGAGTATGAGAGTATACAAGCATTTGATAGTGAGAGCATACAAGCATATGATCACTAGAGTAAACAAGCATATGAGCATTTAAGAACCCAAGTACACATACCTCAAATCAAACAATCACCACAGCACTCAAGCAAAATCAAGAAATCGTTTGAGTTCACGAATGTCCAACTACATGATCACTTGGGCCTTTAAGTATATGCACATGTTTGTGAATATCATACGAGTGAATATGAATGAAGCATGTTAACATAGATCCAATCAAAAAAGTGTCCGAGCATATGAGCATGATGGCTTATAAGCAAGTGGATATGTTCTTGTTAAAGCATGTAGATGTAGGGGCATACGATCATCAAAGCATATGAACATAGAAGAGTATGATCAACAAAGCATGTGAACAAAGAATTATTTGAATATTAAACCATGTGAACATAAAAGCATGTGATCATTTAAACAAGTGGACATGTGAGCAAATGTTCATAAAAGCAAGTTCACATGTGAGCACTTGATCAACAAAGCATTGAACATAGAAGCACATGTGCATTTAAGCATCCAAGTACACATACATCTTACCATCCAATCACTTTAGGATTTAGACATGATCATTAAAGCATGTGAGTACCCGAGCATCCAACTATAAGAGCGTTTCAATTTCCATGCACATAGATATATTGCCATTCAAGTGTGTGCACGTTGTTAAAAAATAAATCTCGTAAAGGACTGACACTTAATTTATACGTAAGCATTTAAGCATAAAAGTATACAAGCATTTGATCATTAGAGCATACAAGCATGTGATCATTAGAGCATACAAGCATATGAGCATTTAAGAACCCAAGTACACATACCTCAAATCTACCAATCACCGCATCATTCAAGCAAATCGTCAAAGTATTTGAGCACATGATCACTTAAGCCTCCATGCCTGTAAACATATTAGCATCCAAGTGTGTGCACATGTTGTTGGATACCATACTAGTGAATATCAACGAAGCATGTAACATAGGAGCATCCAATCAAATAAGTGTATGAGCATATGAGCATGATGGCATTTAAGCAAGTGGACAGGTTCATGTTAAAGCATGTAGACGTTAGGGCATACGATCATCAAAGCATGTGAACATAAAAGTGTATGATCATCAAAGCATGTGAATAAAGAATTATGTGAATATCAAACCATGTAAAATAAAAGCGTGTGATCATCTAAGCAAGTGGACATGTGAGCAAATGATCATCAAAGCAAGTACACATGTGAGCACTTGATCAATAAAGCATTGAACATGCAAGCATAAGTGCATTTAGGCATCCAAGTACACATATCTCTTACCGTCCAATCACCTTAGGATTTGAGCATGTTCATCAAAGCATGTGGGTGCCCGTGCATCTAACTACATGAGCATTTCAGTCTCCAAGCATGTAGATATACTGTCATTCAAGTTTGTGCACATGTGGTTAAAAAATAAATCTTACGAAGGAGTGACACTTAATTTATATGTAAGCATTTAGGCATAAGAGCATACAAGCATTTGATCGTGAGAGCATACAAGCATGTGATCATTTGAGCATAAAAGCATATGAACATTTAAGAACCCAAGTACACATACCTTAAATCTACCAATCACCTCAGCATTCAAGCAAAACCGTCAAAGTGTTTTAGTGCATGAATGTCGAACTACATGATCACTTAAGCCTCCAAGTCTATAAACATATTAGCATCCAAGTGTGTGCACATGAGTGTGGATATCATACGAGTGAATATCAATGCTTGTGAGTGTGCAATTATAAAAGCATTTAAACATTAGAGCATGTAATCATCAAATTGTCTAAGCGTATGAGCATGAAGTTATACGAGCAAGTGGGCATGTGATCATTAAGGCATGTAGGCATTGGAGTATATGATCTTCGAAGCATGTGATCATTAAAGAATTTGTACATCAAAGCATCTATACATTGGAGTATGCGATCACCAAAGCATGTAGACATGTGAACATGTGATCGTCAAAGCAAGTACACATGTGAGCATATTACCAACAAAGTATAAGAACATACAAGCATTTGATCATAAGAGTAAGCCATAATGTGATTGTGAGAGTATACAAACATACGAGCATTAAAGCACCTAAGTACACATACCTTTAATCTTCCAATCTCCTCAGTATTCGAGCACAATCGTCAAAGCATTTAAGCACGTGTATATTTAACAACATGATCAGTTATGCCTTCAAGCCTATTGACATTTCATGATTACCGTGTGGGCTCTTGTGTGTGGATATCAAACATGTGAATATCAATGCATATGGGCATGCAATCATTAAAGCATTTGAACATATGAGCAAGTAATCATCAAAGCATCCAAGCATCTAAGAATGATTGCATACAGGTAAATGGGCATGTGATCATCAAAGCATGTAGACATGGGAGCACACGATTATCAAAACATGTGAACATCAAAGCATGTGAGCATAGAAGCATGTGATCATCAAAGCAAGTAGATATGTGAGCATTTTATCATCAAAGCAAAAACAAATGCGAGTAGGTTATCAACAAAGCATGTGAACATACAAGCGTGTGATCATGACATTATACATACATATGAGCATTTAAGTAACTAAGTACACATTCCTCTAATCTCCTAATCATTTTAGCATTTAGGCAAAATCGTCAACACATTTGAGCGTACAAACGTCCTACTACAATATCAATTTAGCCTTCGAATCAACAGACATTTTACCATCCAAGTGTGTGCACATGTGTGTGGATATCAAACATGTGAATATCAATACGTGTGAGCATGCGATCATCGAAGCATTTGAAAATAGGAGTAGGTAATTCGTAAAGCATACAAGCATATGAGCTTGAAGGCATGCAAGCAAATGGGCATGTGATCATCAAAGCATGTAAACATGGAAGCACTCTATCATCAAGGCATGTGAACTTAAATGCATGTGATCAATGAAGCATGTTAACATAAGAGCATCTAATCATAAAAGTGTCTGAGCATATGAGCATGAAGGTGTACAGGTAAGTGGACATGTTCTCGTTAAAGCATGTAAACATAGGAGCATACGATCATCAAAGCATGTGAACATAGAAGTGTATGATCATCAAAGTATGTGAACATAGAAGTATGTGAATATCAAAACATATGAACATAAAAGCATGTGATCATCTAAGCAAGTAGGCATGGGAGCATACGATCATTAAAACATGTGATTATCAAAGCAAGTAGACATATAAGTTTGTTATCATCAATGTATGTAAGCATGGGAGCACAACATAATCAAATTATATGAGCATGAGAGCATGTGATCACCAAATCTTGTTAGCATGGGAGTATGTAATCATCAAATCATAAGAGCATGTGTGCATTCCAACCTATAAGCATTCAAGCATGTGAGAAATCAAGCATGTCAACAACCAAGCATGTGAGCGTGGGAGCATACAATCATCATAGCATGTAAAAGTGTGAGCAACCAAGCTTGTAAGAACTAGTGAGCATTAGCGCAAACGTGCATCAAAATGGATGAGCACATCAGTCCTTTGAATATAGATATATCGATATTTAAGTGTGTGCACATGTGGATACAAACAAAGGATTGATGCTTAATGAGAATTAATGAATAAATCCTATGAAGGATTGACACTTATTTGAACTTATGAGCATTTAAACATGAGAGTATACAAGCATGTTAGCATGAGAGCATACAATCATGTGATCATAGGAGCAAACAAGCATATGAACATTTAAGCACCCAAGTACACATACCTCTTACCATCCAATCATCTCAGCATTCAAGCACAATTGTCAAGGCATTTGAGCACAAGAACGTCCAATTGCATGATCAATTAAGCCTCCAATCATACAGACTTATCATCATCCAAATGTATGCTGATGTGTGTGCATATCAAATATGTGAATATCAATGCGTGTGAGCATAGGAGCATGCGATCATCAATAATATGAGCATGGGACCATGGGAGCATGAGCATGGGAGCATGCGATCATCAAAGAATATAAGCATGAGACCATGGGATTATCAAAGCATGTGAGCATGGGAGCATGGGAGAATGTTATCATCACTTAAAAATAGATGAAGGAGTTGCCACCTAGTTCTAAGTCCAAGAACTAAAACATGACTCCATGAAGATTTACCTTCCAAAGTAGGTTTGGAGTTAGGATACGGGATTCCAACCTATAAACATTCAAGCATGTGAGCAATCAAGCATGTCAACATCCAAGCATGTGAGCGTAGGAGCATACAATCATCGTAGCATGTAAAAAAATGAGCAACCAAGCTTGTAAGAACTAGTGAGCATTAGTGCGAACGTGCATCAAAATGGATGAGCACATCCATCTCCAAAAATATAGATATATCGATATCCAAGTGTGTGCACATGTGGATACAAACAAAGGATTGATGCTTAATGAGAATTAATGAATAAATATTATGAAGGAGTGACACTTATTTGAACTTATGAGTATTTAAGCATGAGAGTATACAAGCATGTTAACATGAGAGCATACAATCATGTGATCATAGAGCAAACAGGCATATGAGCATTTAAGCACCCAAGTACACATACCTCTTACAGTCCAATCACCTAGCATTCAAGCATAATCGTCAAGGCATTTGAGCACACGATCGTCCAATTGCATGATCAATTAAGCCTCCAAGCATACAGACTCATCATCATCCAAATGTGAGCAAATGTGTGTGTATATCAAACATGTGAATATCAATGCATGGGAGCATGCGATCATTGAAGAATATGAGCATGGGACCATGGGATTATCAAAGCATGGGAGCATCAGAGAATGTGATCATCATTTAAAAATAGAAAAAGGAGTTGCCACCTGGTTATAAGTCCAAGAACTAAAACATGAATCCATGAAGATCTACCCACTGGACTAGGTCTGGAGTTAGGATACTGGATGGGAAGATGTTAAGCACCCCAAGCTTGCCTAGCTGTAGCCGGCTTTCAAATATCATAGAACGATAATGGTCAAGTGGTGTCTATCTTATGGGTTTATGTGAACACACGCATACATCTAAGCCCTAGTGTTCCTCTACGAGTCATGTGAAATTGATAAAATAGAAAGTAGAAAAAGGATCATGTGAAAGACAATCAAGCATGTGAAGGTCAACAGAAGAGAGCACACAAGTATGTGCGCATGAGAGCACACAAGCATGTGCGAATGAGAGCATACTAGCATGTAAGCATACAAGCATGTAAGAACATAGAAGCATGTGATCATCAAAGCATGTTCATGTAGGAGCATATCATATTTAAAGCATGTAGATATGTGAGCATTTAATAATCAAAGCACGGTAGCATGTGATCATCTAAACATGTAGACATGTGAGCATTTAATACCCAAAAATATTTTATTACTTACCAAATTTCATCCCCAATTTTAAATCAAATTAATTTCCAAAAGAAAATCTTTTAACATTGAAAGCACTTATGATAACTTTCTTTCCAAAACCTCATCTTTGAAATAGTTGACAAAAGATTTAATTCTCATTGATTAGAAAAAATTTCATCTTTAAATGCCCCTTCAAGACTTCCCTTAAATTGATCAATCAAATTTAAATTTGAATTCAAATCTTCAAGACCAATGTACAAGGAAAGTATTAAGCATGTCAACCATATAAAAAAAAAAAAGGGAAGAAAATAAATCATGCAACACTATTTAATCAAGTCATTGATTATCCAATTAAATGCAAGAATTTATTTCCAAATTCAATGGGGACTATTTAGCTATGTATGTCCAGACACAAGGTTAAATTAGAAAACAATGCAAGGAAGCAATGGCTACCATGTTTAGATATAAAAGGAAACTAATAACATTTGTATCAATCCAAGAATTACTAAATCACCTTAGCATGCATGACCATATTCAATGCCATTCAAAAATAAAAGGTTTACTGTAAGCTAGGCTACAAATACCAAATAAAAATTTCAATCAAACCAAAATCACCATTTCTACAACCTCCACTGCCAACACTATGCACTCTACTAACTTCATAAAAGCTAAGATTTCGACAAAGGGTGATAATTTTCAAGGACAAAACTTAGGTATAGTATCTTAGATGTTTTTTTTAAATTCCTTTCTTAAGATTCAGCCATGTGGCTATTTAATTTTTTTAAAAAAATACACTTTCATCTTATAAGAAAAAATCCACATGGCAGGATCTAAAGAAGGTAACCTAATGAACAACACCTAAGTACTATACGTAAGTCTTTCCCTTCTCATAAACCCCCTTAACAATTTAAACTCATTTCAATTATTTCTTTTAGACTCAAATCAATAGCTATGCTTTGATGAAGTTTCTTCTCAATTAAGTTTTAAGACAAACGTAGTGTAGCATAAATTCAAAATTCAATAATTGAGAGAAACACACTATTATCTAGGGTGGGTTTTTTTAAAGTACTAGCTAACTAGTTACTACACACTATTTGACCTAAACAATTGAATATTCCTCAAAAAAAAAAAAAAAAAATCAAATTATAGAATTTAGAGGGCAAAAATATTGAAGAACCTACCTGCAATTGTGAAGGCTAAGAATCTTCTCCAAGAATGTCAAGCAATGTATTGATGTCGATGGACAAGTCTTCGTTGTTGCTGCCATCACCAAAAAAATCACAATCATCATCAACGGTAGAGAAATCGCCATGTGGTAAGAATTCCGACCTGTCGTCTATCATCAACATGATCAAAGAAAAGAAATTAAGTCATAGTACCTCATTTAGCCAAGTCCACATGCATAAGCTTCAATTGGAAACAAATTCATGATGGGAAACATTCTGATCATTCACTTTAATTCCTTGCCTATTCAAATCCTTACCCATTTGATTCTAAATGAGACTCTAGGAGGAAATAGTCAAAGCACCAAAATACGCAATAAATTCTAATCTATTGTACATCAACGAATTCAAGTAACATGCTAGAGAAAATTAAATCAAAAGCCACAACTATCACACCCCAAAACCAAATGGGTCCAAAGCAAGATAAAAGAACCATTAAGAGAAACTGTAGGGGATTTTTGTTTTCTTTCCTTTCTTTCCTCATGATAATATAAATAAACACACTACAATATATTTACAACAATAAAGGTGTAAAATTGCTTAAAAAGATTTGGAGTGTTACATTTCTTCCCCCTTTAAAAGAATTTCATCCCGAAATTATAAACATAGTTACGTGTCTCAAAACAAAACTGAGCAATCATTGACATTAACATTTTTGGCATAAACTTTTCAACTAAAAGGGTCAAGGATTACTTCAATTAATGACTTAAGTTTCAAACCAAAATTTGGAGTTCAAATTGCAAGGGGTCAAATTCAGAAAGGGGTTTAAAGGAAACCATTCTTGAAACCAAGAGTATAGGAGTATTCCACTTAATCTTTGAAAAGACAATTTTATCTTTGACTTGTTTCAAACACAATTGTTGAATAATAGCCATAAGGCTAGAAAAGTTAACACAAGAATTTCAAACCAAAATAGTTCCATTTCACAAAGTCCAAAATTTGAAACTAGAATTAAAATTGTCTTTAATAAATACAAGCCACATATGCTTCACTAAATTTAAAGACTTTTCAAAGTGGTAGGAAAATACTAGTAGTTAAAACCGAAGAAGTTTTGGATTTGTAAAATTAACATTTGTCACAAAGACAAAATCATGTCTGTTTTGAAGAAACCGTTTGCAAGGGAGACTTTAAAATGGCTTTCAAAACCCACGTAAATTCTTTAGTAACGAACCAAGGCAACAAATATCAAATATGAAAAGAGCTTTAAGGAGAGCATGTCCAACTTTCAACTTCTAACAAAAAGATTTAATATCAACAAGGTAACTGTTAGAAGTTTTCCATTTTTTTTTTTAAAGAGTAATGAATTGTCTATGTATTACCCCCACCCCCACCCCCCCCCCCCCCCCCCCCGCGCGCGCGCGCGCGCGCGCTTTTGTTTTAACATATAACAATAACAAAGTTTGTAAAACATCTCATACGTAAGTCAAAGGTTTTAAAATTTAATTTCCATATAACAATAACAAAGTCTGTAAAACATCTCATACATAAGTCAAAGGTTTTAAAATTTAATCTCTAAGGCAAGATCATGCACAACAACCTACATATAGGTCCCAAAACAACCAAAAACAAAATGAGAATAACCTCTGGGAAAACAAACAAGTGATACATCAACTTCATAAGGTAAGAGAGACTATTCATAAGAGTTCATGAAAATCGTTTACATGAGATTTAACTTACTATAGAGCACATAAACTCAAAACAATCTTAGGAACTTAGCTCAAAAACTTTTGGGCATATCAAGAACAATGCATAACAAGAATAGTGCAAATAATAAACAATCTACTAACTTGAGTATGCTACGAAAGCACAACAATTTTCACCACAGAACTATTTAAAGAACTTATAGTAGTGTAGAAAAATAAAGAAGTGCTAAACAAACTCCAAGCCATTACAATCAACCAATTTTAACACAAAATAGTTCCTCACCTAAACTACCCAAAGGAAACCACCTTGCATGATATACTACAACAAACCTAATGCTGACTCATATACTACAACAAAACCAATTCTATTGGGTTACAACAACTGATCCTAATCAAATTAAAAAGAAATTCTAAGCCACTTATTGCGTCTATTATTAGTGTAAATTCAATTGGGTCTATTACTATTGTAAATTCTATTATTATTAGTCACTGTTCCTATTACTATTATGCACAACAAAGTTTTGAATCTTAAAAATGTCACCAGAATATTTTCTGCTGCAAGCACAAAATTATTTGCAGCTATTTGCTAGAACAATTAACTTCTTTTTGCCTAGATGGATAAACTTTATCACCATACAGGAAGTGAAACACAATTAAAAAAAATAAAAAAAAATGCAGTTGTTACCTTCTTCAATGGTTTCAACTCCAGGAAGAACCTTTGCAAGACTCTCTGGCCCCAACATTTCAGTGAACGAATTATACTGTGGACATCCTGCATCTTTATTATGTTATGAAGAGCAGAATCAAGTGGAAATAAGGAAGTACAAATTAATTGAAAAAACAGGATTGACACCTGAACTTGAAACACTACACATTTGTTGAAAAGGAAGTAGAAATTACTTAAATGTTACATATTACATTTTAAACAAAAGTTGATCAAATCTAATTAAGTTGAAATGGGAATAGGGTCCTCTCCATCTCAAGTGAATTGATTTCACGGTTTAGATTTTAAATATTACAAATCTACAGATGTTTCTAGTGCCATCATCATGTATACCTGTTAGGTACAACAAATAAAATATGAACATTGAAATGGACTATCTCCATTCCACTAGAAATTGAGAGGAACATTGCATTTTGGTGCTTGCATCTGGTATCCATGGTTGGCACAATGACTCATTCATACTTGTTCTCATTAAAAAGTATGAAAATAAAAAATTATATGTCCAAAAAAATAAAAGAGAAAGTACATCAAAAAGCATTTACCAACTGATTCCTGCTGATTTATGCATAAAAGTGGAATTTTTCATATTTATTGTAGTCACCAATGGCACAACTTTTTTTGATTGTTTTCTCGCCATCTGTAGACAATGTCAAATTACCATATCAGATTCACTTCAAACAGGATTGGCAATAAAGCATAGAGATTTAGAATAAAGAGTGATGAGATTCATAGTTTCTTTTTACTTTTTTTTATTGGTAAGATACACACACATCTAGCGGGTCTTGAACTCACAACCTTACCCTCCACCTTGCTCTTACAAGGGGAGGAGGTGCCTTTTGAGCTAGAGCTTAATGGAAATGATGAGATTCACAGTTATGACAAAGAAATCTGATCCAGTTATGTTCGGACAATAAACATGGAGATTCATAGCAGAAACACATTGATACCTTTTAGCTGCGAAAAGAAAGGCTCCTGAACATAATGTTCTTGGACAACAGGCTTCAAATTCTGATGAAAGACCACACCTGTTAGGTTAATAATACACAAGGAAAATTTTGCATTGAAATTATTGAATGACACCCTCAGCTAAAAATTTAGAACTTACATTCACAATTTCTGATCACTAATCCAAAACCAGCTTCTGCCATTCATTTTCTTCCTGTTTCAAAGAGCTTCCTTCAGGGATAAACTTCAAACCACCATCTGGCCTACAAAAGGCTTTTGAATTGATTGATTCTAATAAAGCTGAGGCCAGAAACTTGTATAAAGGATATGGAGGAACTCCTTCAAAAGAATCTGCATAATGAGTATGAACCATGGAGAGTTAACATCCTCCTTGAAAGTAATAAAGTAGACATCTAAAATTCCAGTGCAAATTTGCTCCTTTTTCCCTTAACTATGGTGCAGTTTGCAAACTAAACTTCAAATCTCAGCAACCCTCCTCAATCAAATGGAAAGAAAAAAAATTCTAAAAGGCACTTCTAAGTAAATTTAACCTCATACCTGTAAAATTGGAGGTGCCTTAAAAATTACTATATCTGAAACATCAGACTTCCTGAGAAACTACAAAACCGGTGACATCAACAAAAGAGGCAATGATATCAGCTCACCTATAACAAAATCAGCATTTAACAGTCTTAAGTCTGTTTATGTACACAATTCCATATATCTTCTCATTCTACCAGAGCATCAACAACCAAATCATTAAACAAACAAAGAACTACATACTAAAATCTTAGGGAATCCATTGGGTGCCTTAAAAATTACTATATCTGAAACATCAGATTTCCTGAAAAACTACGAAACCTGTGACATCAACAAAAGAGGCAATGATATCAGCTCACCTGTAACAAAATCAGCATTTAATAGTCTTATGTCTGTTTATCTACACAATTCCATATATCTTCTCATTCTACCAGAGCATCAACAACTAAATCATTAAACAAACAAAGAACTACATACTAAAATCTTAGGGAATCCATTGGGTGCCTGAAGTGACTACTGGAATCAACCAAACTTTCCAGCACTGATTGCAACCACAATATACCATAAGAATCTTTCTAACATCCCCTAAAACCCCAATTGCATCATTGTTCATTTGTACAACTTTTTTTTTTCTTTTTTCTTTTTGAAGTCAATAAAAGGAATACAATTTTTAAAATTGATCCTAACTACACTTAAAAATTGCACAAAAACTCATTTTACAAAACCAACAACAACAACCAAACCTTAGTCCGACAAAATTTGAGGTCAGCAATTCAACAGACTCGTCAGGGTTGGCCACATCAAGTCAAACATAGAATTCTAATCAGAATCATCAACAACAGTCTTGCCAGGCAAATACCCATACATGAAATTATAACCCCAAATCAATTCTAACCCAAAGAAAGTACCTTTAAAACACAAACTTCTAAGACTACCAACGGGGTACAACTAAGACTACCAACAAAGGCATTCAAAATTATACAAAATTCAAACTCTAGTTAATAAAAATCAATAACATTCAAAAACCAGGAAATTCCAAAAAGGAAGAGACCAAAGAAAATCCAAAAAGAAGTTTTTCATTACTGACAAGAATGAAAATCAGCAGGAAGTTGTAATTCAATTCAAAAAAAAAAAAAAAATCAGAAGCCAGAAAAAACCCATTAGTCTAAACCATATGAAAGCACAAAAAAATTTCTGACCTGAACATGTTTAACCCCCTTGCCGGAAAAATCTTGTTGTTGTTCCACATAGCCTTTCCTTAAAATTCAAATCTGGAGATCACTTTCCGAGAAAATCTGCAAACCCTTTTCCTGAATTTCCAAGAAAATAGTTTTTTTTTTTTCAATTGTTAGAGAACCACTTTCTATTTAAGGATAACTTAGAGCATTCAGGAACAGAGAGAGACGGATCAGATTTTCTGTGGAAAATCTTTGAACCCGTTTCTTCAATTGAATGGTGAAGAAGATTTGAAATCTATATGTTTTTGGGGTAAGGAAATCCACTTCTTAAGGGAAAATTTTCTGCGTTTGAAGATTTTTTAGAGAGGATTTTTTAGAGAGGATTAGAAATTATCTGGGAAAGTCTCTGAAAGTGAGAGGATTTTTTAGAGAGAGAAGTGAAGGAAAGTGTAGAAAGGGTGAGGGAAAGTTAGAGAGAGAGGAAATGAAAAGACTATGCGTTTATAATTAATAGCCGTTAGAGTCTTGGCACGGTTGCACGTGCGAGTTTCTTTCAAATAAACCCAAAATCACGTCTCAAATGAAATTAATTGTAGATATATTTGAATTTTAAATGAAAATACTGACTTTTCTCTCTAAAATAAAAAAAAAAATAGTGATTTTTTTTTTTTTTGGTTTATAAAATTTTTCAAATATAGTTTATCAAAATTTTCTTTGTGCTTTCAAAATACCATGATAGAACTATTTACAAAAGTTTCTCTCTTAAAATTTCCTTAACATTTAAATGACCAAAAGTGCATTTTCTCCTTATTTATATTGAAAAGGGAATTTTTGAGAGTCTTAGTACATATTTGATATTTGATGATCATGATGATTTTTTTTTTTTATTTTTAAGATTGTTACTTTTTTTTTGAAACATTAAAGATTGATACTTGATTATTTCATTCTTCAAAATAGCCTTAGGCATTGTTTTAGTTTATATATATATATATATATATATATTTAGTTTTTGTATGTTTACTTCCTTTTTTAAAATTACATAATACTTTCATGATAATTGATCAAATGTAAATAAAAAGTATCTACACTTTTTCCTAATCTTGCACAAATTTATTAAGTTTGATAAACAATTTCTGTTATAAATCAATTGATTTGTAAAATACTTATTTACATCTTGTACTATATTCACAATTTTTATATACTGTTATATATGAGCACAGTATACTGTATGTAAAAAAAGAAAGAAAATAATAATTATATATATATATATATATATATATAATTTGGCTCCTCAAAGATAAATTTTTAGGCATAGCCTGAACTCTATTGATCATTAGATATACTGTGGTTGTGGTTGTGATTGGTTGTTTTTGTGTGTAATAGAAATTATATTATTAGAATCAATTAGATAGACCATTATATTTCGTTTGTAAACTTATTGTAATTAGATTCACTAACTCTTTACTATTAAAAATTATATAACCAAGAGTTTTGTGACTTAGTAGAATTGCATGTCTCCCTCATGAGAATCCAGATTCAAATTTTTGCTCTATGACTTTTTGTATGATTATTATATATATATATATATATATATATATACACGAAGCGTGTGTGTATAAATAACTTTTACAACTAAATAAATGATTTATATTTTATCAATAAATTAGATACATTTTCAAAACTATTGATGTTACTAAATAGAAGCCAAAAATTTGTATTCATTTTTCTTGATAGTATTCATGGATTAGATTTATCATATGGTGAATTCTTCCCCCCAAAAAAAAAATGTCTTTAACAATAAAATCTGATAAGTATGGTTTTGAGTAAGTGTTTACATAGTGTTATTCAAAGAGAGATTTATCAAAGTAATAAGTTACATACCATTTATCCCGACACATTTGAGATCACTAAAATATTCCAGAGTTCCTTTGTTCAATCTAAAGAAAGGGAATGAGAATGAGAACTCAATCTTTAGAAACTTATACAATCTAATCTCGAATTATATACAATTATTTGTTTATTAATATATACATATGATTATTTAATATTAGAGAAAATTACAACTTACTCACTTATGGTTTGGTTGAAATTTAAGTTGTTTACCTGTGATTTAAAATTTGACACTTTACCCACCTAAGGTCTGACCAAAATTTAAGTTACTTACCTGTTATTTGAAATTCCATGATATAAATGGTCTGATGGATAGTTTTTTTTTTTTTATTTATCTTATTTGATCTTGTATTTTTATGGTTTTTGTGTTTTTGGAGGAAAGAGACATAAAAGTAGAATAAAATTACATATTTAGTTCTATTTTTTTTTTCAATTTTTATTATATTTTTCTACACACGAAATTGAGTTGTACCACAGACACAACAATTTCATAATGAAGCATAAGTATTAAGTTATTATTGATTTTTGTATGAATTTGCCAATAACATCTACCATTAACAATTTGTTACTTAAATTTGGTTGTTAACTATTTCTGTCGAATATGCAGGGAAAAATAAGGGGGGGGGGGGGAGGGGTGGGTGGGGGAAGCAAAGAAAACAAAACAAGATCATGTGTGTGTTCGTACATGGAGATTTGAGTTCGTGAATCACCAAGAACAAATAATTCAACGTTATATTGAAAAAAAAAAAATTCAACGTGTCATTTGTTAGTTGTTACTTGTGACCTTGTACCAATTGCTTATCAAGAAACTCAAAAAAAATATGTTTCATACTTTTTTTATTTTTTTATAATTGTGAATTTAATTATTGTAATTAGTATATAAAAATGGTATTAATAGTACATTTAGATAAAAGTATCATTTTTTTTAGAATATAAAAATATCGTTATTTCAATTACAAGTTTACAACAAAAAATATCAATGAAATTTTGTTTTTCAACAGAGCAATTATTATTTACTATGGCCGATGACTTTTGCCCCAATTGGTACACTCCTCAAAAGCATCTACTAACAAAAAAAAAAAAAAAAAAGTGATCTCTTCTGGCTCCAAGAGTTGCGAATTAGGAAGCATAGGAAGCTATATGGTACTTTCTGTGATCTCTTATGTTTGATCATTAAAAACATAATAATGAATGTTTATTATTTAAATTACTTTTTTTTTTTTTTTTGTAATTAGTCACACATAAGTTATAAGTTGTAAAGATTAGTATATACTAAAATTTATATTATCCTAACAAAAAAAAAAAAGAAAAAAAGAAAAAAGAGGGTGAAATGGGTTTCAAAGATTTAAGATCATTTAATCTAGTCATGTTAGCTAAACAGGGTTGGAGGGTGTTATAGGATAAAAGCTCTTTGTTATATAGTTGTTTTAAAACCAAATATTTCCCGCGGTGTGATTTTCTTGAAGCAACTGATTGCCAAAATAGTTCTTATGTCTAGAAAAGTTTGTAAGCGGCTCAACCAATTTTGAGGAAAGGGTGCTTTTGGAGAGTAGGCAATGGGGCTTCAATTCGTGTTTTTAAGGATTGTTGGCTGCCAAACCATCCAACCAAAAAAAAAAAAAAAACTTTTTCAACCAGAGGAGGAGATTTGGGAATGGAGAGTCACTGATTTAGTTGACTAGCAACATCATCAGTGGGATAAAGAAAGAATTATGGCCATGTTTCACCTGTTTGATGCGAATGCTATACTTCACATCCCTCTGAGTAGGCAGGTTGTACAAGATGTGTTGGTATGGTCATTTGCAAAGAAGGGCAGATATACAGTCCAGTCTGGGTATATTGTGGCAAAGCAATTAAGGAAGGATGAGTTAAATGATGGGGAGTCATCTGAGCATAGAGCATTTGGGTCACTTTGGTCACGACTATGGAAAGCTGCCGTTCCAAACAAGGTCAAAATTTTTTCATGGAGGGCTTGTCTTAATATTTTTCCCACACAGGATAATCTCATTCGAAGAAGAGTGGTGGAGAGTGCACGTTGTTGTTTCTGTCAGAAAGAGACCGAATCAGTTATGCATGTTCTTTGGAGTTGTGGGGTGGCACAAGATGTTTGGGCTGGGAGTATAGGTAGACTTCAAAAATCTTGTATTGAACAAAATGATTTTTTACAACTGGTCATAGGTCTTATGGAAAAGCTTTCATTGGAGGAATGGAATCTGCTCTAGATTATTTGTTGGCAAATATGGCATCAAAGGAACACGGTCATGCATGGTGGTGTATTCCAGCATCCTTCAAGGTCGGCCCAGCGTGCAGTGGATTATTTGAGGGAGTATACGGATGTACAAGATTATCTGAGTGTGCCATATCCGATTCATGTCCTAGCATAGCAGACATGGCAGCCTCCACTGGGGTTGTTATTCAAGCTGAACTTCGATGGTGCTTGTTTTGATGATGGTGCTAAATCAGGTAATGGGCTGGGATTAGAGACGAAAAGGGTGAAGTCATGGTTGCTATAGTTGTGAGGGGAGGTGCTGTGCGTGACAGTGAGGAGGTGGATAATGCCATGGTGCTGTGTGTGATGAAGTCATGGCTTGTCGTAAAGCACTTGAGTTTACCATTGATGCGGGCTTCATGGAGATAATTCTGGAGGGTGATAATGCCATGGTGATGAAGACAATTTCTTAGGCTTAACCAGACCTGTCACGACTTGGTTTAATTTACGAAGATATCTGGTGCTTGGCTGTGGGTTTTAGGTCCATTTCATTTAATTGTGTTAGGCGCAGTGCAAATAGTGTAGCTCTTGGCTAGATTTGCTAGATTAATTGATAATGAAATTATTTGGGTGGAGGAGGATCCTCCACTAGTGGTGGATGCGTTGTATTTGGATTCTAGTTTGCTAAATTAATGAAATTGATTGGTTTTGGCTTCAAAAAAAAAAAAAAAAAAATCACTGTTAATAAATTCACTAACAAGGCGTGGGGTCTTTCGGCTTGTTTTACTTCAACCATGCGTCCAGAAGGAATATAGCATAGCTCTTGGATCAAAATTCTTGTTAGGAAGCTGAGCCTGAAACTTTTGCCAAAGAAAGTTATCCCGTAGCAACTAACTGGGCGGCCCAAACTATTACATTTACAATGTGAAAAGAGAAACAAACTCATAGGCCCACTTTTATATAATCTAATCTAGCGGCTAGGCTCCCTGAAATGGGTTTTTCCAATTTCTCGTGCAACTAATTTTGGCAAAACAATAAAGAGATTGCCCAGAATATTGTATCAACCACCAAACTTTAAAATATAATTAGCTCAACGATTGGAAACAAAATTAATAAATGCTACAAAGCATTGTGACAACACTCATTTCTTAGCAGAACATTAAAAATGAAGAAAGGAAAAAGAAAAGAAAAGAAAGAAAGATAAATCTAAACACCCAAGTGAGGAGGAAACCAAGTCATTGAAGGGGAGAATGCTTTATCATCTAGGCTTTGTTTGGGAGATGGAAAATTGGGGATAGAAAATATTTAAAATTTCCCTCAAATGTGTTTGTTTGGGGTGAAAAATTGGGAGAATAGAAAACTTTTTTAATTGTTTAAGAAGAAAAATAAGATGATAGAAAATGATGTTTGTATAAATTTAGAAAAAAGATATGTTCACAATATTTTCACAACAAATCGTAAGTGGCAAGTTGTTACTGGCTGCTATTGTTAAGGCAAAAAAGTAATCTTAGTGTTATGTTCAAATTTGAACCAATAACAACTAACCACCTATGATTTTTTGTAAAAATATTGTGAAAATGATGTGGACGTAACATCTCTCATAAATTTATTCTTATACCTTATTATATATATAAAAAAAAGTTTATAAGGAAAAAAAAAAAAACTGAACATTTAAACTTGAAAAAAAAAGTAAACTAATGTATAGGGGAGAGAGAGGGTAAATGTGCCATTTCCCATCTTAAGCCAAATTTCATCCCCATTTTCTTTACAAAATGTAGGTTCGGCAAGAAAACAATTCTCCTGCCTAAAATCACCCCCCTCCAAGGCTCCTACATACACACCCCACCATTTTCTTTCATATTTTCTCTTCTCATTGCAAATCATCCTATTTTTCTCTCCAACCAATCAACCCCCATAACGTCTAGACTACAGAAAAATTTTATGTCACCATAACCCCATTAAAATTTTCCTTTTTTTGGGATGAATTATCCAATTCTACTTACGAGATAGGACACAAACTTAAAGCATATTAATGCAATATAAGATTTTCATGGGCCATATATGCACTACCTAAATGCAAAAAAAAAAAAAAAAAAAAAAAAATCCATGACTTCCCCAATTTGGCCCAATTGAGTCTTCAAGCTTAAATTAATAGGGCCACAATGTGCCCACAAAGACAAAAGCAGCTCCTACATGATTTTCAAGAGTCCTAGAAAGTTCCAAAGAAGCAAAATCACAAAAACGGGCCTAGACTAGACTAGAATACTCTTGGGACCTTAATAAATATCCAACCCATCAACTATTTTCGCCATCCAAATTTCTCAGCTATAGCAACCAATCATCCTATAGTCTTTGAATCATAACATTCACAAGTTCAAAATGTCGCTGATTCCAAGCTTCTTCAATGGCCGACAGAGCAATATCTTTGATCCATTCTCGCAGGACATCTGGGACCCATTCAAGGATTTCCCATTCCCTTCATCTTCATCTCTGTATGTGCTTCAGTTTCTGGCAGAGACCTCTGCTTTCGTCAATACCCAAATTGATTAGAAGGAAACCCTAGCAGCCCATGTGTTTAAGGCTGATCTTCTTGGGCTCAAAAAGGAGGAAGTGAAAGTCAATTATGAAGATGACAGAGTGGATCGGATTAGCGGAGAGAGGAAGATAGAGAAGGAAGACAAGAATGACACATGACACCGTGTCGAGCGCAGCAGTGGCAAATTTTTGAGGAGTTTCAGGTTGCCGGAGAATGCGAAGATGGATGAGATTAAGGCTGCGATGGAAAATGGTGTTCTTACTGTTACTGTTTCAAAAGAAGAGGTGAAGAAACCTGATGTTAAGGCAACTGAAATCTCTGGTTGATATTTTGTGGATCATCTAAGTGTCAACTTATAGAGCATCTTTGGTTGGCAATACTAGTAGTTTGTAAAATATAGAGAAAACTGTGTGTATATTTATGTGCTAGGGGAAACGTGGTTAATCTCTCAGCTGTGTTTCAAGTATGATGATTTAATAAGTAATTAACATATAATTATATAAACTGTGTGGCTATTGTTGTTTATTATGTTCATATGTGGTGTTCCATTGCGTCATTAATTTCTTGGTTGCTTGAAAGAGTTTATTTTTTCGCTCAATAAGTTAAGCAGATGAATTCAAAAGGATCGAGGAAAATAATACAAGCTAAAGGGCACGCCTAAGAGCCAAGAAAATAAAATTAGGCAAGGATAAAAAATTGCAATTATGTCACCTAGTTCGGTTACTATAAATTAGTGGTTGTTGAGGCATTGTTTGAGCTTCAATATTGGTACTAATTTGCATGTTTAATCGGTTGTATATATATATATATATAACTACTTGGCTTGTATAGTTGGGCAATTTAATAGTGATGGTGAAAGTATAACTTTTGTGTGTTTTTGTGTAGAATGCGAGATTTTGCTAGAGATGAAGTGGAACATTCACCTTTTTGCTAACAAGAAAGGCCTACAAATCCAAATGATCGATTGGAAAATGAGAATGGTTTTGTCATTGTGGAGCGGTGCAAGAATGACAAGGTTCTTTAACGTGTGAAACCTAGACAAAATGAGGTATTCACAACCATGCCACCCAACAACACTGTAAAAGAAAATTGACAAACAACATTAGTAAGGCTTTTCCATTTTGTAAGCAATAGTAAAAAGTTTTCAATTGTTGAAGAAAAACAATAGAGATTCCTTCATTATTTGAGTGACTTTTCAAGTGGTATGTATTAAGATTCCTCAATTATTCAAGTGGCAGACCAATCTAGCACAAGAAAACAAATCCACACAATTACGTAGCCTTAAGTGGCCATGCTTAATAACAAATTAATACCAAATAAATAATGAATAGTTCTTTGAGATTTGAGTTTGATCATCTAGTAAAAGAAATCGATGCGGGGTCCATTCGAATTTAGAGAGTGAGATGAGAGTGATGGTATAGGAAGAGTACAACCATGAGGTGGTGTGTATTCCGATCTTTTGCTAAGCATGGAATTGTTGCTGGAAGATCAGAGATAATTTCCAACAGTTGGAGGAACTAAAATTTTTGATTTTTACGTGTTCTTTTTTTTTTTTTCTTTTTGTTACTGATTTTGCTTTTCTATCTGTTACTACGACAATAGGTATATTAGGTGACGAAATTCAGCATGGAAAATATTTTCGTCACCAAAAGGTCTTAGTGCTTCTCAAAGTAAGGCTCTAGTTATAAGAAATAAAAGAGACATAATTTTGGCAACAAAATGCAATTTTCGTCTATTTGTGCTACTCAAAATAACCAATTGATGAATGTGTCATTTGAGTTAGTGTTTATGGGCAAGGGAGAAGATTGCTTGTAGCTCACCTAATAATAGTTTACAGTTATTGTTCTATAATGTAGTTTTTCTCAGGTTCTTGGTTATCATCTATTCGATATTAATGCTTCATAGGGATCGTATGATCAAATGGTTGTGTTTCTGTAAGTTAGGCATGTCTTGTCTTTCTTTGAAAATCAAAATATTGCAGCTTCTTATTGAACTCTGTTTTGTTTTGAACTTTTCTAAACAAGTTATGAGATGCAAGGAAGGGGGATGTTCTATAAATGCCTTCTTGCACTTGTCAAAGTGTCAGTCTTTCTATCTAATTATGATCGAGCCTAAAATATACAAAAATAGGTAGAGTGAAATGGAAATTCTTTGTCCTTGGGTCCATATAATTGTTGATTTCAAGCATTTTTTGGTGTAACTTTAACAGTATGGTTGCACTTCAACCGGATTTGAGTTTCATATCCTTTTAAATATTGATCTCAGAAATTATGTGCTCCTTTAATTAGATATGAAATTGTATTCGCCTTTACCATTATTTGTATTTTTTGAGAAAATTGACATCACATTTTTAGAGCCCTCTAGTGCTTTTATCCGATTATAGCTCAGGTTTCAGAGACTCAAAACTCCTTAAGAGGCTGGATGGCTCCTAGAACAATTAGAAGAAATCTCATTGCTTGTAGGGTGCAGAGTAGCAACTAGCAACATGCTAAAACTTTCTACTACAGTTGTGATCTTAGGAGTTGTGGAAAATATTTTTCATTCTTTGAATTACACATATTATCTTTGAGAAACAGGAGTGTCCTGCTTCACTTTCCTCCATTTTTCTTCCTTGACCTTCTTATACTGGAGGAGTCTTTTGAAGCTAGTTAATTGGAATAATTTTTGAGTCACTGGCCATCTGGATATCTTCTTTCTCTATCAAGGTGCTAGAGTTTGGAGCCTTGACCTCCTTGTCTTTCTTATTGTCCAACCAGAAACAGAGTGTAGTTGGTTTTTAGGCGTTGAAAATGGTACAACAACATATCAATACTGTGGAACTCAGCCCATAGCAATCGTGCTCATAGCCAGTTCTCGAACGTTTAGAACCCCCAATGAAAGAATTAATGATAATGGGTCACTAAATTTTAATAGATAATTATAGTAGATTAGATTTCGTGTTTTTCCCCGCAATAAACCTCATAATTCCAGAATAACTCTGATTGGAAGTTAGCAATTTGATGAAGAAAGGTAAACCGATTCAAATTGAAAAGAGTTGAAGCGACTTAAGCAATCTTTTTTATTTTTCTTTTTTCAATGTATTTTTCCGAGCAAAACAATGCTTCTACATAATTTTGAACTATCTACACAGAGGGACACATCATGACAATTATAAGACGAACTTTCTCATTGAAACCTTCTCACAAGTAAACCGAAATTTATTTTCAGTAATCATAGCTTACGACATACATTTGCATATAAGATATGGTAATCAGCAAATCCTAATTTAGCCAGAAATCTCAATGGCCTTGACGTCAGGCTTCTTGACTTCCACCTTAGGGACCATCACAATAAGAACACCATTCTCCATGGAAGCCTTAATCTGATCCATCTTAGCATTCTCAGGAAGCCTGAACTTCCTCAAGAACTTGCCGCTGCTACGCTCCACTCTATGCCACGTGTCTTTCTTCTCTTCCTTCTCCACTTTCCTCTCACCGCTTATTTGTAGCACTCGGTCATCTTCAACTTCAACCTTCACTTCCTCTTTGTTGAGCCCAGGAAGATCAGCTTTGAACACATGGGCTTCTGGGGTCTCCTTCCAATCCACGCGAGTGTTAACCAAGGCAGAAGTTTCTCTTGCAAACTGAGGTTCAGATGAGAGTGAGAAATCCTTAAAGGGGTCCCAAATCTCGAACGAGAATGGATCCAAGATGTTGCTTTGGCGGCTACCAAAGAAGCTTGGAATCAGCGACATCTTAATTAATAAGAGCTTATAGCTAGTACAGAAAAAACCTTTGATTTGAAGCGGTTGTTTGTAAGTAAAGCCTAGAATGACACTTGATACTTCGGAATGGTTTGGGAAGAAAGGATATTTGGGTATTTATAGGTCTTTAAAGGATTCTTCAAGTGTTTTCTCGCGAATTCTGGTTGTTGTTTGTCTCCTATAGTCTCGTTAACGAATTTTCTTGTTGTTTAATGAACTTTCTAGTTTCTAGAATCGTTGCGAACCTTCCATTGCTAGCCCACATGGGTACTAGGCTGCCAGTGCCACCAATACGTGTATTGGGCCTAATCCACAATTTTGGGAACCCAAATTTGTTTTGAACCCCCCCCCCCCCCAAAAAAAAAAAAAAAAAAAGGAAAATTATTAGGTACTGACCCATTATTTCTTTCTTTTATTTTATATGGCCCAATCCATATAACTTTAATAGGAAATTTTGAGGGAGTGTGGTACTGAGAGGCTGGGAGCAAAAAAGAGAGCCTATTTAAGCTTAGGTATGAAAATGAAAAGGAACATCACATAAAATTATATCAATTCCATATTAAGTACTCTATATATTAGCGAAAAATAAAGTATAGAAAAGTAGCAAAAATACACTAAGCATATAAAAGTAGCATAAGTAGACTAAGGTTTGTATTAGATAATTAATTATTAATTGAGGTGCATATTAATAGGGTTGTAAATAAGGTGAGTTAAATATTAAAAGTTTAGGTTTGATTAATTTTATTTTATTTCAATCATGAGCAAGCTCAAACAAACTGTCAAGCTATAATAAATATCCAAGATTGATTTAATTTTCTTGTTAAATAAATTCAAGCTTGTTTATGAATAATTTAATTAACTTATTTTTTAATTTCCACTTATAGTAAACACTACAACTAGAATTTTTTACCTCCATAATTTTATTCCAATAATTGATAACTTAATTATAGTTACAAATATATAATTTGAGTAAATCTATAATAAATATATCACTTGAGTAAATTAGATCATTTTGGATGTATAAAAATTAAATTTACCAACATAATTCTCTAAAAAAAAACAAATTACCAACCTTGTACTATGTATAATTTTTATTACAAGATGGGCTATTTAAATTGACAATAAATTATAAATAACAGTTTAGTATCCAGATCTTCTACTCTCACAAGCTTGGGCTCAGTGGGTAGGGTATTATTATAATCACGACAAAGTGGAAGATGCCAACTTAGGTTACCCCTCTAACCCATTTTTTGTTCATAAAAAAAAAAAAGTACATTATTATATTTAATTTAGGCATGTTTAATATATAGTTGAACTTAAACATGAACTTGATCAATTTAAACCCCCCAATTTTTTTTTTTTCTTTTTCATAATATACTTATGCATGTTCAATTTTTTTAAGAAAAGTACTTTCAACTTTTCGTCCCCCACAAATTATTTCTTTAAACATTATAAAAATATAATGGTTTAAAGCTGACAATTTTATTCTAACTCTTTACTTTTTTGGCAATAAAATATAAAGTGACTTGTTCTATCGCAGATCAACAAAAAGTAAAAGAAATTCACATTTTTTTCCACGGTCTTTAGGAGATTACAAGGAGAAATTTTTTTTTTTTTTTGGTTGGGGTTTTTCATTGCTTTTGCAAGTTGTGAGCAGTGACCAAGCCCTATTTCACATCATTAACTAGTCTTCTATGTCAAGCTATAATAAAAATATATAAGTTTCTTTCTTAATTGCTCTATTTCCAATTCTCCAAATTATTTAATATCTTTATCACTAAATTTAAACTAATTTCCTTTTGTTTGAGGCAATATTTATAAGGGAAAAACTTAGATACAATACTTTTAACTACTGTTCCTTATATTTCTCTCTTAAATTTTTCCATCTATCTAGTTTGATAATTTAAACAAACGGCTTTAAAATATCATTTCAATATTTATAAGGAGAAAACTTAAATACAATACTTTAACTATTGTTCCTTATATTTTCCTCTTAAATTTTTCCATCTATCTAGTTTGATAATTTAAACAAACGGCATTAAAATACTATTTCATTTCATTTTTTTCTCTTTTATTCCCCCATTCTGTGAGAGAACATAGAATAGAAACCCATGGCATTAGATCTCTCCAACTTCTCACCCTCAATATGAACCAAATTGTAGCCAAGAAAGGGTAAGAAGGTCATTGGGTAAAGAGTAAGAAGAAGAAGGTAAGGGATGAGAAGGAGAAGATGCTAATAAAGAAGTGAAAGTGGTTCTTGATTTTGGAGATTTCGAAGAGATTCAAAAGTAAGTTTGAGGAGATTTTGCACATCAAATTGTGGTGGTCCTTGATTTTGGAGTTTTGGACTTCCTAGAAGTCGCGATAGAAAGAAAAGATCAAATTTTTTTGTTGCTCTTGTAAGGTTGTTATTTACAACTATATATTTTTTTGGCTTATATTCCGTGCCAAATTTGATTGTAATTATTTTCAATTTGTTGTACCTTATATTTATTGTGGGATTTCATTGTAAGGAATGTGTGATAGAGAGAGTAGTGTGAAGACTCAAGTATTTGAAAATTGAAGAAGATTTCACGAGTATCTCGCGACTTAGCATCCCGCGAAGTATATCATGTGTCCTGCACATGTTAGAATGCGAAGAGTCAGGTCAGATGGAGACAGTTGTGTCTCACGAGTATCTCGCGGGTAAGGCCTTCCCACGAGACACCCGCAAGACATATTGTTCTGCCAGCTTGTCCAGTCTAATTCACACTTTTTGTGCCTACACTATATATACCCACATTACCCACAAATGTAAAGGAGAGCTTCTGAGAGAAAACCTTAGCCAAACACCTTAAGAGTTAAAGATTGTTATACTCATAATACTCCACACATTTGTTTTGAGAATTTCCTCATTTCCTACCTCTCCATTTTCATACCATTGAGATGTTGATAGCCCAAACACTTACCACACCCTTTGAGTGTGTTAAGTAAAGTTTTGGTACTGCTGAAAAGTATTAGAAGAAGTCTAGAATGGCAGATGCAACATGGAGCTTGTTGTAGGATCTGGTGAATTAGACAAGACACGGTTCCGAAAAGTTTTGTTGAAGTAGGAGCTTGGAGAGCTTAGGTACAGAGAGTAGATTAGACTTGAAAAGTCTCTTGCTCACCCTTGTATCTCAACTGATTGTTTAGTAGATTGATTTTCACTTGGAGGGCGGCAGAGGGATTTTTCACCGAGTTCTTCGATTCTCTCTTCGATAACACATCTCGGTGTTATCTGTGTTTGCATCTCTTTTTCTTACTCGTGTTCATTTCATTTTTATTGCTATGTTACTTTAAATATGGATTAGAATAGTTATTTTGCTCATATGCTTGTGTTTATACTATTTTGCACTTAATATTAAATTAGTGTAAAATCAACTAAGCCGTAATTTTAATTTAAGAGTTTAAACAGCTTGTGTGTTTTCGACACATTTTCGAGCTTTTAACTTTTTTTCCCCTTTTTTTTTTTTAAAAAATTTTTTTGCTAAGGCTTTTTTGTTTGCTTTTGATGATAACCGTTAGTTATTTTTCAGCTGAAGGAACAGATCCTACAATTTGAGAGATCCGAAGCCATGGCCATGGGTCCTCCTGCAGTACAAGAAAAAGAAAAAAGAAAGAAAAAAAAAAGTATTTTTAGTTTTAACGCCATTTACCTAGGTTATTAAACTGGACAAATAACAAAGTTGTTTATGAAGAGTACCAAGAGTTTGATTTACAACTATAGATATTAGAGATATACATAAACCAACAAAAGAAACTTCTCACCTGTCCAGGCTGTCCTATGTTTCTATACTCATACATTTGACATGCAGGCATACTGTAGCACGTAGACAGTTCTTCATTTTTGCACTTTGAAGAAAATTTGTTCCTTCCATGCTTGTGAAGATTTGAGAAAACAAGAAGTGAGGGTAGAGAAACCTAAGAGAATGGTTGGAAATGGGTATTCCGCTAAGGTTACCTACCAACTACTTCTCACAGATCCTGCAGTTTTTTATTTTTCTGGATTACATAGACCTTTTTATTAAGGTATTATCCACAGAATTTTTCTTGTTTGATTGTAATTATTTTCAATCTGTTGTACCTTATATTTATTGTGGGATTTCATTGTAAGGAATGTGTGATAGAGAGAGTAGTGTGAAGACTCAAGTATTTGAAAATTGAAGAAGATTTCACGAGTATCTCGCGACTTAGCATCCCGCGAAGTATATCATGTGTCCTGCACATGTTAGAATACGAAGAGTTAGGTCAGATGGAGACAGTTGTGTCTCACGAGTATCTCGCGGGTAAGGCCTTCCCACGAGACACCCGCAAGACATATTGTTCTGCCAGCTTGTCCAGTCTAATTCACACTTTTTGTGCCTACACTATATATACCCACATTACCCACAAATGTAAAGGAGAGCTTCTGAGAGAAAACCTTAGCCAAACACCTTAAGAGTTAAAGATTGTTATACTCATAATACTCCACACATTTGTTTTGAGAATTTCCTCATTTCCTACCTCTCCATTTTCATACCATTGAGATGTTGATAGCCCAAACACTTACCACACCCTTTGAGAGTGTTAAGTAAAGTTTTGGTACTGCTGAAAAGTATTAGAAGAAGTCTAGAATGGCAGATGCAACATGGAGCTTGTTGTAGGATCTGGTGAATTAGACAAGACACGGTTCCGAAAAGTTTTGTTGAAGTAGGAGCTTGGAGAGCTTAGGTACAGAGAGTAGATTAGACTTGAAAAGTCTCTTGCTCACCCTTGTATCTCAACTGATTGTTTAGTAGATTGATTTTCACTTGGAGGGCGGCAGAGGGATTTTTCACCGAGTTCTTCGATTCTCTCTTCGATAACACATCTCGGTGTTATCTGTGTTTGCATCTCTTTTTCTTACTCGTGTTCATTTCATTTTTATTGCTATGTTACTTTAAATATGGATTAGAATAGTTATTTTGCTCATATGCTTGTGTTTATACTATTTTGCACTTAATATTAAATTAGTGTAAAATCAACTAAGCCGTAATTTTAATTTAAGAGTTTAAACAGCTTGTGTGTTTTCGACACATTTTCGAGCTTTTAACTTTTTTTCCCCTTTTTTTTTAAAAAAATTTTTTGCTAAGGCTTTTTTGTTTGCTTTTGATGATAACCGTTAGTTATTTTTCAGCTGAAGGAACAGATCCTACAATTTGAGAGATCCGAAGCCATGGCCATGGGTCCTCCTGCAGTACAAGAAAAAGAAAAAAGAAAGAAAAAAAAAAGTATTTTTAGTTTTAACGCCATTTACCTAGGTTATTAAACTGGACAAATAACAAAGTTGTTTATGAAGAGGACCAAGAGTTTGATTTACAACTATAGATATTAGAGATATACATAAACCAACAAAAGAAACTTCTCGCCTGTCCTATGTTTCTATACTCATACATTTGACATGCAGGCATACTGTAGCACGTAGACAGTTCTTCATTTTTGCACTTTGAAGAAAATTTGTTCCTTCCATGCTTGTGAAGATTTGAGAAAACAAGAAGTGAGGGTAGAGAAACCTAAGAGAATGGTTGGAAATGGGTATTCCACTAAGGTTACCTACCAACTACTTCTCACAGATCCTGCAGTTTTTTATTTTTCTGGATTACATAGACCTTTTTATTAAGGTATTATCCACAGATTTTTTCTTGTTTGATTGTAATTATTTTCAATCTGTTGTACCTTATATTTATTGTGGGATTTCATTGTAAGGAATGTGTGATAGAGAGAGTAGTGTGAAGACTCAAGTATTTGAAAATTGAAGAAGATTTCATGAGTATCTCGCGACTTAGCATCCCGCGAAGTATATCATGTGTCCTGCACATGTTAGAATACGAAGAGTCAGGTCAGATGGAGACAGTTGTGTCTCACGAGTATCTCGCGGGTAAGGCCTTCCCACGAGACACCCGCAAGACATATTGTTCTGCCAGCTTGTCCAGTCTAATTCACACTTTTTGTGCCTACACTATATATACCCACATTACCCACAAATGTAAAGGAGAGCTTCTGAGAGAAAACCTTAGCCAAACACCTTAAGAGTTAAAGATTGTTATACTCATAATACTCCACACATTTGTTTTGAGAATTTCCTCATTTCTTACCTCTCCATTTTCATACCATTGAGATGTTGATAGCCCAAACACTTACCACACCCTTTGAGAGTGTTAAGTAAAGTTTTGGTACTGCTGAAAAGTATTAGAAGAAGTCTAGAATGGCAGATGCAACATGGAGCTTGTTGTAGGATCTGGTGAATTAGACAAGACACGGTTCCGAAAAGTTTTGTTGAAGTAGGAGCTTGGAGAGCTTAGGTACAGAGAGTAGATTAGACTTGAAAAGTCTCTTGCTCACCCTTGTATCTCAACTGATTGTTTAGTAGATTGATTTTCACTTGGAGGGCGGCAGAGGGATTTTTCACCGAGTTCTTCGATTCTCTCTTCGATAACACATCTCGGTGTTATCTGTGTTTGCATCTCTTTTTCTTACTCGTGTTCATTTCATTTTTATTGCTATGTTACTTTAAATATGGATTAGAATAGTTATTTTGCTCATATGCTTGTGTTTATACTATTTTGCACTTAATATTAAATTAGTGTAAAATCAACTAAGCCGTAATTTTAATTTAAGAGTTTAAACAGCTTGTGTGTTTTCGACACATTTTCGAGCTTTTAACTTTTTTTCCCCTTTTTTTTTTTAAAAAAATTTTTTTGCTAAGGCTTTTTTGTTTGCTTTTGATGATAACCGTTAGTTATTTTTCAGCTGAAGGAACAGATCCTACAATTTGAGAGATCCGAAGCCATGGCCATGGGTCCTCCTGCAGTACAAGAAAAAGAAAAAAGAAAGAAAAAAAAAAGTATTTTTAGTTTTAACGCCATTTACCTAGGTTATTAAACTGGACAAATAACAAAGTTGTTTATGAAGAGGACCAAGAGTTTGATTTACAACTATAGATATTAGAGATATACATAAACCAACAAAAGAAACTTCTCGCCTGTCCTATGTTTCTATACTCATACATTTGACATGCAGGCATACTGTAGCACGTAGACAGTTCTTCATTTTTGCACTTTGAAGAAAATTTGTTCCTTCCATGCTTGTGAAGATTTGAGAAAACAAGAAGTGAGGGTAGAGAAACCTAAGAGAATGGTTGGAAATGGGTATTCCGCTAAGGTTACCTACCAACTACTTCTCACAGATCCTGCAGTTTTTTATTTTTCTGGATTACATAGACCTTTTTATTAAGGTATTATCCACAGAATTTTTCTTGTTTTAATAGATGAAGAGTCTCTCCTTGCACATAAAATGCTAATCTACATTATGAAAGTTGATCAAAACGTTGATGCCCTTTGATCTTAGAAAGATTAGGTTGGCCGTTCGCCGTTGGCAATTTGAGAAAGAAAGGGAAACCAATTAAAACTGATAAGGGTAAGCAACGATTTTAAACACTCTGTTTTTGCTTTCCTTAGATCTTTCAAAACATTACAAAGCTTTTCAATAGATACTCCCCAGTTCAGCGTACAGTTAAGGACACATCATGACAATTATCAAAGAAACATTGGTCTGGTTTGGAAAACAAATAGGTCTGGTTTGGTTGTTCGTTTCGAAGTTCTCTCTAGCTCGCTCTTGAAGCAAAGATGAATCATAGGAGTGTGAGGGAATCTTTGATCAGAGGAAGCAATATTCCGACAAGTCGCAACATTGGCAAGGTTGGATCTCTTCTCCAAGAACTGTCGTACTATCTTTGTTACCTCCTTTGGTGAATCTTCCAATGGTACGCTTATTGCAAAATTCTTGTTTAGAAATAATTGATAGGCCAAAAAATGTATTGACCTATTTGTCAAGTTAATTAATTAATTTAAGGTGAAAAATCTATTTTAGTCTCTACATTTTCATGCGATTTTCACTTTGGTCCCTAACTTTTTTTTCCACCAATTTTAGTTCCTATTCTGGAAAATGTGTCTCGTTTTTGTCCATGACGTTACATCAGAGACGAAAATTGAATAGCTGGCAAACGGAATAAATTAAAAATATTAAAATAATACAAACAAATGCCATGTCATTTTTTAAAAACAAAAAATTAATTTGTAAATTTTAACTAAATGAAAAAGAAGAAGGAAAAAACTGAAATAAAAATAAAAACCTAGAAAAGTAAGAAAATTCAAAACCTAGAAGGAGAAGGAGAACAAGAACAAACCCGAAAAATTCATACCACTGTCACTACCAAACTTCCATACCCAAACCACTGAGATTCATAACCAAACCCACTACCAAGCCATAAACAACCACTAAGATCCATACCCTTTAGTTTTGAGATAAGACCCAAGATCCATACCTTTCAGTTTTGTCGAGCCACAAACCCACCAACTAAACCAACCCAACAACCACCGAAGCCAACTCAGCCACCATCGAATCTAACCTAACCAACCCATCAAATCCAACCGACCCACAGTGAGCCAAGACCGCCCATGGCGAGCCACAACCACCCCACCCACGGCGAGCCATAACTACCCATGAGTAGACACCGAACCACGACGATCTGAATCGCACCCACCCAAAGCCTCCATGCTGATCGGTGCCACACCGATCTAAGGCCCAAAAGCTAATATTGAAAGAGAGGAGAAGCTTTCAAGGTGAGAGGAAGAGAGGAGAGAGCATGGGAGAAAGAGAGAAACTCTAAAAGTGAGAGGAAGAGAGAGAGAGTGAGATTAAAAAATAATTTTGGTTTGTTCTTGTTCTTGTTCTCCTTCTGGGTTTTGAATTTTTTGGGTTTTTGAATTTTCTTACTTTTTTTTTTTTTTTTTTTTAATTCAGTTTTTTCCTTTTTTTCATTTAGTTAAAATTTACAAATTAATTTTTTGTTTTTAAAAAATGATGTGGGAAATGTGGGTATTATTTTAATATTTTTAATTTATTCCATTTGCCAGTTGTGCAATTTCCGTCTCTGATGTAACGTTAGGGAAAAAAATGAGATGTGTTTTCCAGAATAGGGACTAAAATCAGTGAAAAAAAAAGTTAGAGACCAAAGTGGGAATCATGTGAAAAGATAGGGGCTAAAATGGATTTTTCGCCTTAATTTAATTACCCAAGTGAATTAATTAAGTTAATTTAACATGTAATAGCGTGGTAGCACAAACAAATCACCAAATAACTAAATGCAGCGGAAATTAAATTTGACATAGGTGATTTGTTTACGAATGAGGAAAACCACAAAGGAAAAACCCCACCAGGTGAATAAGGTCACTACTCTTGAAAATTCACTATTATCAAAATAAGCGATTATAAGTAAAAGAAATTTGAGTACCTAATACCAACATGTAGTTGAACCTTTACCCCAATATCCAATTGGACTTGTGATGTAGTGGCAATCTCTCCTTTCAATGCACGAATCCCAATATATGACTAAGTACTGATGCACGGATCCCAGTACGTGATTAACACATCAACTTGAGAAAGATGTTGGCTGCAAAGTTCTTCAGTTCATCCAACAATGAAGGCTATGAAGTTCATTGGTTACAAAACTCTTAGCGCAAAGACGTAGTAGCTTCTATGAAAAATATGATGAATTAGGGTAAGAATGTCTTCGGTCACAATATGCATGTAACAACAATTGTAACAACCTTTGCATCACTTTGCATCGCACGTGATGGCCTTTAAAATAATCCTTATATATGTCTAGGGTTGTGAGAAACGAAACCTTATACAAATACACATGGATATGCGTTAAATCAGACTTGAAAATTCTAATTTCGTAATTCTCGACAGATTCAGCTTCTGTCGAGCTTCTGTTGAGTTTCAACATTAAACCTTAGTAGAAAGGATTCTGTAGAGACATCTGTTGAGCTTTAATGAAGAGCACTTCTTTACTTGTTTCTTGGCCAGACTTGCATGACTTCAATACTAAACTTGAACACTTGTTTCTTGAAGTACTAAACCCATCCTAGATTTACCAAATTACAAGTAAAGTGCGTTTTGTCAAAGGATTAGCCAATTTATATAACATATGTCTCTAACAATCTCACATATGTCCTAACAATGATTGTTGAGATTTTTCGTTCTTTTTCTTGTTGATTTAAGTGCAAAATTATTGTTTCATTTTGTTAGGTTTTTAACAACTCCATTCAAATGCAAAAGGAAGTGAGCTATTTCAACCAAAAAAAAAAAAAAAATCATTTATACGATGCGAATTGGTCAATTAGGGTTTTTTGAGATTTGATTACTTTTTCATGCATGTAATTAAAATGGTTGTGATGATTAATTGATTGGATATATAAGATCTAGCTAGGTTGAATTTTCTCATTCTTCTGCCTAGACATGTGAGCATTTGATTAACAAAGCATGTGAACATATAAGCACATGAGCATATAAGCTTCAAGTACACATATATCTTACCATTTAATCACCTTAGCATTTATGCACAATTATCAAAGCATGTGAGTGCACGAGCATCCAACTGCATGAGCACACCAACCTTCAACATTATAGATATATCATCATCCAGGTGTTTGCACATGTGGATACAAACAAATGGTTGATACTTAATGAGAATCAATGAATAAGCCCTATGAAGGAGTGACACTTAAATAAACACGTAAGCAATTAAGCATAAGAGTATACAAGCATGTGAGCATGAGAGCATAGAAGCGTGTGAGCATTTAAGCACCCAAGTAAACATAACTCTTACTACCTAATCATCTTAGCATTTAAGCACGATCATTAAAGCATTTCAGTGCATGAATTTCCAATTGCATGATCACTTAAGCCTCCAAGTATAGAGACGTATCATTATACAAGTGTGTGCACATGTGTGTGGATATCAAACATGTGAATATCAATGCATGTGAGCATGCGATCATCCAAACATATGAGGATGATAGCATGGTATCATCAAAGCATGTGATAATGGAAGCATGTAATCATCAAAGCATGCAAGCATGGGATTAGGTGATCGTCAAGGCATGCGAGCATGAGATCATGTAATCATCAAAGCATATGAGTGTGAACATTCAAACATATTGGCATCCAAATGTGTGAGCAATCAAGCATTTGAGCTTCAGAGCATGTGTGAGCATGGGAGCAAACGATCATTGAAGCATGTAAGAACATATGAGTATAAGAGCATATGTGCATGTGAGAATATGATCATCAAAGCATTCAAACAAATGAGCATAAGGGAATACAAGCATATGGGCATGTGATCGTCAAAGCATGTAGACATGAGAGAATATGATCATCAAGGCATGTAGACATAGGAACATTCGATCATCGAAGCATGTGAACATTGGAGCATGTGATCATTAAAGCATATGAATATAGTAGTATGTGATTATCAAAGCAAGTAGACATGTTAGCATGTGATCAACAGAGCAAGTAGACATCTGAGCATGTGATCAACAAAGCATGTGAATGTACAAGCACATGAGCATATAAGCATTGAAGTACACATTCATCTTACTGTCTAATCACCCTAGCATTTAAAGATAATCAACAAAGCATGTGAGTGCATGAGCATTCAACTACATAAGTACATTAGCCTCCAAGTGTGTGAACATGTGGATACAAACATAAGGTTGATGCTTAATAGGAATGAATGAATTTGTATTATGGAGTGACGCTTAATTGAACATGTGTGCATTTTACCATGAGAATATACAAACATGTGAGCATGAGAGCATACAACCATGTGAGCATACAAGCATATGAGCATTTAGGCACCCAAGTACACGTACCTCTTACAGCCCAATCACCTCAACATTCAACTACAATTGTCAAAGCAATTGAGCGCACAAATGTTTAATTGCATAATCACTTGAGCCTTCTAGCATATAGACATATCATCATGCAAGTGTATGCACATGTGAATGGATATCAAACAAGTGAATATTAATGCATGTGAGCAAGGCAACATGTCATCATTAAAGGATATGAGCACAAGAGCATGAGATCATTAAAGCACGTGAGCATTGGAGCAGATGATCATCAAAGTGTGAGAGCATGAGAGCATGCAATCGTCAAGGCAAGTGCATATGGGAGCATGTAATCATCAAAGCATGTGAGCATTCAAACATGTGAGCATTCAAACATGTGAGAATCCAAGCATGTGAGCAATCAAGCAAGTGAGCATACAAGCATGTGAGCATGGAAGAATACGATCATCAAAGAATGTCAACATGTGAGAAACTAAGCAAGTAAGAGTAGGTGAGCATGATAGCATACCTGTATATGAGCATGTGATTATCAAAGTGTCCAAACATATCAGCATAGGGGCATACAGGTGTGTAACCATGAGATCATCAAAGCATGTAGACATGAGAGCATATGATCATCAAGGCATATAGACATGGGAGCATACGATCATCGAAGCATGTGAATATAGGAGCATGTGATCATTAAAGTATGTGAGTATAAGAGCATGTGCTCATCAAAGCAAGTACACATGTGAGCAAGTGATCATCAAAGCAAGTACACATGTGAGCATGTTATCAATAAAGTATGTGAACATACAAGCACATGATAATTTAAGCATCGAAGGACACATACATCTTATCGTTCAATCACTTTGGAATTTAAGAACGAGATCCAACTGCGTGCATTCATCAAAGCATATGAGAATGATGGCATCAGAACATGTGATCATCAAAGCGTGTAAGCATTCAAACATGTGAGAATCCAAGCATGTGAGCAATCAAGGATGTGAGCATCCAAATATATGAACATGGGAGCATACGATCATTGAAGCGAGTAGACATGTGAGGAGCTATGCATGTAAGAACATGTGAGAATGAGAGCGCATCGGCGTGTGAGCATGTGATCATTAAAGTGTCCAAACACATAAGCATGAGGGCATATAGACATATGTGTATGTGATGGTCAAAGCAAGTAGAAATGGGAGCATACAATCATTAAAGCATGTCATTATCAAATTATGTGAACATCAAAGCATGTGAACATAGGAGCAAGTGATCATCAAAGCAAGTAGACATTTGAGCATGTGATTAACAAAGCTTGTGAACATACAAGCATATGAGAATTTACCCAAGTACACATACATCTTATCATCCAATGACCTTAGCATTTAAGCACGATCATTAAAGCTTGTGAGTGCATGAGCATCCAACTGTATGAGCACATCAACCTTAAAACATATAGATATATTGTCATTCAAGTCTGTGCACTTGTAGATATAGACACAAAGAATTAATGAATAACTTTTATAAAGGAGTGACTCTTAATTGAACATGTGAGCATTTAAGCATGAGAGTATACAAGAATGTGAGCATAAGCGTGTGGCAGCATGGGCTCATCAAAGCATATAAGCACGGGAGCGTGGGATTATCAAAGCATGTGAGTATGGGAACATGTGATCGTCAAAGCAACTGAGCATGGGAGCATGTGGTAATCAGGTCATGTTAGCATTGAAGAATGTGAAGAATAAATCATGTAAGTGTGTGAGCATTTAAACATGTAAGCATCCAGGCATGTCAGTAATCAACTATGTAATGATCTAAACATATAAGAATGAGAGCATACAATCTTCAAAGCAGGTCGACATGTGAGAAACCAAGCATGTAAGAACATGAGAGCATACGAGCATGTAATCATCAAAGCATCCAAACATAAAAGCATAAGGGCATATAGGCATGTGAGCTTGTGATTGTGAAAGCATGTAGACATGGGAGCATATGATCATCAAGGGATGTAGACATGGAAGCATACAATCATCGAAGCATGCGAACATAGGAGCGTATGATCATTAAAGCATGTGAATATAGGAGCATGTGATCATCAAAGTAAGTACACATATGAGCATGAGATCATCAAAACAAGTACACATGTGAGAACGTGATTAACAAAGCATATGAACATCTAAGCACATAAACATTTAAGCATCCAAGTACACATACATCTCATTGTCCAATCATCTTAGGATTTAAGCATGATCATCAAAGCATGTGAGTGCAAGAGCATCCAACTACATGAGCACATCAGCCTCTAAGCATATAGATATATTGTCATTCAAGTGTGGACAAATGTGGATGCAAACAATGGGTTGAAGCTTAATGAGAATTAAAAAATAAATCTTATGAAGTAGTGATACTTAATTTAAGTGTGAGCATCTAAGCATGAAAGTATACAAGCATGTGAGCTTGAGAGCATATAAGAATGTGATCATGAGAGCATACAAGCATGTGAGCATACAAGCATATGAGCATTTAAGCACCCAAGTACACATACCTCTAATCTCTTATTCACCAATGCATTCAAGCACAATCATTAAAGAATTTGAGAGAATGCCTAATTACGCACTCACTTAAGCCTCCAAGCCTATAAACATATCATCATTCAAGTGTGTGCACATGAGTGTGGATATCAAACATGTGAATATCAATGCATGTGAGCATTGAGCATGTGGTCATCAAAGCATTTGAGCATGGGAGTGTGGGATCATTAAAGCATGTAAGCACGGGAGCATGTGATTGTTAAAGCATGTGAGCATGGGTGTAACACTCGCCTTACTTAAATTTAATTTTATTGCTTCTAGAATGGGGTTGATGAATTATTTAATTTATTTTGAAGATGATATTATTTTATATTATGATATCTACAAAGAAAATAAATAAAAGAAGATGTAACGTGGAGAGATATTTTGTGGATTATTCATTATATAACTTTTAGTCTCCTTATCAATTAAGGAAAAGGACAAGAGATTAAAACCTATTTGGATTAGGAGTTTAAGTGTTATTGGAATCCTTTAGAGTATCTAAACAACCTTATTTTGAGTTTAATTGGGAATTAAAGACTTGGAAGCTTATTTAAGTTTTATGAGCTTCTTGGAGGCTAAAGAGATGAGTTTTAGTGGGTTTTAAATTCCAGCCCAAGTAGGAAATGTGTTTAACGTGTAAAGCTGAATTTATTTAAGAGTACTAATTGGAGTGGGATTGGTCTTCCTAGACTGAATTGGAGTGTTATTTTAGAGGGGTGTGTGTGTGAGTGTGTGTGTATTGGGTCTTTTTAAGTCAACCACGTGAAATGTAGAGAGAGATTGCAAGATTCCCAAAAAAAAAAAAAAAAAAAAGAAGAGAAGAAGTTAGTGCTTAGCCTGTAAAGGTTTAGGAGTAAAGAATTAGGGTTTCTTTACATTGAAAAGAATAGAATAACGTGGTACTACTAGAGCAACCAACAAGTTAATATTGTACTGAGGTAAAAGTCTAATTATTGGATTCATTAAACGCATCTTTAACTTAGGATTCATCATCTCATAGTTGCCTAGAAGTCTTAGAAATTATATTGATATATTCAAGGGAAAAAAGGCTATCATGGAAGTATCTATATAAACGTACATTAGTTTATTAATTTTGAAAGTGATCCTAATATATATGTGGACTAGTATCACCATTCTTTATAAGTTAAGCCTATATAGACATCCATGGGTGGTGTTCAATGGTATATATACAGGTATAGCAAATTGTGGTATTAGGGATTTCACTACAATTATATAAAATATGGTATAGACATGATATATATTTGAAAGCTATGTTGGATTTAATATTGCGAAATCTTCACAATGGTAAGGAAAAGTTTTGTAAGAGGACTTCTTGGTTATTTGAAACCTGCCCTTATTGAGTAATTTGATCCTTAATTAGGTTCTAGCTAACATCGTTCTGGACAATTGAAGTGAAGCTTGGTTTAGCAATTAGAGATAAGTAGACTTCAAAACATGATGCCTCTCAAGGTGTGTGTGTGTGTGTGTGTACACACACACACACACACACACACACACACACACACACATATATATATATGCAAAAGTGAAGTTTCAAAAACTTATACCATTGTCAATGTTTTATACACATACTTGAATTTTATTATTTCTTGTGTGTTATTTTGAAACTGTATATGTTAAGAATGAGTCAAAACTATATTTTTGAGAAATTATTCATTATATGATAAATGATTGTTATTGATAATATTGTAATAAAGTAAGAATATTTTCAAGCGGTTAGCTAGACAGTCTACAACCTTTGCCAACACAGGGTTGTGTTGGCCTTTAGCCGATCTAGTGTTATTGTAGTGTGGTGCAGTATTATTGTTTGCTCTGCAGAGCCAATGTTATTGTTTGCTCTTTGAAGCCAATGTTGCCTCTTTAAGGTTAGTGTTATTGTTTCCTATGGGAATCACCCACCGAGTGTTTAGTGGTTTATATCTTTATTTGGCTAATGTTTAATGTTTTTCATATCAAATTATTGTTTTATTGTTATTGACCTTTATAAATGGAAAAGTTGTTTATTACTACAATATATTGTTTCTACCTATTTAGTGTATTTTGGCTAACTAAAATGGTTACTTTTCTTTTTTTTACTGATTACATTGTTATAGTTAAATATTTTCTTTCTGATAGTTTTATAGAATATATTATATTATTGTTAAAACTATTTGTAAATATTTTATAAAGATTATATTTTGTAAATGATACTATTGTTTTGTTTTGAAAGACATCCTCATGTTATGTAGTCTCTTATTGAGCTTCTAACTCACCCTCCTTTCTCCACCCTTTTAGATTAGAGCAGTGGAATATTTTTTTTGGTGGTAGATCATTGGAGTCATAGATTGAAGACTTCTTTTGGAGCTATGTTAGTTGATGGACTATTTTATAATGTTTTCTTAGGATAGTGAGTTTAGTATTTGTGAAACTATTTGGGATTGTATTTGGAGACTTTATTGTTAAACTTTTAGTTTGATGGATTTTATAAGAATGCGTTGATGGTTTGAAGTTTATTTGTGGATATTTAATTACACTCTCCATTATAGCAAATGTTGATTATTTATAAGATAGTCCGTGCATCTAAATCCTTGATATGGGTTTGGGGTGTTACAATGGGAGCATATGATCATCAAGGCATGTGGGCATTGGAGAATGTGATATCAAAGCATGTGAGCGTGTGAGAATTTAAACATGTAAGCACCCAAGCACTTCAACAATCAACAATGTAAGTATCCAAGCATGTCAGCATGGGAGCATACACGATTATCAAAGCAAGTGGACATGTGAGCAACCAAGCACGTAAGAACATAAGAGCATACAGGCATGTGAGCATGTAATCATCAAAACATCTAAACATATGAGTATGAGGGCATACAAGCATGTGAGCATGTGATCACTAGAGCAAGTAGATATGTGAGCATGTGATCATCAAGGCAAGTACACATGTGAGCATGTTATCAACAAAGCATGTGAACATACAAGAACACGAGCATGTAAGCTTCAAAGTACACATACATCTTACCATCCAATCACCATAGCATTTAAGCACGATCATGAAAGCAAGTGAGTGCACAGGCATTCGACTCAATGATCACATTAGCCTACAAGTATATAGATACATTGTCATCTAAATGTTTGCACATGTTGATACAATCCAAGGGTTGATGCTTAATGAGAATTAATGAATAACTCTTATGAAAAAGTTACACTTAATTGAACATGTGAGCATTTAAGCATGAGAGTATACAAGCATGTGACCACGAAAGCATACAAGCATTTGATCATGAGAGCATACAAGCATTTGATCATGCGAGCATACAAGCATGTGAGCATACAAAAACTTCACATACCTTTAACCTCCCAGTCACCTCAACGTTCAAGCATAATCATTAAAGCATTGGACTGGACGAATGTCTAACTACATGATCACTTAAGCCTCTAAGCCTATAGACATATCATCATCCAAGTGTGTGCACATGTGTGTGGATATCAAACATGTGAATATCAATTTATATGGGCATGCAATCATCAAAGTATTTGAACATACGAGGATGTAATCTTAAAAATGTTCAAGCATATGAGCATTAAGGCATATAGGCAAGTGGGCATATGATTGTCAAATCATACAGACATGGGAGCATATGATCATAAAATCATGTGAACATAGAAGTATGTGATCATTAAAGCATGTGAACATAGGAGCTTATGATAATCAAAGCAATTAGACATGTGTGCATGTTATCATCAAAGCAAGTACACATATGGACTAGTTATCAACAAAACATGTGAATATACAAGCATGTGTTCATGAGAGCATACATGCACGTGAACATTCAAGCGTGTGATCATAAGAACATAACAACATATGATCATGAGAGCATACAAACATATGAGCATTTAAGCACCTAAGTACACATAACTCTAATCTCCCAATCACCTCAGCTTCAAGCACAATCATCAAAGCATTTGATCCCACGTATGTCCCATTACACGATCACTTAAGCCTCCAAAGCAATAGACATATCATCATCCAAATTTGTGCACATATGTGTTGATATCAAACATGTGAATATTAATGAATGTGAGCAGGCGATCATTAAACCATTTGAACATACGATCATGTAATCATAAAAGTGTCTAAGCATATGAGTATCAAGGCATATGGGCAAATGGGCATGTGATCGTCAAAGTATGTAGACATGGGAGTATATGATTATCAAAGCATTTGAACATTAAAGCGTCTAAACATAGGAGCATGTGATCACTAAAGCAATTAGACATGTGAGTATGTGGTCATTAAAGCAAGTACATATGTGAGCATGTTATCAACAAAGCATGTGAACATACAAGAATATGAGCATGTAAGCTTCAAAGTACACATGCATTTTACCATCCAATTACCATAGCATTTAAGCACGATCATGAAAGCATGTGGGTGTGCAGGCATCCAACTCAATGAGCACCTCTGCCTATAAGTATATAGATATATTGCCATCCAAGTGTGTGCACATGTGGATCCAATTCAAAGGTTGATGCTTAATGAGAATTAATGAATAACTCTTATGAAAAAGTTACACTTAATTGAACATGTGAGAATTTAAGCATGAGAGTATACAAGCATGTGACCGCGAAAGCATACAAGCATTTGATCATGAGAGCATACAAGTATGTGAGCATACAAGAACTTAACTACACATACCTCTAAACCCAAACCTCAACATTCAAGCACAATCATCAAAGCATTTGGCTGCACGAACGTCCAACTACATGATCCCTTTAGCCTTTAAGCTTGTAGACATATCATTATCCAACTGTTTCCACATGTGTGTGGCTATCAAACCTGTAAATATCAATGCAGGTTAGCATGCAATCATTAATGCAATTGAACATAAGAGCATGTAATCATAAAAGTGTCAAAGCATATGAGCATCGTGGTGTATATGCAAGGGGGCATGTGATTGTCAAAGCATGTAGATATGGGAGCATATGATCATTGAAGCATGTGATCATCAAAGCAATTAAACATGTGAGCATGTGATTGTCAAAGCAAATACAAATGTGAGCACGTGATCAATAAAGCATATGAACATAAAAGCACTTGAGCATTTAAGAATCCAAGTACACATACATCTTACTGTCCAATAACCTTAGGATTTAAGCACGCTCATCAAAGCATATGAGTGTATGAGCATCCTACCAATGGAGCATATTAGCATCCAAGCATATAGTTATAAATCCTATGAAGGAGTGACACTTAATACAAATATGAACATTTAAGCATGAGAGTATACAAGTATTTGGGCACGAAAGCATACAAGCATGTGATCATGAGATCATACAAGCATATGGGTAATTAGGAACTTAAGTACACATATTGCTAATCTTCTAATCACCTCAATATTCAAGCAAAATCATCAAAGCATTTTAAGTGCACGGATGACAAAATACACGATCACTTAAGCCTCTAAGCCTATAGACATTTCATCATCCAAGTGTGTGCATATTTGTGTGGATATCAAACATGTGAATATCAATGTTTGTGAGCATGAGATCATCAAAGCAATTGAACATAGGACCAAGTAATCATCAAAGCGTCCAAGCATATGAGCATGAAGGCATACAAGAAAGTGGCATTGATCATCAAAGTAGGTAGACATGTATACGATCATCGAAACATGTGAATAGAGAAGCATGTGAACATTAAAGCATGTGAACACGGGAGCCTGTGATCATCAAAGCAAGTAGACATGAAGGCATGTTATCATCAAAGCAATGAAAAATGTGTGAAGGTTATCAACAATGCATGAAAGCATACAAGCCTATGAGCATTTAAGAACCCACGTACACGAAACTCTAATCTCCCAATGACCTCAGCATTCAAGCAAAATCGTCAAAGCATTTGAGCGCGTGAACGTCCAACTACATGATCACTTAAGCCTTTAAGCCTAAAGACATATTAGCATCCAAGTGTGTGCACATATGTGTGAATATCAAACATGTGAATATCAATACTTGTGAGCATGCGATTATCAAAGCATTTGAATGTAGGAGCATGTAATCATCAAAGTGTCCAAGCGTATAAGCGCGAAGTCATATAAGCAAGTGGACATGTGATCGTCAAAGCATGTAGGCACGGGAGCATACAATCATCAAAGCATGTGATCATCGAAGAATTTAAACATCAAAGTATCTAAACATTGGAGCATGTGATCACTAAAGAAAGGTGACACGTGAGCATGTGATCATCACAGCAAGTACACATGTGAGCATGTTATCAACAAAGTATGAGAACATACAAGCATTTGATCATGAGAGCATTAATGTGAGAGTATATAAGCATATGAGCATTTAAGTACCTAAGTACACATACCTCTAACTTCTCGATCTTTTTCGCATTCAAGCACAATCGTTAAAACATTTGAGCACACATACGTCGAACAACATGATCACTTATGCCTCCACCTGTGGGCACATGTGTGAGGATATCAAACATGTAAGCATGAAATCATCAAAACATTTGAACATAAGAGTAGGTAATCATCAAAACATACATGAGCATAAAGGGACACATGTAATTTGGCATGTGATCATCAAAGCATGTAAACGTGGGAGCATACAACCATTGAAGCATGTGAACATGGAAGCATATAAACATCAAAGCATGTAAACATAAGAGCCTGTGATCATCAAAACAAGTAGATATGTGAGCATGTTATCATTAAAGAAAAGACAAATGTGAACAGGTTATTAACAAAGCATGTGAACATACAAGCATGTGATCATGAGGGCATACATGGATATGAGCATTTAAGCACAATTGTCAACGCATTTAAGTGCACGAACATCCAACTATGCGATCACTTTAGCTTTCAAGCCAATAGACATTTCATCATCCAAGTGTGTGCACATAGGTGTGGATATCAAACATGTGAATATGAATGTGTATGAGTATGCGATCATCAAAGCATTTCAACATAGGAGTTGGTAGTCATCAAAGTGTCCAAGCATATAAGCTCGAAGGCATACAGACAAGCGGGCATGTGATCATCAAAGACTGTAGACAAAGATGCATTCGATCATAGAGACATGTGAACAGAGAAGTATGTGATCAACAAATAATGTGAACATAGGAGCATGAAATCATAAAAGTGTTCGAGCATATGAGCATTAAGGCATATAGGCAAGTGGACAAATTCTTGTCAATGCTTGTAGGCATGGGAGATATGTTCAACAAAGCATGTGAACATAAAAGTGTGTGATCATCAAAACATATGAACATCAAAACATGTGAACATAGAAGAATGTGATCATTAAAGCAAGTAGACATGTGAGCATATGATCGTCAAAGCAAGTACAAATGTAAGCATGTGATCAACAAAGCCTGTGAACGTACAAGCACAAGAACATCTAAGCATCCATGTATACATACTTCTTATCGTCCAATCACCTTAGGATTTAGACACGCTCATTAAAACATGTGAGTGCCTGAGCATCCAATTAAATTAGCATATTAATGTGCAAAACATATATATATATATATATATATTGTCATTCAAGTGTGTGCACATGTGATTAAAAATAAATCTTATAAAGGAGTGACACTTAATTTAAATGCTCACATTTAAGCATGACATCATATAAGCATATGATCATGAGAGCATACAAGCCTATGAGAACTAAAGAACCCAAGTACACATACCTTTAATCTCCCAATTACCTTAGTATTCAAGGAAAATCGTCGGAGCGTTTAAGTGCACAAAAGTCCAACTACATGATCACAAAAGCCTTCAAGCTTATAGACATATTAGCATCCTAGTGTGTGCACATATGTGTGGATATCAAACATGTGAATATCAATACTTGTGAGAATGCGATTATCAAAGCATTTGAACGTAGGAGCATGTAATCATCAAATCGTCCAAGCGTAATCATCAAATCGTCAGAGCGTTTAAGGGCACAAAAGTCCAACTACATGATCACAAAAGCCTTCAAGCTTATAGACATGTTAGCATCCTAGTGTGTGCACATATGTGTGGATGTCAAACATGTGAATATCAATACTTGTGAGAATGCGATTATCAAAGCATTTGAACGTAGGAGCATGTAATCATCAAATCGTCCAAGCGTATGAGCATGAAGTCATACAAGCAAGAGGGTATGTGATCGCCAAAGCATGTAGGCTTGGGAGCACACAGTCATTGAAGCATATGATTATCAAAGAATTTGAAAATTAAAGCATCTAAACATTAGAGCATATGATCATTAAAGCAAGTACACATGTGAGCATGTTATCAACAAAGCATGGGAACATACAAGCATTTGATCATGAGAGCGTACAAGTACGTGATCGTGAGAGCATACAAGCATATGAACATTTAAGCATTCAAGTACACATACCTCTAATCTCCCAATCTCCTTAGCATTCAAACACAATCGTCAAAGCATTTGAGTGCACGTACGTCCAACAACACCATCACTTATGTCTGCAAGCCTATAGGCATTTTAGGATCCACGTGTGTGCACATGTGTGTGGATATCAAACATGCAAATATCAATGCATTTGAGTACGCAATCAGTAAAGCATTTGAACATAGAAGTAGGTAATCATTAAAAGCATCCAAGCATATGAGCATGAAGGCCTATAGGTAAATGGGCATGTGATTATCAAAGCATTTAAACATGGAAGCACACAATTATCGAAAGAAGTTAAGATAGAAGCATGTGAACATAAGAGCATGTGATCATCAAAGCAAGTAGACATGTGAGCATGTTATCATTAAAGCAACGACAAATGTGTGTAAGTTATCAACAAAAACATGTGAATAGACAAGCATGTGATCATGAGAGCATACATGCATATGAGCATTTAAGCACCCAAGTACACATGCCTTTAATCTCCCAATCACCTTAACATTCAAGCATAATTGTCAACGCATTTGAGCGCATGAACGTCCTACTACATGATCATCAAAGAATTTGAACATTAAAGCCTCTAAGCATTGGAGCATGTGACCATTGAAGCAAGTTGACATGTGAGCATGTGATCATCAAAGCAAGTACACATGCGAGTATGTTATTAACAAAGCATGACAACATACAAGCATTTTATCATGAGAGTATACAAAGATTTGATCATGAGAGCATACATGCATATGAGCTTTTACACACCCAAGTACACATACCTTTAATCGCCTAATCTCCTTAACATTCAAGCATAATCGTCAAAGCATTTAAGCTAATGTACATCCAAGAACACGAACACTTTTGCCTCCAAGCCTATAGACATTTTAGGATCCATGTGTGTGCTCATGTGTATGGATATCAGACATGTGAATATTAATTCATGTGAGCATGCTATAATCAAAGCATTTGAACGTAGGAGCAAGTAAACATCAAAGCATCCAAGCATATGAGCATGAAGGCATACAAGTAATTGGGCATGTGATCATGAAAGCATGTAGACATGGGAGCATTCTATCATCAAGTTATGTGAGCATAGAAGCATGTAATTAACAAAGCTTGTGAACATCGGAGTATGCAATCATAAAAGTGTATAAGCATATAAGCATTAAGGCATACAGGAATGTGGATATGTTCTCATTAAAGCATGTAGACATGGGAGCATACGATCATCCAAGCATATGAACATCAAAATATGTGAACATAGAAGCTTGTGATCATTAAAGCGAGTAGAAATGTAAGCATATAAACATCAAAGCAAGTACAAAATGTGAGCATGTGATAACAAAGCCTGTGAACATTCAAGCACATGAACATTTAAGCATCTATGTACACATACTTCTTACCGTCAAATCACCTTAGGATTTAGACGCACGAGCGCCCGATCATCCAACCACATTAGCATATCAGTGTCCAAACATGTAGATATATCGTCATTCAAGAGTGTTTACATGTGGTTAATAATAAATCTTATGAAGGAGTGACACTTAATTTAAATGCTCACATTTAAGCATGAAATCATATAAGCATGTGATCATGAGATCATACAAGCCTATAAGCACTAAAGAACCCTAGTACACATACCTCTAATCTCCTAATCTCCCTAGCATTCAAGCACAATTGTCAAAGCATTTGAGTGCACGTATGTCTAACAACACAATCACTTATGTCTCCAAGCCTATAGACATTTCAGCATCCACGTGTGTGCACATGTGTATGGGTATCAAACATGCAAATATCAATGCATTTGAGTATGCAATCATCAAAGTATTTGAACATAGGAGCAAGTGATCATCAAAAGCATCCAAGCACATGAGCATGAAGGCATAAAGGTAAGTTGGCATGTGATTATCAAAGCATTTAAACATGGGAGCATATAATCATCGAAAAAATTGAAAATAGAAGTATGTGAATATCAAAGCATGTGAACATAAGAGCATGTGATCATCAAAGCAAGTAGACATTTGAACATGTTATCATTAAAGCAATGACAAATGTGAGCAAGTTATCAACAAAAGCATGTGAACATACAAGCATATGATTATGAGAGCATACATGCATATGAGCATTTAAGCACCCAAGTACACATACCTCTAATCTCCCAATCACCTCAGCATTCAAGCACAATCATCAACACATTTGAGCACATGAACATCCTATTACACAATCATCAGAGAATTTGAACATAAAATCCTCTAAATATTGGAGCATGTGATTACCAAAGCAAGTTGACATATGAGCATGTGATCGTTAAAGCAAGTACACATGTGAGCATGTTATCAACAAAGCATGACAACATATAAAAATTTGATCGTGAGTGCATACAAGGATCTGATCATGAGAGCATACATGCATATAAGGTTTTACACACCCAAGTACACATACCTCTAATCGCCTAATCTACTCAGCATTCAAGCACAATTGTCAAAGCATTTGAGCTCACGTACATCCAAGAACACAAACACTTATGCCTCTGAGTCTATAGACATTTTAGGATCCACGTGTGTGCACATGTGTGTGGAAATTAAACATGCGAATATCAATGCATGTGAGCATGCTATAATCAAAGCAGTTGAACATAGGTGCAGGTAAACATCACAGTGTCCAAGTATATGAGTATGAAGGAGTACAGGTAAGTGGGCATGTGATCATGAAAGCATGTAGACGCGAGAGCATTCTATCATCGACGTATGTGAACATAGAAGCATGTCATCAACAAAGGTTGTGAGCATCAGAGCATGCAATCATAAAAGTGTCCGAGCCTATGAGCATCAAGGCATACAGGAATGTGGATATGTTCTCATCAAAGCATGTAGACATGGGAGCATACGATCATCAAAGCATGTGAACATCAAAATATGTGAATATAGAAGCATGTGATCATCAAAGCAAGTAGATATGTGAGCAAATGATTGTCAAAGCAAGTACAGATGTGAGCACGTGGTTAACAAAGCATGTGAACATAAAAGCACATGAGCATTTAAGCATCCAAGTACACATACATCTTACTGTTCAATCACCTTAGGATTTAACCGTGATCATTAAAGCATGTGAGTGCTCGAGCATCCAACTACATAAGCGTTTCAACCTTTAAGCATATAGATGTATCATCATTGAAGTATGTGCATGTGGCTAAAAAATAAATCTTATGAAGGAGTGACACTTAATTTAAATGTGAACATTTAAGAATGAAAGCATACAAACATTTGATCATGAGAGCATACAAGCTTGTGATCACGAGAGCATACAAGCATATCTATATTTAAGAACTCAAGTACACATACCTCTAATATCCTAATCACCTCAGCAATCAAGCAAAATCGTCAAAGCGTTTGAGTGCATGAATGTTCAACTACATGATAAATTAAGCCTTTGGGCCTATAGACATATTAGCATGCAAGTGTTTGCACATGAGTGTAGATATCAAACATGTGCATATCAATGCTTGTGAGCATGCAATTATCAAAGCATTTGAGCATGAGAGCATACAAGCTTGTGATCATGAGAGCATACAAACATACCTGTATTTAAGAACTCAAGTACACATACCTCTAATATTCCAATCTCCTCAGCAATTAAGCAAAATTGTCAAAGCGTTTGAGTGCATGAATGTCCAACTGCATGATAAATTAAGCCTTCAGGCCTATAGACATATTAGCATGCAAGTGTCTGCACATGAGTGTAGATATCAAACATGTGCATATCAATGCTTGCGAGCATGCAATTATCAAAGCATTTGAACGTTGGAGCTTGTAATCATCAATGCATCCAAGCATATGAGACGAAGTCATACAAGCAGATGGGCATGTGCTTGTCAAAGCTTGTAGGCATGGGAGCTTATAGTTATCAAAGCACGTGATCATCAAATAATTTGAACATCAAAACATAAAAACATTAGGGCATGTGATCACCAAAGCAAATACACATGTGATCATGTTATCATCAAAACAAGTACACATGTGAGCATGTAATCATCAAAGAATGAGAACATGCAAGCATTTGATCAAGAGAGTAAACAAGAATGTGATCATGATAGCATAGAAGCATATGACCATTTAAGCACCCAAGAACACACATACCTTTAATCTCCCAATCTCCTCAGCATTCAAGAACAATTGTCAAAGCATTTGAGCGCATGTACATCCCATAACATGATCATTTATGCCTTTAAGCCTATAGACATTTCACGATCTACGTGTGTGCACATGTGTATGGATATCCAACATGTGAATATTAATGCATGTGTGCATGCATGAACAAAGCATTTGAACATAGGAGTAGGTAATCATTAAAGCGTCCAAGCATATGAGCATGAAGGCATATAGGTAAGTGGGCATGTGATCATCAAAGCATGTAGACATGGGAGCATACGATCATAGAAATATATGAACATAGAGGCATGTAAACATCAATTCATGTGAACATAGGAACATGTGATCATCAAGGCAAGTAGAAAAGTGAGCATGTTATCATCAAAGCAAAGAAAAATGTGAGCAGGTTATCAACAAAGCATGTGAACATACAAGCATGTGTTCATGAGAGCATCAATGCATATGAGCATTTAAGCACCCAAGTACAAATGCCTCTACTCTCTCAATCGCCTCAGTATTCAAGCATAATCGTCAATGCATTTGAGTGCACGAACGTCTTACTACACGATCACTTTAGCCTTTGAACCAATAGACATTTAATCATCCAACTGTGTGTACATGTGTGTGGATATCAAACATGTGAATATCAATGCATGTGAGCATGTGATTATCAAAGGATTTCAACATAGGAGTAGGTAATCATCAAAGCATCCAAGCATACGAGCTTGAAGGCATACAGGGAAATGGGCATGTGATCATCAAAGCATATAGATAGGGAAGCATTCTATCATCATGAAAAGTGAACACAAAAGCAAGTTATCAACAAAGCATGTGAACATAGGAGCATGCAATCATAAAAGTGCCCAAGCATATAACCATCAAGGCATACAGTGAAGTGGACATGTTATCGTTAAAACATGTAGACTTGAGAGTATACCATAATCAAAGCATGTAAACATAGAAGTGCGTAAGCATTCAAGCAGGTGAACATCAAAACATGTGAACAAAGATGTATGTGATCATCAAAGCAAATAGACATGTGAGCATATGATCTTCAAAGCAAGTACACATGTGAGCACGTGATCAACAAAGCTTGTGAACATAAAAAGTACATGAGCATTTAAGCAACCAAATACACATAAATCTTATTGTCCAATCACCTTAGCATTTAAGCATGATCATAAGAGTGTATGAGTGCCCGAGCATCCAACTACATGAGCGTATCAGCCTCCAAGCATATAGATATTTTGTCATTCAAGTGTGTGCACAAGTGGTTAAAAAATGAATCTAAAGAAGGAGTTATACTTAATTTCAATATGAGCATTTAAGCATGAGAGCATACAAGAATTTGATCATGATAGCATACAAGCATATGAGCCTTTAAGCAGCAAAGAACACATACCTTTAATCTCCCAATCTTCTCAGCGGTCAAGCATAATCGTCAAACCATTTGAGCACACGCACGTCCAACAATACGATCACTTATGCCTCTAAGCCTATAGAAATGTCATGATCCACGTGTGTACACATGTGTGTGGATATCAAACATGTGAATATCAATGAATGAAGATATGGGAGCAGGTTCTCATCAAAGCTTCCAAGTGTATAAGCATAAAGGCATACAAGTAAGTGGGCATGCGATCATTAAAGAATAAAGATATGGGAGCATATGATTATCGAAACATGTGAACATCAAAGCAGGTGAACATAGGAACATGTGATTATCAAAGCAAGTAGACATGTGAGCAGGTTATCAACAAAGCATGTGTTCATGTGAGTAGACATGCATATGAGCATTTAATCACCCAAGTACACATACCTCTATTCTCCCAATCACCTCAGCATTCAAGCACAATCGTCAATGCATTTGATTGCACGAATATCTTTCTACACAATCACTTTAGCCTTTGAGCTAGTAGACATTTCGTCATCCAAATGTGCGCACATGTGTTTTATTATCAAACATGTGAATATCAATGCATGTGAAAATGCAAAAAAAAAAAAAAAAAAAAAAAAAAAAATTCAACACAGGAGTAGGTAATCATCAAAGTATCCAAGTATATGAGATCGAAGGGGAATAGGGAAGTAGGCATGTGATCATCAAAGTATGTTGACATGGAAGCATTCTATCATCGAGTCATATGAACATAGAAACATGTGATCAACAAATCATGTGAACATAGGAGCATGCAATCATAAAACTGTTTGTGCACATGAGCATTAAGGCATACAGGCAAGTGGACATGGTCTCATTAAAGCATGTAGACATGGGAGCATAAGATAATTAAAGTATGTGTGTGTGATCATCAAAGTATGTGAACATCAAAATATGTGAACATAGAAGCATGTGATCATTAACGCAAGTAGACATGTGATCATATGATCATCGAAGCGAGTACATATGTGAGCACGTGATCAACAAAGCATGTTAATATACAAGCATAGGATCATTTAAGAATCCATGTGCACAAACATCTTACCATCCAGGCACCATAGGATTTAAGCATGATCATCAAAGCATACGAGTGCTTGAGTATCCAACTACATGAGTGTATTAGCCTCCAAGCACATAGATATATTGTCCTTCAAGTGTGTGCACATGTGGTTAAAAAATAAATCTTATGATGGAGTGAATCTTAATTTAAATGTGAGCATTTACCATGAGAGCATATAAGCATATGAACATTTAAGCACCTAAGTATACATTCATTTAATCTCCCAATGTCCTCAGCATTCAAGAACAATTGTTTAAGTATTTGAGCGCAGGTACATCTAACAACACAATCACTTATGCCTCCAAGCCAATATATATTTCATGAACCACATATGTGTGGATCTCAAACATGTGAATATCAATGCATGTGAGCATGTAATCATTAAAGCATTTCAACATAGGAGTATGTAATCATCAAAGGGTCCAAGCGTATGAGCTCAAAGGCATACAGGCGAGTGGGTATGTGATAATAAAAGCATGTAGATAAGGGAGCATACTATCATCGGGGCATGTGAACATAGAAGAACGTGAACATCAAAGCAGGTGAACATAGGAGCAGGTGATCATTAAAGCAAGTAGACATGGGAGCATGTTTATCAACAAAGCAAATACGAATGGAAGTAGGTTATCAACAAAGCATGTTTTCATGTTAGCAAACATGCATATGAGCATTTCATCACCCATGCACACATGCCTCTAATCTCCCAATCACCTCAGCATTTGAGCACAATTGTTAACGCATTTGAGTGCATGAACATCTTTCTACACGATCACTTTAGCCTTTGAGCCAATAGACATTTCGTCATCCAAGTGTGTACACTTGTGTTTTAATTTCAAATATGTGAATATCAATGCATGTGAGCATGCAAACAAAATAATTTCAACACAATAGTAGGTAATCATTACAAGCATATGAGATCGAAGGGGTACAGGGAAGTGGGCTTGTGATAATCAAAGTATATAGATATGGAAGCATTCTATGATCGAGGCATGTGAACAGATAAGCATGTGATCAACAAATTATGTGAATGCATGCAATCATAAAACTGTTCGTGCACATGAGCATCAAAACATATAGGCAAGTGGACATACTCTCGTCAAAGCATGTAGACATGGGAGTATAAGATAATTAAAGTATGTGTGTGTGTGTGATCATCAAAACATTTGAACATAGAAGCATGTGAACATCAATGCAAGTACATATATGAGCACATGATTAACAAAGCATGTTAACGTACAAGCACATGAGCCTTTAAGCATCCAAGTACACATAAATCTTACCATCTAATCACCATAGGATTTAAGCACGATCATTAAAGCATTTGAGCACTCGAGCATCCAACTACATGAGTGTATTAGCCTCTAAGCACATAGACATATCGTCAGTCAAGTGTGTGCACATGTTAAAAAATAAATCCTATGATGGGGTGACTCTTAATTTAAATGTGAGCATTTAACTATGAGAGCATACAAGCATGTGATCATGAGAGCGTATAAACATATGAGCATTTTAGCACCTAATTACACATACCTTTAATCTCTTAATGTCCTCAGCAATCAAGTACAATCGTTTGAGCATTTGAGTGCAGGTACGTCTAACAACAAAATCACTTATGCCTTCAAGCCAATATACATTTCATGAACCACATGTGTGCATATGTGTGTGGATCTCAAACATGTAAATATTAATGCATGTGAGCATGGAATTATTAAAGCATTTAAACATAGGAGTAGGTAATCATTAAAGGGTCCAAGCATATGAGCTCGAAGGCATACAGGCGAGTGGGTATGCCATCATAAAAGCATATAGACAAGGGAGCATAATATCATCGAGGCAGGTGAACATTGAAGCATGTGAACATCAAAGCAGGTGAACATAGGAGCATGTGATCATCAAAGCAAGTAGACATGTGAGCATGTTATCATCAAAGCAAATATGAATGTAAGTAGTTTATCCACAAAGGATGTGCTCATGTGAGTAGACATGCATATGAGCATTTAATCATCCAAGTACACATGCCTCTAATCTCCCAATCACCTCAGCATTCAAGCACAACGTCATTTGAGTGCCTCTTTCTACATGATCACTTTAGCCTTTGAGTCAATAGACATTTCGTCATCCAAGTGTGTGCACACGTGTTTTAATATCAAACATGTGAATATCAATACATGTGAGTATGCGAACAAAATAATTTCAACACAGGAGTAGGTAATCATCAAAGTATCCAAGCATATGAGATCAAAGGGGTACAGGGAAGTGGGCATGTGATCATCAAAGTATGTAGACATGGAAGCATTTTATCATCGAGGCATGTGAACATAGAAGCAAGTGATCAACAAATCATGTGAACATAGGAGCATGCAATCATAAAACTGTTCGTGCACATGAGCATTAAGGCATACCTGAATGTCTTTCTACACGATCATTTTAGCCTTTGAGCCGATAGACATTTCGTCATCCAGGTGTGTGCACATTTGTTTTAATATAAAACATGTGAATAACAATGCATGTGAGCATGTGAACAAAATAATTTCAACACAGGAGTAGGTAATCATCAAAGTATCCAAGCATATAAGATTGAAGGGGTACAGGGAAGTGGGCATGTGATTATCGAAGTATGTAGACATGGAAGCATTCTATCACCAAGGCATGTGAACATAGAAGCATGTGATCAACAAATCATGTGAACATAGGAGCATGCAATCATTAAACTATTTATGCACATGAGCATTAAGGCATACAAGCAAGTTGACATGTTCTCATCAAAGCATGTAGACATGGAGCATAAGATAATTAAAGTATGAGTGTATGTGATCATCAAATCATGTAAACATAGAAGGATGTGAACATCAAAACATGTGAACCTAGAAGCATGTGATCATCAACCCAAGTATACATGTGAGCATATAATCATTAAAGCGAGTACATATGTAAGCATGTGATCAACAAAGTATGTTAACATACAAGCACGTTAGCATTTAAGCATTCAAGTACACATACATCTTACCATCTAATCACCATAGGATTTAAGTACGATCAACAAAGCATGCGAGTGCCCGAGCATCCAACTACATGAGTGCATTAGTCTCCAAGCACATAGATATATCATAATTCAAGTGTGTGCACATATGGTTAAAAAATAAATCTTATGATGTAGTGACTCTTAATTTAAATGTGAGCATTTAATGATGAGATCATACAAGCATGTGATCATGAGAGGATACAAGCATTTAAGCACCCAATTACACATACCTTTAATCTCCCAATGTCTTTAGCATTTAAGCACAATCGTCTAAGCATTTGAGCACAGTTACGTCCAACAACACAATCACTAATGCCTCCAAGCCAATATACATTTCATAAACCAAATGTGTGCACATGTGTGTGAATCTCAAACATGTGAATATTAATGCATGTGAGCATGTAGTTATTAAAGCATTTTAACACAGGAATAGGTAATCATTAAACGGTCCAAGCATATGAGCTCAAAGGCATATAGGCGAGTGGGTATGCGATCATAAAAGCATGTAGACAAGGGAGCATACTATCATCAAGGCATGTGAACATAGTAGCATATGATCAACAAAGCATGTGCACATAGGATCATGCAATCATAAAAGTGTCTAAGGATTTGAGCATTAAGGCCTACAGGCCAATAGACATGTCTTGTCAAAGCTTGTAGGCATGGAAGCATACGAACATCGAAGCATGTAAACGTAGAAGTGTGTGATCATTAAAGCATGCGAACATAGAAGCACGTGAATGTCAAAACATGTGAACATAGAAGAATGTGATCATCAAAGCAAGTAGAAATGTGAGCATATGATTGTCAAAGCAAGTACACAAGTGAGCATTTGATCAGCAAAGCATGTGAACAAACAAGCACACGAGCATTTAAGTATCCAAGTAAACATACATCTTATCGTCTAATCACATTAGGATTTAAGCATGATCATCATAAAAGAATGTGAGCGCTTGAGTATCCAACTACATGAGTGTATCAGCCTCCAAGCATATAGATATATTGACATTCAAATGTGTGCACTTGTGGTTAAAAAAGAAATCTAATGAATGAGTGACTTTTAATTTAAATGTGAGCATTTAAGCATGAGAGTATACAAGCATATGAGTTTTCAAGTATTTAAGCACCCAAGTACACATATCTCAAATCTCCTAATCTCCTCAGCATTCACGCACAATCATCGACGCACTTGACCGCACAAAAGTCCCACTACACGATCACATTAGCCTTCGAGCTAATAGACATTTAATCATCAAAGTGTGTGCACATGTGTGTGGATATCAAACATGTGAAACCAATGCATGTGTGCTTGCAATCATCAAATCATTCGAAAATAGGAGTAGGTAATCATTAAAGCGTCCAAACATATGAGTATGAAGGCATATAAATAAGTGTGCATGTGATCATTAAATCATGTAGACATGGGAGCATATGATCATCGAAAAATGTGAACATAGAAGTATGTGAATATCAAAGCATGTGAACATAAGAGCATGTCATCATTAAAGCAAGTAGTTGTGTAAGCATTTTATCATCAAAGCAATGACAAATGCAAGTGGGTTATCAACAAAGCTTATGAACAAACAGGCATGTGATCATGGGAGCATTTATGCATATGAGTATTTAAGCACCTAAGTACACATACCTCTAATCTCCTATTCACCTCAGCATTCAAGAACAATTGTTAAGGCATTTGGGCACACGAACGTGTTACTACACGATCACTTTTGTCTTTAAGCCAATAGACATTTTATCATCCAATAGTGTGCACATGTGTGTGGATATCAAACATGTGAATATCAATGCATGTAAGTATGCGAAAATCAAAGCATTTCAACGTAGGAGTACATAATCATCAAAGCGTCTAAGCATATGAGCTCAAAAGCAAACAAGTAAGTAGGTATGTTATCATTAAAGCATGTGGACATGGAAGCATTCTACCATCAAGGCATGTAAACACAAAAGCACATGATTAACAAAGAATGTGAACATAGGAGCATGCAATCAAAAAAGTGTTCGAGCATATGAGCATTGAGGCATATTGGCAAATGGACATGTTCTCGTTAAAGCATGTAGACATGGGAGCATATAATCATCAAAGCATGTGAACATAGAAGTGTGAGACCATCAAAGCATGTGAACTGATGTCGCGGAAGCCTGAAGAAGAGCACACACGATGCTCTCTTGATGAAACAGAAACTAAATTATTAGTCTCTGGTAGTAAACCTCGAATCCACGAGGGTTTCCCTGAATCCACAAGGAGATAAAAACTAGAATCCACCAGTAGGGAAAATTGACAAAATGTCTGTGTTTATTGATGATAATCTATGGAAAAACGTTTACAGACTTTGGGGCCTATTTAAAGGCTCCTTAAAACTTGATTGACAAGAAAATATAATCTAAATTAACTCCTAATTGATACCTAACCTTAACAGGAATCAAATTTGACCTAAAAACCATTAAATGTACCTAAAAATAAGGAAATAAATTACCTAAACCTAAAATAACGTTTTTTTACATAAAAATACCAAAAATAATAAATTACAATAATTAAATAGTAAATTGTGTCCTACATCAGACCCCTCCACTTGAAACAAACTCGTCCTCGAGTTCATCTTTGAAATCTGAAATCTTCCGCTCCAAATAAACAAATATTTCGAATGCTTTAATAACTTCAATAGGCTTTGAAACTTGAATCCTTCACAAAGTGTAGCATAAAGTTTCTTCTCATCTACTTTCAATTTATTTGCAATATCAATCAAAAAAGAGTTGATAATAAAATTAAAATTTTCTACTCCAAGAAAATCAACAAATTGTGTAGTCATCTTCAACAAATCAACTGGGACCTCAGGATTGTGAGTTGTGGACTCATCCTCATATTTGATCTCAATTGATTCTTCCATAATGTTCTCAATAATGACCATATCTTCATTCCTGTCATCATCCACAACCAATTCAATCGTTGTGTTTTTGACCTCTTCAGCAAATTTTTGACAAGTTGTATCTTTAATCTTCAATTCAATAACTTGCTGCAAGTCTTGATCTTTTTTAACCCCTACAAAATTTTCTTTGGAAATAGGTTGCTTCATCTCAACCCTCAAACTCCTTTCTTGACACATGGACTTGATTGTGATAATTTTGATTTTGCGGTTGACCTTTCATGTTTTGAACATATTGCTTTTCATATGAATATACAGATTTATAATCAACACTTGTATACTCTAGTATATCATAATAGTCATTAGGAAACCATAAATCAATTAATACCTTTTTCATTCTTTGCCAAGAGCAGATTGGATGCTTACCTCGCCGCTTTCTATCGATTTGAATGTCTTTCCACCATTCCTCTGCTTCATTGTCTAATTTATTAGATGCAAGCCGCACCTTTTCTTCATCACAAATCTTCCAAAAATTAAAATACTCTTCTAAATCAAGAAGCCAGTCAATAAAATCCATCTTACACATATCTCAATCAAAGAATGGAATTTTCTTGTAATTAGGAGTGCGTCTTTAAATATATTGAACATTATTGTTGTGAGATGATTTCCTAGCAAGAAGAGTAACAATCTTTTGTTGGATTTCACCCATAATTTTCTGACTCTTTTTATAAAATCATTGCTCATCACGAGCCTCTTCACGAAACTTGAGAAACTCAGCCCTAGTGAGGACTGGGTTGTTGACGTCGTCATCGCCGTCATTGTTGTGGTGGTCACCGTCTCGCCGGTTAGCCATCAGGCCAGGGTAAGTCAAGGCTCTGATACCAACTGATGTCGTGGAAGCCTGAAGAAGAGCATACACGATGATCTCTTGATGAAACAGAAACTAAATTATTAGTCTCTGGTAGTAAACCTCGAATCCACGAGGGTTTCCCTGAATCCACAAGGAGATAAAAACTGGAATCCACCAGTAGAGAAAATTGACAAAATGTCTGTGTTTATTGATGATAATCTATGGAAAAACGTTTACAGACTTTGGGGCCTATTTAAAGGCTCCTTAAAACTTGATTGACAAGAAAATATAATCTAAATTAACTCCTAATTGATACCTAACTTTAACAGGAATCAAATTTGACCTAAAAACCATTAAATGTACCTAAAAATAAGGAAATAAATTACCTAAACCTAAAATAACGTTTTTTTACATAAAAATACCAAAAATAATAAATTACAATAATTAAATAGTAAATTGTGTCCTACATCAGACCCCTCCACTTGAAACAAACTCGTCCTCGAGTTCATCTTTGAAATCTGAAATCTTCCGCTCCAAATAAACAAATATTTCGAATGCTTTAATAACTTCAATAGGCTCTGAAACTTGAATCCTACATCATGAACACCAAAACATGTGCACATAAAAACATGTGATTATCAAAGCAAGTAGACATGTGAGCATATGATCATCAAAATAAGTACAAATGCAAACATGTGATCAACAAAGCATGTGAACATACAAGCACATGAGAATTTACACATCCAAGTACACATATATTTCACCTTCTAGTCACCAAAGCATGTGAGCACCCGAGCATCCAATCACGTAAGTGTATCAGCCTTCAAGCTTATAGATATATCGTCATTGAAGTGTGTGCACATGTGTTAGAAAATAAATCTTATGAAGGAGTGACTTTTAATTTCAATGTAAGCATGAGAGCATACAGGCATGTGATCATGAAAGCATACAAGCATATGAGTTTTTTAGCATTTAGGCACCTAAGTAGACATATCTCATTTCCACCAATCTCCTTAGCATTTAAGCACAATTGTCAACACATTTAAGCACACGAATGTCCTAGTATATGATCACTTTAGCCTTCAAGCCAATAGACATTTCATCATCAAAATGTGTACACATGTGTGTGGATATCAAACTTGTGAATATCAATGCATGTGAGCAAGCAATCATTATAGCATTTGAACACAAGAGTAGGTAATTAGCAAAATGTCTAAGCGTAAGACTATGAAGGCATAAAAGAAAGTGGGCATGGTGATCATCAAAGCATGTAGGCATAGGAGCATACGATAATTGAAACACATGAACATAGAAGCATGTTAACATAGGAGCATGTGATCATCAAAGCAAGTAGACATGTGAACATGTTATCATCAAAGCAAAGACAAATGTGAGTAGGTTACCAATAAAGCATGTGAACATACAAGTATTTAATCATTAGAGCATACATACTTATGAGCATTTAAGCATAATCGTTAATGCATTTAAGCACATGAACGTGCTACTACACGATCACTTTAGCCTTCGATCCAATAGAAATTTCATCATCCAAGAATGTGCACATGTGTGTGGATATCAAACATGTGATTATCAATGCATGTGAGCATCTAATCATCAAAGCATTTCAAAATAGGAGTATGTAATCATCAAAGCATCCAAGCATAAGAGCTTGAAGGCATACGGGCAAGTGTGCATGTGATTATCAAATCATGTAGACATGGAAGCACTCTATCATTGTGGCATGTGAACTTAAATGCATGTGAACAATGAGGCATATTAACATAAGAGCATTCAATCATAAAAGTGTTTGAGCATATGATCATTAAGGCATATAGGCAAGTGGACATGTTCTTGTCAAAGCTTGAAGACATAGGAGCATATGATCATCAAAACAAGTGAAAATAGAAGTATGTGAATATTAAAACACGTGAACATAAGTATAAGAATATACAAGCATTTGATCATGAGAGCATACAAACATGTGATCATTAGAGCATACAGGCATACGAGCATTTAAGAACCTAAGTACACATACCTAAAATCTACGAATCAACTTAGCATTCAAGCAAAATCGTCAGAGTACTTGAGCGCATGAACGTCCAACTACATGATTACTTAAGCATTCAAGCCTAGAAACATATTAGCATTCAAGTGTGTGTACATGTGTGTGGATATCATATGAGTGAATATCAATGCTTGTGAGCATACAATTATCAAAACATTTGAACATAGAAGCATGTAATCATCAAATCGTCCAAGCATATGAGCATGATGTTATACAACAAGAGGTCATGTGATTGTTAAAGCATTTAGGCATAGGAGCTAAGATCATCGAAGCATGTGATCATCAATGAATTTGAAGATCAAAGCATCTAAACATTGGAGTATGTAATTACTAAAGCATGTAGATATGTGAGCATGTGATCTTTAAAGCAAGTACACATGTGAGCATGTTATCAACAAAGCATGAGAACATACAAGCATTTAATCATGAGAGCAAACAAGAATGTGAACGTGAGAGCATACAAACATATGAGCATTTAAGCATCCAAGTACACTTACCTCTAATCTCCCAATCTCCTCAGCATTCAAGCACAATCGTCAAAGCATTTAAGCACACATACGTCCAACAACACGATCACTTATACTTCCAAGCTTATAGACGAATTAACATCCAAATGTATGCACATGTGTGTGGAAATCAAACAAGTGAATATCAATGCTTGAGAGCATACAATTATCGTAGCAGTTGAACGTAGGAGCATATAATCATCAAACTGTTCACTTTAGCCTTCGAGCCAATAGACATTTCATCATCCAAGTGTGTGCATGTGTGTGGATATTAAACATGTGAATATTAATGCATGTGAGCATAAGATCATCAAAGCATTTCAACATAGGGGTAGGTAATCATCAATGCATCCAAGCATATGAGTTCGAAGGTATACAGGCAAGTGGACATGTGATCATCAAAACATGTAGACATAGGAGCATACTATCATCGAGGCATGTGAATATAGAAGCATGCGATAAATATAGCATGTGAACATAGGAGCATGCAATCAAAAAAGTGTCTGGGCATATGAGCATTAAGACATACAAGCAAGTGGAAATGTTCTTGTCAAAGCAAGTAGACATGGGGGCGTATGATCATCAAAGTATGTGAACATAGAAATGTGTGATCATTAAAGGTTGTGAATATAGAAGCATGTGAACATCAAAGTATGTGAACCTAGAAACATGTGATCATGAAAGCAGGTAGACATGTGAGAATATTATCATCAAAGCAAGTACATATGTGAGAACGTGATCAACAAGGCATGTGAACATATAAGGAAATAAGCATTTAAGCACCCAAGTACACCTACATCTTACGATCCAATCACCTTAGGATTTAAGCACAAGTGCATACAAGCATATGATCATTACAACTTATAAGCGTATAAGTTTTTGAGCATTTAAGCACCCAGGTACAAACACCTCAAATCTCCCAATCTCCTCAGCATTCAAGCACAATTATCAATGCATTTAAGTGCACGAATGTCCTATTACACATTCACTTTAGCCTTTGAGCCAATTGACATTTCATCATTAAAGTGTGTGCACATATTTGTGTATATCAAACATGTGAATATCAAAGCATGTGAGCATGCAATCATTAAAGAATTTGAACATTGGGGTAGGTAATCATTAAAGCGTCCAAGTGTAAGAGTACGAAGGCATACAAGTAAGTGAGCATGTGATCATTAAGGCATGTAGACATGGGAGAATACGGTAATTAAAATATATGAACATATAAGCATGCGAACATAAGAGCATGTGATCAATTAAGCACCCAGGTACAAACACCTCAAATCTCCCAATCTTCTCAGCATTCAAGCACAATCATCAATACATTTAAGTGCACAAATGTCCTACTACACGTTCACTTTAGCCTTTGAGCCAATTGACATTTCATCATCAAAGTATATGCACATTTTTGTGGATATCAAACATGTGAATATCAAAACATGTGAATATCAAAGCATATGAGCATGCAATCATCAAAGAATTTGAACATTGGGGTAGGTAATCATTAAAGCATCCAAGTGTAAAAGTACGAAGGCATACAAGTAAGTGGGCATGTGATCATTAAGGCATGTAGACATGGGAGCATACGATCATTGAAACATGTAAACATAGAAGCATGCGAACATTAAAGCTTGTGAACATAGGAGCATGTGATCATCAAAACAAGTAGACATGTGAGCATGTTATCAATAAAACAAACAAAAATGTGAGAAGGTTATCAACAAAACATGAGAATATATTAGCAGGTGATCATGAGAGCATACATGCATATAAGCATTTAAGCACCCTAGTACATATACCTCCAATCTCTTAATCACCTCAGCATTTAAGCACCATCGTCAATGCATTTAAATGCACAAATATCCTACTATATGATCACTTTAGCCTTCAAGCCAATAGACATTTCATCGTCCAAGTGTGTGTATATGGGCGTGGATATCAAACATATGATTATCAATGCATGTGATTATAAAAGCATTTCAAAATAGGAGTTGTTAATCACGAAAGCGTCCAAGCATATGAGATTGAAGGCATATAGGCAAGTGGGCATGTGATCATCAAAACATGTAGACATGGAAGCACTCTATCATCATGGCATGTGAACTTAGATGCATGTGATCAACGAAGTATTTTCACATAGGAGCATCTAATCATAAAAGTGTCCGAGCATATAAGCATCAAGGCATATAAGCTTGTGGACAAGTTCTCGTCAAAACATGTTGACATAGAAGCATATGATCATCAAAGCACGTGATGTGAGCATTAAAACATGTGAACATAGAAGCATATGATCATCAAAGCAAGTAAATGTGTGAGCATATGAATGTCAAAGCAAGTACACATGTGAGCATGTGATCAATAATGCATGTGAATATAGAAACACATGAGAATTTAAGCATCTAAGTACACATACATCTTACCATCCAACCACCTTAGGATTTAAGCATGATCATCAAAGCATGCGAGTACCTGAGCATCCAACTATATGAATGTTTCAGTCTCCAAGCATATAGATATATTGTCATTTAAGTGTGTGCACATGCGATTAAAAAATAAATCTTATGAAGAAGTGACACTTAATTTATATGTTAGCATTTAAGCATGAGAGTATACTAGTATTTGATCATGAGTACACATACATGTGATCATTAGAGCATACAAGCATATGAGCATTTAATAACCTAAGTACACATACCTTAAATCTACCAAGCACCTCAGCTTTCAAGAAAAATTGTTAAAGCGTTTAAGCACACGAATGTCCAACTACATGATCACTTAAGCCTCCACGCCTATAAACATATTAGCATCCAAATCTGTGCATATGTGTATGGATATCATACGAGTGAATATCAATGCTTGTGAGTATGTGATTATCAAAGTATTTGAATGTAAGAGCATGTAATTATCAAATTATCCAAACATATGTGCATGAACTTATACAAGCAAGTGGGCATGTGATTGTTAAAGAATTTAAACATCTAAACATTGGAGCATGTGATCATAAAATCATGTAAACATGTGAGCGTGTGATCATCAAAACAAGTACACATGTGAGCATGTTATCAACAAAGCATGAAAATATACAAACATTTAATCTTGAGAGCAAATGAGAATGTGATCGTGAAAGTATACAAACATATGAGCATTTAAGCACCCAAGTACACATACCTTTAATCTCCCAATCTCTTTAGCATTCAAGCACAATCGTCAAAGAATTTGAGTGCACGTACATTTGACAACACAATCACTTATGCCCTCAAGCCTATTGCATGATCACTATGTGTGCACATGTGTGCGGATATCAAATATGTGAATATCAATGCATGTGAGCGTGCAATCATCAAAACATTTGAACATATGAGCAAGTAATCATCAAAGCGTCCAAGCATGTGAGAATAATAACATATAGGTAAGTGGGCATGTGATTATCAAAGCATGTAGACATGGGAGCATACGATCATCAAAGCATGTGAACATCAAAGCATGTGAGCATAGGAGCATGTGATCATCAAAGCAAGTAGATATATGATCATTTTATCATTAAAGCAAAGACAAATATGAGTAGGTTATCAACAAAGCATGTGAACATAGAAACATATGATCATGAGAGCATACATACATATGAGCATTAAAGCACCCATGTACACATACCTCTGATTTCCTAATCATCTCAGCATTTAAGCACAATCGTTAGCGCATTTGAGCGTACAAACATTGTACTACACGATCACTTTAGCCTTTGAGCCAATTGACATTTTATCATCCAAGTGTGTGCACATGTATGTGGATATCAAACATGTGAATATCAATGCATGTGAGCATCGACCATCAAATCATTTCAAAATAAGAGCAGGTAATCATCAAAGCGTCCAAACATATGAGCTTAAAGGCATATAGTTAAGTGGGCATGTGATCATCAAAGCATGTAAACATGGAAGCACTCTATTATCGTGGCATGTGAACTTAAATGCATGTGATCAATGAAGCATGTTAACATAGGAACATTAAATCATAAAAGTGTCCGTGCATAAGAGCATCAAGGCATATAGGCAAGGGAACATATTCTCGTCAAAGCATGTAGACATAGGATCATACGAGCATATAAGCATTTAATAATCCAAGTACACATACCTCGAATCTCCTAATCTCCTCAGCATTTAAGCACAATCGTCTAAGCATTTGAGTACACGTACGTCCAAGAACACGATCACTTATGCCTCCAAGCTAGTATACATTTCATGAACCACACGTGTGCACATTTGCGTGGACCTCAAACATGTGAATATCAATGCATGTGAGGATATGATCATCAAAGTATTTTAACATAAGTGTAGGTAATCATCAATGTGTCCAAGCATATGAGCTTGAAGGCATATAAGCGAGTGGGTATGTGATCAAAACAATAATATACACAAGTGATCTTACTATCATTGAGGCATGTGAATATAGAAGCATGTGATCAACAAAGCATGTGAACATAGGAGCATGCAATCATAAAAGTGTCCAAGCATATGAGCATCAAGGTGTATAAGCCGGTGGACTTGTTCTTGTTAAAGCTTGTAGGGCATGGGAGCATACAATCGTCAAAGCATGTAGACAAGGGAGCAAGCGATCATGGAAACATGTGAACATTAAAGCATGTAAATATAGGAGCATGTGACCATAAAAAAAAAAGTAAACATGAACATAGAAGCATGTGATCAACAAAGCATGTGAACATAAAAGCATGAAATCATAAAAGTGTTCAAGCATATGAGCATTAAGGTGTACAAGCCGGTGGACTTGTTCTTGTCAAAGCTTGTAGGCATGGAAGCATACAATTATCAAAGCATGTAGACAATGGAGTAAACAATCATCGAAACATGTGAACATAGAAGCATGTGAATGTCAAAGCATGTAAACGTAGGAGCATGTGATCATCAAAGTAAGTACACATGTGAGCATGTTATCATTAAAGCAAAGACAAATGTGAGTAGGTTTGCAACAAAGCGTCAAAGCATGTGAACATAGAAGCATGTGATCATCAAAGTAAGTACACATGTGAGCATGTTATTATCAAAGCAAAGACAAATGAGAGTAGGTTATCAACAAAGCATATGAATATCATGCATATGAGTATTTAAGCACCCAAATACACTTACCTCTAATCTCCCAATCATCTCAGCATTCAAGAAAAATCATCAATGCTTTTAAGCGTACAAACTTCCCATTGCACGATCACTTTAGCCTTCGACCCAATAGACATTTCACCATCCAAGTGCATGCACATGTGTGTGGATATCAAACATGTGAATATCAATGCATGTGAGCATGCGATCATCGAAGCATTTCAAAATAGGAGTAGGTAATCATCAAAGCGTCTAATTATATGAGCTTGAAGGCATACAGGCAAGTGGGCAAGTGATCATTAAAGCATGTAAACATGGAAGCACTCTATCATCGTGGCACGTGAACTTAAAGGCATGTGAATATCAATGCATGTGAGCATGCGATCATCGAAGCATTTCAAAATAGGAGTAGGTAATCATCAAAGCGTCTGATCATATGAGCTTGAAGGCATATAGGCAAGTGGGCAAGTGATCATTAAAGCATATAAACATGAAAGCACTCTATCACCATGGCATGTGAACTTAAAGGCATGTGATCAATGAAGCACGTTAACATAGGAGCATTCAATCATAAAATTGTCTACATTCAAGCAAAATCATACCTTCCGCATTCGAGCAAAATAGTCAAAGCGGTTGAGTGCCTGAACGTCAAGCATGTGAACATGGAAGTGTATGGTCATTAAAGCATATGAACATAGAAGTATGTGCATATCAAAACATGTGAACATCTAAGCAAGTAGACATGGGAGCACTTGATCAACAAAGCATTGAACATACAAGCACATTTGCATTTAGGCATCCAAGTACACATATACTTATTGTCCAAACAACTTAGGATTTAAGAATGATCATCAAAGCATGTGAGTGCCCGAAAATCCAACTACATGAGCGTTTTAGTCTCTAAGCATATAGATATATCGTCATACAAGTGTGCGCACATGTGGTTAAAAAATAAATGTTATGAAGCAGTGACACTTAATTTATATGTAAGAACGTAAGCATAAGAGTACACAACCATTTGATCATGAGAGCATATAAGCATATGATCATTAGAGCAATAAAGAACATGGGCATTTAAGAACCTAAGTACACATACCTTAAATTTACCAATCACCTTAGCATTCAAGCAAAATTGTCAAAGCGTTTAAGCGCTTGAATGTCCAACTACATGATCACTTAACCCTTCAAGCCTACAAACATATTAGCATTCAAGTGTGTGCACATGTTTGTAGATACCACACGAGTGAAAGTAAATGAAACAAGTTAACATAAGAGCACACAATCAAAAAAGTGTCCGAGCATATGTGCATGAAGGCATATTAGCAGGTGGACATGTTATCATTAAAACATATAGATGAAGGAGCATACGATCAACAAAGCATGTGAACATAGAAGTGTATGATCATCAAAGCATGTGAACATAGAAGTATGTGAATATCAAATAATGTGAACATAAAAATATTGGCATCCAAGTGTGTGCACATGTTTGTGGATATCATACAAGCGAATATCAACGAAGCATGTTAACACAGGGGCATCCAATAAAAATAGTGTTCGAGCATATGAGCATAAAGGCAAATAAACAAGTGGACATGTTCTCGTTAAAGCATGTAGATGTAGGGGCATTCGATCATCAAAGCATGTGAAAATAGAAGTGTATGATCATCAAAGCATGTGATCAAAGAATTATGCGAATATTAAACCATGCGAACGTAAAAGCATATGATCATCTAAGCAAATAGAAATGTGAGCAAACGATCATCAAAGCAAGTACAAATGTGAGCACTTGATCAATACAACATTAAACATGTAAGCATAAGTGTATTTAGGCATCAAAGTACACAAACATCTCACCGTCCAATCACCTTAGGATGTAAGCATGATCATAAAAGCATGTGAGTCCTTGAGCATCCAAATATATGAGCGTTTCAGTCTCCAAGCATATAGATATATCATTATTCAGGTGTGCGCACATGTTGTTAAAAAATAAATCTTATGAAGGAATGAAACTTAATTTATATGTATGCATTTAAGAATGAGAGTATACAATCATTTGATCATAAGAGCATACAAGCAAGTAATCACTTGAGCAAACAAGCATATGAGCATTTAAGAACTCAACAACACATACCTAAATCTACCAATCACCTTAGCATTCAAGAAAAATATTCCAAGGGTTTGAGTGCATGAACGTCTAACTACATGATCACTTAAGCCTCCAAGCCTACAAACATATTAGCATCCAAGTGTGTGCACATGTTCGTGGATATCATGCAAGTGAATATCAATGAAGCACGTTAACAAAGGAGCATCCAATCATAAACGTGTTCGAGCATATGAGCAAGAAGGCATATAGGCAAGTGGACATGTTCTCGTTAAAGCAAGTAGACGTAGGGGCATACGATCATCGAAGCATGTGAAAATAGAAGTGTATGATCATCAAAGCATGTGAACAAAGAATTATGTGAATATTAACCATGTGAACAAAAAAGCATATGATCATTTAACCAAGTAGACATGTAAGCAAATGATTATTAAAGTAACTACACATGTGAGCACTTGATCAATAAAGCATTGAACATGTAAGCATAAGTGCATTTAGGCATCCAAGTACATAAACATCTCACCGTTGAATCACCTTAGGATGTAAGCATGATCATTAAAGCATGTGAGTCCCCGAGCATCTAACTATATGAGTGTTTCAATCTCCAAGCATATAGATATATCGTTATTCGGGTGTGTGCCCATGTGGTTAAAAAATAAATCTTATGAAGGAATGACACTTCATTTATATGTGAACATTTAAGAATGGGAGTATACAATCATTTGATCGTGAGAGCATACAAGCAAGTAATCACTAGAGCAAACAAGCAAGTAATCACTAGAGCAAACAAGCATATGAGCATTTAAGAATCCAAGAACACATACCTCAAATCTATTAATCACCTCAGCATTCAAGCAAAATAGTGCGTGAACGTCCAACTACATCATCACTTAAGCCTTTAAACCTAATAACATATTAGCATCCAAGAGTGTTCACATGTTTGGGGATATCACGCGAGTGAATATCATCGAAGCATGTTAACATAGGAGCATCCAATTATAAATGTGTCTGAGCATATGAGCATGAAGGCATATAGGCAAGTGGGCATGTTCTCTTTAAAGCATATAGATGTAGGGGCATACGATCATCAAAGCATGTGAAAATAGAAGTGTATGATCTTCAAAGCATGTGAACATAGAAGTATGTGAATATTAGACCATGTGAATGTAAAAACATGTGATCATCAAAGCAAGTGGACATGTGAGCAAATAATCATCAAAGCAAGTACACTTGTGAGCACTTGATCAACAAAGCATTGAACATACAAGCACTTGTGCATTTAGGCTTCCAAGTACACACACATCTTACAGTCCAATCACTTTAGGATTTAGGCATGATCATCAAAGAATGCGAGTGCTTGAGCATCTAACAATATGAGCGTTTCAGTTTCCAAGAATATAGATATATCGTTATTCGGGTGCGTGCACATGTTGTTAAAAAATAAATCTTATGAAGGAATGACATTTAATTTATATGTAAGCATTTAAGCATGCGAGAATACAAGCATTTGATAGTGAGAGCATACAAGCAAGTGATCACTAGAGCAAACAAGCATATGAGCATTTAAGAACCCAAGTACACATACTTCAAATTTACCAATCACTTTAGCATTCAAGCAAAATCTTCAAAGTCTTTAAGTGCACGAATGTCGAATTACATGATCACTTAAGCCTCCAAGCCTATAAAGATATTAGCATCCAAGTGTGTGCACATGTTTGTGGATATCATACGGGTGAATATTGATGATGCATGTTAACATAGGAGAATACATTTGGATGATGCACATGTTGTTAAAAAATAAATCTTATGAAGGAATGACATTTAATTTATATGTAAGCATTTAAGCATGAGAGAATACAAGCATTTGATAGTGAGAGCATACAAGCAGGTGATCACTAGAGCAAACAAGCATATAAGTATTTAAGAACCTAAGTACACATACTTCAAATTTACCAATCACTTTAGCATTTAAGCAAAATCTTCAAAGTCATTAAGTGCACGAATGTTGAACTTCATGATCACTTAAGCCTCCAAGCCTATAAAGATATTAGCATCCAAGTGTGTGCACATGTTTGTGGATATCATGCGCGTGAATATTGATGATGCATGTTAACACAGGAGCATCCAATCAAAATAGTGTTCGAGCATATGAGCAGGAAGGCATATGGGGAAGTGAGCATGTTCTCGTTAAAACATGTAGACGTAGAGGCATACAATCATCAAAGCATGTGAACATAGAATTGTATGATCATCAAAGCACGTGAACAAAAAACCATGTGAATATTAAATCATGTGAACATAAAAGCATATGACCATCTAAGCAAGTAAACATGTAAGCAAATGATCATCAAAGCAAGTAGACATGTGAGCAAATGATCAATAAAGCATTGAACATGTAAGCATAAGTGCATTTAGGCATCCAAGTACACAAACATCTCACCGTCCAATCACCTTTGCATGTAAGCACGATCATTAAAGCATGTGAGTCCTCGAGCATCCAACGACATGGGCGTTTCAGTCTCCAAGAATATAGATATATCGTTATTCGGGTGTGTACCTATGTTGTTAAAAAACAAATCTTATGAAGGAATGACACTTAATTTATATGTAAGCATTTAAGAATGAGAGTACATAAGCATTTGAAAGTGAAAGCGTACAGGCAAGTAATCACTATAGCAAACAAGCATATGAGCATTTAAGAACCCAAGTACACATACCTCAAATTTACCAATCACTTCAGCATTTAAGCAAAATCTTCAAAGTGTTTAAAGGCACAAATGTTGAATTACATGATCAGTCAAGCCTCCAAGCCTATAAAGATATTAGCATCGAAGTGTGTGAACATGTTTGTGGATATCATGCGGGTGAATATTAATGATGCATGTTAACACAAGAGCATCCAATCAAAATATTGTTCGAGAATATGAGCATGAAGGCATATGGGCAAGTGAGCATGTTCTTGTCAAAACATGTAGACGTAGAGGCATACAATCATCAATGCATGTGAAAATAGAATTGTATGATCATCAAAGCACGTGAACAAAAAATCATGTGAATATTAAACCGTGTGAGCATAAAAGTATATGATCATCTAAGCAAGTAGACGTGTGAGCAAATGATCATCAAAGCAAGTAGCCAGGTGAGCAAATGATCAATAAAGCATTAAACATGTAAGCATAAGTGCATTTAGGCATCCAAGTACATAAACATATCACCGTCCAATCACCTTAGCATGTAAGCACGATCATTAAGCATGTGAGTCCCCGAGCATCCAACGATATGAGCGTTTTAGTCTCCAAGAATATAGATATATCCTTATTCGGGTGTGTACCTATGTTGTTAAAAAGTAAATCTTATGAAGGAATGACACTTAATTTATATGTAAGCTTTTAAGAATGAGAGTATACAAGCATTTGAAAGTGAGAGCGTACAAGCAAGTAATCACTATAGCAAACAAGCATATGAGCATTTAAGAACCCAAGCACATATACCTCAAATTTACCAATCACTTCTGCATTTAAGCAAAATCTTCAAAATGTTTCAATGCGCGAATGTTGAACTACACGATCACTTAAGCCTCCAAGCCTAGAAACATATTAGCATCCAAGTGTGTGCACATGTTTGTGGATATCAAGCGAATGAATATCAACGAAGCATGTTAACATAGGAGCATCCAATTATAAACATGTCCGAGCATGTGAGCATGAAGGCATATAGGCAAGTGGGCATATTCTCGTTAAAGCATGTAGACGTAGGGGCATACGATCATCAAAGCATGTAAAAATAGAAGTGTTTGATCTTCAAAACATGTGAACATAGAAGTATGTGAATATTAGACCATGTGAACGTAAAAGCATGTGATCATCTAAGCAAGTGGACGTGTGAGCAAATGATCATCAAAGCAAGTACACATGTGAGCACTTGATCAACAAAGTATTGAACATACAAGCACCTATGCATTCAGGCTTCTAAGTACACATACATCTTACAGTCCAATCACTTTAGGATTTAGGCATGATCATCAAAGAAAGCGAGTGCCCGAGCATCCAACTACATGAGTGTTTCAATCTCGAAGCATATAAATATATCATTATTGGGGGTGTATGCACATGTTAAAAAATAAATCTTATGAAGGAATGACACTTAATTTATATGAAAGCATTTAAGCATAAGAGTATACAAGTATTTGAATGTGAGAGCATACAATCAAGTAATCACTAGAGCATAATGCAAATGAGCATTTAAGAACCAAAGAACACATGCCTTAAATCAACCATCATCTCAGCATTCAAGAAAATTCTTTCAAGTGTTTTTGCGCATGAAAGTCCAGCTATATGATCACTTAAGCCTCCAAGCCTATAAACATATTAGCATCCAAGCATGTGCACATGTTTGTGGATACCATACGAGTGAAAATGAACAAAGCATGTTAACATAGGAGCATCCAATTAAAAAAGTGTCCGATCATATGAGCACGAAGGCATATAGGCAAGTGGGCATGTTCTCGTTAAAGCATGTAAACGTAGGGGCATACGGTCATCAAAGCATGCGAAAATAGAAGTGTACGATCATCAAAGCATGTGAACAAAGAATTATGTAAATATTAAATCATGTGAACGTAAAAGCATATAATCATCTAAGCATGTAGTCATGTGAGCGAATGATCATCAAAGCAAGTACACATGTGAGCATATAATCAAGTGTTTCTACGCACGAACGTCCAACTACATGATTGCTTAAGCCTCCAAGCCTATAAACATATTAGCACCCAAGTGTGTGTACATGTTTGTGGATACCATATGAGTGAATATGAATGAAGCATGTTTACATAGGAGCATCCAATTAAAAAAGTGTCCGATCATATGAGCATGAAGGCATATAGGCAAGTGGGCATGTTCTCGTTAAAGCATGTAGACGTAGGGGCATATGGTCATCAAAGCATGTGAAAATAGAACGATCATCAAAGCATGTGAACAAAGAATTATGTGAATATTAAATCATGTTAACTTAAAAGCATATAATCATCTAAGCAAGTAGTCATGTGAGCAAATGACCATCAAAGCAAGTACACATGTGAGCACTTGATCAATAAAGCATTGAACATGTAAGCATATGTGCATTTTGGCATCCTAGTACACATACATCTCATTGTCCAATCACCATAAGATGTAAACGCGATCATCAAAGCAAGTGAGCACCAAAGCATCCAACTACGTGAGCGTTTCAGTCTCGAAGCATGTAGATATATCGTTATTCGGGAGTGTGGACATGTTGATAAAAAATAAATCTTATGAAGGAATGACACTTAATTTATATGTAAGCATTTATGCATGAGAGCATACAAGCATTTGATCATGTGAGCGTACTAGCAAGTCATCGCTAGAGCATACAAGCATATGAGCACTTAAGAACCCAAGAACATATACCTCAAATCTACCAATCACTTTAGCATTCAAGCAAATTCTTTAAAGCGTTTAAGTACATGAATGTCTAACTACATGACCACTTAAGCTCCCAGCATATAAACATATTAGAATCCATGTGTGTGCACATGTTTGTGGATATCATGCGAGTGAATATCAACAAAGTATGTTAACATAGGAACATCTAATCATAAACGTGTTTGAGCATATGAGCATGAAGGAATATAGGAAAGTGGGCATGTTCTCATTAAAGCATGTAGACGTAGGGGCATACGATCATCAAAGCATGTGGAAATAGAAGTGCATGACCATCAAAGCATGTGAACAAAGAATTATGTGCATATTAAACCATGTGAACATAAAAGCATATGATCATCTAAGATGGTAGACATGTGAGCAAATGATCATCAAAGCAAGTACACACGTGAGCGCTTGATCAATAAAGTATTGAACATGTAAGTATAAGTGCATTTAGCCGTCCACGTAAACAGACATCACACCATCCAATCACCCTAGGATGGAAGCACTATCATCAAAGCATGCATGTCCCCGAGCATCCAACTAGATGACCGTCTCCGAATCCAAGCATATAGACATGTCATTATTTGGGTGTATGCACATGTTGTTAAAAAATAAAACTTATGAAGGAATGACACTTCATTTATATCAAAGCATTTAAGCATGAGAGTATGCAAACATTTTATCGTGAGAGCATACAAGCAAGTAATCACTAGAGCATACAAGCATATGAGCATTTAAGAACCCAATAACACATACCTCAAATCTACCAATCACCTTAGCATTCATGCAAATTCTTCAAAGCGTTTATGTGCATGAATGTCTGACTACATGATCACTTAAGCCTCCCAGCCTACAAACATATTAGCATCCAAGTGTATGCACACGTTTGTAGATACCAGACGAGTGAATATGAATGAAGCATGTTAACACAGGAGCATCAAATAAAAAAAGTGTCCGATCATACGAGCATGAAGGCAAGTGGGCATGTTCTCGTTAAAGCACGTAGACGTAGGGGCATACGGTCATCAAAGCATGTAAAAATAGAAGTGTATGATCTTCAAAGCATGTGAACATAGAAATATATGAATATTAGACTATGTGAATGTAAAAACATGTGATCATCTAAGCAAGTGGACATGTGAGCAAATGATCATCAAAGCAAGTATACATGTGAGCACTTGATCAACAAAGCATTGAACATGCAAGCACCTGTGCATTTAGGCTTCTAAGTACACATACATCTTATTGTCCAATCACTTTAGGATTTAGGCACTATCATCAAAGAATGCGAGTGCTTGAGCATCTAACAATATGAGTATTTCAGTTTCGAAGCATATAGATATATCGTTATTCGGGTGCATGCACATGTTGTTAAAAAATAAATCTGATGAAGGAATGACATTTAATTAATCATGAGAGCATAAAAGCAGGTGATCTCTAGAGGAAACAAGCATATGAGCATTTAAGAATCCAAGTACACATACCTCAAATTTACCAATCACTTCAGCATTTAAGCAAAGTCTTCAAATTGTTTGAGTGCACGAATGTCGAACTACATGATCACTTAATCCTCCAAGCCTATAAAGATATTAGCATCCAAGTGTGTACACATGTTTGTGGATATCATGCGGGTGAATATCAATAATGCATGTTAACAAAGGAGCATCCAATCAAAATAGTATTCAAGCATATGAGCATGAAGGCATATGGGCAAGTGAGCATGTTCTCGTTAAAGCATGTAGACGTAGAGGCATACAATCATCAAAGCATGTGAACAAAGAATTATGTGAATATTAAACCATGTGAAGATAAAAGCATATGATCATCTAAGCAAGTAGACATGTGAGCAAATGATCATCAAAGCAAGTACACATGAGAGTACTTGATCAATAAACCATTGAACATGTAAGCATAAGTGCATTTAGGCATCCATGTACACAAACATCTCATTGTCCAATCACCTTAGGATGTAAGCATGATCATAAATGCATGTGAGTCCATAAGCATCTAACTACATGAGCGTTTCAGTCTCCAGGCATATAGATATATCGTTATTCGTGTGTGTGCACATGTTGTTAAAAAATAAATCTTACGAATGAATGACACTTAATTTATATGTAAACATTTAAGCATGAGAGAATACAAGCATTTGCTCGAGAGAGCATACAAGCAAGTAATCACAAGAGCATACGAGCATATGAGCATTTAAGAACCCAATATCACATACCTCAAATCTACAAATCACTTCAGCATTCATGAAAAATCTTCAAAGTTTTTGAGCGCACGAATGTCCAACTATATGATCACTTAAGCCTCTAAGCCTATAAAGATATTAGTATGCAAGTGTGTGCACATGTTTGTAGACATCATATGAGTGAATATCAACAAAGCAATTTAACATAGGGGTATCCAATCAAAAAAGTGTTTGAGTAAATTAGCATGAAGGCAAATAAACAAGTTGATAAATTCTCGTTAAAGTATGTAGACGTAGGGGCATACGATCATCAAAGCATGTAAAAATAGAAGTGTATGATCATTAAAGCATGTTGACAACGAATTATGTGAATATTAAACCATATGAAGATTAAAGCATATGATCATCTAAGCAAGTGGATATGTTAGCAAATGATCATCAAAGCAGGTACACATGTGAGCTTTTGATCAATAAAGCATTAACCATGTAAGCATAAGAGAATTTAGGCATCCAAGTACACAAACAACTCAATGTCCAATCACCTTAGGATGTACACATGATCATAAAAGCATGTGAGTCCCCGGGCATCCAACCATATGAGTGTTTCTATCTCTATGCATATAGATATATCGTTATTCGGGTGCATGCACATGTTGTTAAATAACATATCTTATGAAGGAATGGCACTTAGTTTATATGAAAACATTTAAGCATGAAAGTATACAAGCGTTTGATCATGAGAGCGTATACAAGCAAGTAATCACTAGAGCATAAAAGCATATAAGCAGTTCAGAACCCAAGAACACATACCTCCAATCTACCAATCACTTCTGCATTCAAGCAAAATCTTCAAAGCATTTGAGTGCACGAATGTCCAACTACATGATTACTTAAGCCTCCAAGCCTATAAAGATATTAGCATCCATGTGTGTGCACATGTTTGTGGATATCATGCGAGTGAATATCAACGAAGTATTTTAACATAGGGGTTTTCGATCAAAAAAGTGTTCAAGCAAATGAGCATGAAGGCAAATAAACAAGTGGATATGTTCTCGTTAAAGCATATAGACATAGGGGCATACGGTCATCAAAGCATGTGAAAATAGAAATGTATGACCATCAAAGCATATGAACAAAGAATTATGTAAATATTAAATCATGTGTAGATAAAGGCATATGATCATCTAAGTAAGTAGACATGTGCAAATAATCATCAAAGCAAGTACATATGTGAACAATTGATCAATAAAGCATTGAACAAGTAAGTGTAAGTGCATTTAGGCATTCAAGTACACAAACATCTTACCATCCAATCACGTTAGGATGTAAGCACGATCATAAAAGCATGTGAGTCACTGAGCATCAAACTATATGAGCATTTCAGTCTCCAAGCGTATAAGTATATTGTTATTCGGGTTTGTTCCCATGTTGTTAAAAAATAAACCATATGATGGAATGACACGTAATTTATATGTAAGCATTTAAGCATGACAGTATACAAGCATTTGATCGTGAAAGCGTATACAAGCAAGTAATCACTAAAGCATACAAGCATATGAGCAGTTAAGAACCCAAGAACACATACCTCAAATCTACCAATCACTTCAACATTCCAGCAAAATCTTCAAAGGGTTTGAGCGCACAAATGTCCAACTACATGATCATTTAAGCCTCCAAGCCTATAAAGATATTAGCATCCAAGAGTGTGCATATGTTTGTGGACATCATACGAGTGAATATTAACGAAGCATGTTAACATAGGGGGCATTCGATCAAAAAAGTGTTTGAGCAAATGAACATGAAGGAAAATAAACAAGTGGATATGTTCTCATTAAAGCATGTAGATGTTGGGGCATACGATCATCAAAGCATGTGTACAAAGAATTATGTGAATATTAAACCATGTAAACATAAAAGCATATGATCATTTATGCAAGTAGACATGTGAGCAAATGATCATTAAAGCAAGTACACATGTGAGCACATGATCAATAAAGGATTGAACATGTAAACATGAGTTCATTTAGACATCCAAGTACACAAACATCTCACCTACCAATCATGTTAGGATGTAAGCACAATCATGAAAGCATGTGAGTCCCCAAGTATCCAACTATATGAGAATTTCAGTCTCCAAGCTATAGATATATCGTTATTCAGGTGTGTGCACATGTTGTTGAAAAATAAATCTTATGAAGGAATGACACTTAATTTATATGTATGCGTTTAAGCATGAAAGTATATAAGCATTTGATCATGAGAGCATACATGCATATGTGCATTTAATAAGATAAGAACACATACCTCAAATTTAGCAATCACTTTAGCATTCAAGCAAAATCTTCAAAGTGTTTAAGTGTACGAATGTCTAACTATATGATCACTTAAACCTCCAAGCCTATATAGATATAGGCATCCAAGTGTGTGCACATGTTTGTGGATATCATATGAGAGAAAATCAACGAAGCATCTTAACATAGGGGCATCCAATCAAAAAAGTGTTCGAGCATATGAGCATGATGGCAAATAAACAAGTGGATATGTTCTCGTTAAAGTATGTAGATGTAGGGGCATACGATCATCAAAGCATGTGAAAATAGAGGTGTATCATCATCAAAGCATGTGAATAAAGAATTATTCGAATATTAAACCTTGTGAACATAAAAGCATATGATCATCTAAGTAAGTAGTCAAGTGAGCAAATGATCAACAAAGCAAGTACACAAACATCTCAACGTCCAATCACCTTAGGATGCAAAGACGATCATAAAAGCATGTGAGTCCATGGGCATCCAACAATATGAGCATTCCAGTCTCCAAGCATATAGATATATCGTTATTCGAGTGTGGGCACATGTTAAAAAATAAATCTTATGAAGGAATGGCACTTAATTTATATTTAAGCAATTAAGCATGAGAGTGTACAAGTATTTGATCGTGAGAGAATAGAAGCAAGTAATCACAAAAGCATACAAGCATATGAGCATTTAAGAACCCAAGAATACATATCTCAAATCTTCCAATCACTTCGGCATTCAAGCAAAGTCTTCAAAGGGTTTAAGCACATGAACGTCCAACTACAAGATCACTTAAGTCTCCAAGCCTAGAAACATATTAGCATCCAAGCGTGTGCACATGTTTGTGGATATCATGCTAGTGAATATCAGTGAAGCATGTTAACATAGGAGCATACAATCAAAAAAGTGTTCGAGCATAAGAGCATGAAGGCAAATAAACAAGTGGATATGTTCTCGTTAAAGCACGTAGACGTAGGGGCATACGATCATCAAAGTATGTGAAAATAGACGTGTGTGATCATCAAAGCATGTGAACAAAGAATTATGTGGATATTAAACCATGTGAACATAAAAGTATATGATCATTTAAGCAAGTAAACATGTGAGCAAATGACCATTAAAGCAAGTACACATGTGAGCACTTGATCAATAAAGCATTGTACATGTAAGCATAAGTGCATTTAGGCATCCAAGTACACAAACATCTCATCGTCCAATCACCTTACAATGTAAGCAGGATCGTAAAAGCATGTAAGTCCTCGAGCATCTAACTATATGAGTGTTTTAGTCTCCAAGCATAGAGATATATCGTTATTTGGGTGTGTGCACATGTTGTTAAAAAATAAATCTTATGAAGGAATGACACCTAATTTATATGTAAGCATTTAAGCATGAGAGTATACAAGCATTTGATCGTGAGAGCATACAAATAAGTAATCACAAGAGCATACAAGCATATGAGCATTTAAGAACCCCATAACACATACCTCAAATCTACAAATCACTTTAGCATTTAAGCAAAATCTTCGAAGTGTTTGAGCACAAGAAAGTCCAACCACAAGATCACTTAAGTCTCCAAGCCTAGAAACATATTAGCATTCAGGTTTGTGCACATGTTTGTGGATATCATGCTAGTGAATGTCAACGAAGCATGTTAACACAAGGGCATCCAATCAAAAAAGTGTTCGAGCATATGCGAATGAAGGCGTATAGTCAAGTGGGCATGTTCTCGTTAAAGCATGTGTACGTAGGGGTACACGATCATCAAAGCATATGAAAATAGAAGTGTATGATCATCAAAGTATGTGAACAAAGAATTATGTGAATATTAAACCATGTGAAGATAAAAGCATATAATCATCTAAGCAAGTAAACATGTGAGAAAATGATCAACCAAGCAAGTACTTAAGTGAGTTGTTGATAAATAAAGCATTGAACATGTAAGCATAAGTGCATTTATGCATCCAAGTACACAAACATCTCAACATCCAACCACCTTAAGATGTAAGCATCATCATAAAAGCATGTGAGTCCCCGAGCATCTAACTATATGAGCGTTTAAGTCTTCAACCATAGAGATATATCGTTATTTGGATGTGTGCACATGTTGTTAAAAATAAACCTTATGAAGGAATGACACCTAATTTATATGTAAGCATTTAAGCATGAGAGTATACAAGCATCTGATCGTGAGAGCATAAAAACAAGTAATCACAAGAGCATACAAGCATATGAGCATTTAAGAACCCCAGAACACATACCTCAAATCTACAAATCACTTCAGCATTCAAGCAAAATCTTCGAATCGTTTGAGCATAAGAAAGTCCAACCACAAGATCACTTAAGTCTCCAAGCCTAGAAACATATTAGCATCCAAGTGTATGCACATGTTTGTGGATATCATGCTAGTGAATATCAACGAAGCATGTTAACACAAGGGCATCCAATCAAAAAAGTGTTTGAGCATATGCGAATGAAGGCGTATAGTCAAGTGGGCATGTTCTCGTTAAAGCATGTAGACGTAGGGGTACATGATCATCAAAGCATGTGAAAATAGAAGTGTATGATCATCAAAGCATGTGAAAATAGAAGTGTATGATCATCAAAGCATGTGAACAAAGAACTATGTGAATATTGAACCATGTGAAGGTAAAAGCATTTAATCATCTAAGCAAGTAAACATGTGAGGAAATGATCAACAAAGCAAGTACTTAAGTGAGTTATTGATCAATAAAGCATTGAACATGTAAGCATAAGTGCATTTATGCATCCAAGTACACAAACATCTCACCATCCAATCACTTAAGGATGTAAGCACGATCATAAAGGCATGTAAGTCCTCGAGCATCCAACTATATGAGCATTTCAGTCTCCAAGCATATAGATATATTGTTATTCAGGTGTGGGCACATGTTGTTAAAAAATAAAATCTTATGAAGGAATGTCAATTAAATTTATATTTAAGTAATTAAAGATGAGAGTATACAAGCATTTGATTGTGAGAGCACACAAGCAAGTAATCACAAGAGCATACAAGTCTATGAGTATTTAAGAACCCAAGAATACATACCTCAAATCTACAAATCACTTCAACATTCGAGCAAAATCATCAAAGCGTTTGAGCGCACAAATGTCCAAGTACAAGATCACTTAAGTCTCCAAGTCTAGAAACATATTAGCATCCATGTGTGTGCCCATGTTTGTGGATATCATGCTAGTGATTATCAACGAAGCATGTTAACATAGGAGCATCCAATCAAAAAAGTGTTCGAGCATATGAGCATGAAGGCAAATAAACAAGTGGATATGTTCTCGTTAAACCAAGTAGACGTAGGGGCATACGATCATTAAAGCATGTGAAAATAGAAGTTTATTATCATCAAAGCATGTGAACAAAGAATTATTTGAATATTAAACCATGGGAACATAAAAGCATGCGATCATCTGTGCAAATAGACATGTGAGCAAATGATCATGAAAGCAAGTGGATTTAGGCATCCAAGTACACAAACATTGCACAGTCCAATCATGTTAGGATGTAAGCATGATCATAAAAGCATTGGAATCCCTGAGCATCCAACTATATGAGCATTTCAGTCTCCAAGCATATATATATATATATATATATCGTTATTCAGGTGCGTGCATATGTTGTTAAAAAATAAATCTTATGAAGGAATGACACTTAGTTTATATGTAAGCATTTAAGCATGAGAGTATATAAACATTCGACCGTGAGAGCATACAAGCATTTGATCATTGGAGCAAACAAGCATAGGAGTATTTAAGAACCCAAGAAAACATACCTCAAATCTGCCCATCACCTCAGCATTCAAGCAAATTCTTCGAAGCATTTGAGGGCATGAATGTCTAACTATAAGATCGCTTAAGTGTCCAAGCCTAGAAACATATTAGCATCCAAGTGTGTGCACATGTTTGTGGATATCATGTGAGTGAATATCAACGATGATTGTTAACACAGGAGCATCCAATCAAAAAAGTGTTTTAGCATATGAGCATGGAGGCAAGTAGACGTAGGGGCATATGATTATCAAAGCATGTGAAAATAGAAGTGTATGATCTGCTAAGCATGTGAACATAGAATTATATGAATATTAAACCATGTGAACATAAAAGCATGTGATCATCTAAGCAAGTAGACATGTAAGCAAATGATCATTAAAGGAAGTACACATGTGAACACTTGATCAATAAAGCATTGAACATGTAAGCGTAAGTGCATTTAGGCATCCAAGTACACAAACATCTCACCGTCCAATCACCTTAGGATGTAAGCATCATCATAAAAGCATGTGAGTCCCTGAGCATCTAACTATATGAGCGTTTAAGTCTCCAAGCATAGAGATATATCGTTATTCGGGTGTGTGCACATGTTGTGTAAAAAATAAATTTTATGATGGAATGACACTTAATTAATATGTAAGCATTTAAGCATGAAAGTATACAAGCATTTGATCATGAGAGCAAACAAGCAAGTAATCACCTGAGTATACAAGCATATGAGCAGCTAAGAACCTAAGAACACATACCTTAAATCTACCAATCACTTCAGCATTCTAGCGTAATCTTCAAAGCGTTTGAGCGCACGAATGTCAACCTACGTGATCACTTAAGCCTCCAAGCCCATAAAGATATTAGCATCCAAGTGTGTGCATATGTTTATGGATATCATATGAGTGAATATCAACGAAGCATGTGAACATGGGGGCATCCAATTGAAAAGTGTTTATGGAATGAGCATGAAGGCTAACAAACAATTGGATATGTTCTTGTTAAAGCATGCAAACGTAAGACCATAAAATCAATAAAGCATGTGAAATTTGAAGTGTATGATTATCAAAGTACGTGAACAAAGAATTATTTGAATATTAAACCATGCAAAAAAAAAAAGGATATGATCATCTAGGCAAGTAGAAATGTTAGCAAATGATCATCAAAGCATGTACACATGTGAGCACTCTATTAATAAAACACTGAACATGTAAGCATAAGTGCATTTATGCATCCAATTACAAAAACATCTCACTGCCTAATCTCGTTAGGATGTAAGCATGATCATAAAAGCATGTGAGTCCCCAAGCATCCAACTATGTGAGCATTTCAGTCTCCAAGCATATAGATATATCGTTATTCTGGTGAGTGCACATGTTGTTAAAAAACAAATCTTATAAAGGAATGGCACTTAATTTATATGTAAGCATTTAAGCATAAGAGTATACAAGCATTTGATCACGAGAGCATACAAGCATGTGATCGCTAGAGTAAACAAGGATATGAGCATTTAAGAACCTAAGAACACATACCTCAAATCTACCAATACCTCAATATTCAAGAAAATTCTTTAAAGCGTTTGAGGGCATGAATGTCCAACTGCAAGATCACTTAAGCCTCCAACCCTAGAAACATATTAGCATCCAATTGTGTGCACATGTCTGTGGATATCATCAAGCGAGTGAATATCAATGAAACATGTTAACACAGGAGCATCTAATCAAAAAAGTGTTCAAGCATATGAGCATGAAGACATATAGGCAAGTGGGCATGTTCTCGTTAAAGCATGTAGACGTAGGGCCATATGATCATCAAATCATGTGAAAATAGAAGTGTATGATCATCAAAGCATGTGAACAAAGAATTACGTGAATATTAAACCATGTGAACATAAATGCATATGATCATCTATGCAAGCCAACATATGAGCAAATGATCATCAAAGCAAGTACACCTGTGAGCACTTGATCAATAAAGCGTTGAACATGCAAGCATAAGTGCATTTAGGCATCCAAGTACACAAACATCTGAACATCCAATCACTTTAGAATGTAAGCATAATCATAAAAGCATGTGAGTTCCCGAGCATCTAACTATATGAGCATTTCAGTCACCAAGCATAAAGATGTATCATTTTTTGGGTTTGTGCACTTGTTGTTAAAAAATAAATCTTATGAAGGAATGAAACTTAATTTATATGTAAGCATTTAAGGATGAGAGTATACAAGCATTTGATCGTGAGAGCGTACAAGCGAATAATCACTTGAGCAAACAAGCATATGAGCATTTAAGAATCCAAGAACACAGACATCAAATCTTCCAATCACCTCAACATTCAGGCAAATTCTTCAAGGCATTTGAGTGCATGAATGTCCAACTACATGAGCACTTAAGCCTCCAAGCCTAGAAACATATTTGCATCCAAGTGTGTGTAGATGTTTGTGGATATCATGTAAGTGAATATCAATGAAGCATTTTATCATCGGAGCATCCAATCATAAACGTGTCAAAGCATATAAACATGAAGGCATATAGGTAAGTGGGCATGTTCTCGTCAAAGCATGTAGACATAGGGGAATACAATCATCAAAGCATGTGAAAATAGAAGTGTATGATCATCAAAGCATGTGAACAAAGAATTATGTGAATATTAAATCATGTGAACATAAAAGCATATAATCATCTAAGCAAGTAGACATGTGAGCAAATGTTCATCAAAGCAAGTACACATGTGGGCACTTGATCAATAAACAATAGAACATGTAAGCATAAGTGCATTTAGGCATCCAAGTACACATACATCTTACCGTCCAATCACCTTTGGAAGTAAGTGCGATCATCAAAGCATGTTAGTGCTCAAGCATCCAACTACATGAGTATTTCAGTCTCGGAGCATATATATATATATATCGTTATTTGGGTATTTCCACACGTCGTTAAAAAATAAATCTTATGAAGGAATGACACTAAATTTATGTGAAAGCATTTAGTCATAAGAGTATACAAGCATTTGATTGTGAGACCATACAAGCAAGTAATCACTAGAGCATACAAGCATATGAGTATCTAAGAATGCAAGAACACATACCTCAAATCTACCGATCACTTCAGCATTCAAGCAAAATCTTCAAAGTGTTTGTGCACATAAATGTCCACCTACGTGATCACTTAAGTCTCAAAGCCTAGAAACATATTAGCATCTAAGTGTGTGCACATGGTTGTAGATATCATGCGAGTGAATATCAACGAAGCCTGTTAACATAGGGGCATCCAATCATAAATGTGTTCGAGCATATGAGTATAAAGGCATATACGCAAGGAGACATGTTCTCGTTAAAGCATGTAGATGTAGGGGCATATGATCATCAAAGTATGTGAAAATAGAAGTGTATGATTATCAAAGCATGTGAACAAAGAATTATATGAATATTAAACCATGTGAACATAAAAGCATATAATCAACTATGCGAGCAGACATGTGAGCAAATGATCATCAAAGTAAGTACACATGTGAGCACTTGATAAATAAAGCATTGAACATGGAAGCATATGTGCATTTAGGCGTCCAAGTACACATACATCTTACTGTCCAATCACCTTAGGATGTAAGCGCTACCATGCAACCATCAAAGCATGTGAGTGCCCGAGCATCTGACTACATGAGTGTTTCAATCTCGTAGCATATAAATATATCGTTATTGGGGGTGTAAGCACATGTTAAAAAATACATCTTATGAAGGAATGACGCTTAATTTATATGAAAGCATTTAAGTATAAGTGTATACAGTATTTGAATGTGAGAGCATACAATCAAGTAATCACTAGAGCATACGTGCAAATGAGCATTTAAGAACCCAAGAACACATACCTTAAATCTACCATCATCTCAGCATTCAAGAAAATTCCTTTAAGTGTTTCTATGCACGAACGTCCAGCTACATGATCGCTTCAGCCTCCAAGCTTGTAAACATATTAGCATCCAAGTGTATGCACATGTTTGTGGATACCATACGAGTGAATATGAATGAAGCATGTTAACACAGGTGCATCCAATTAAAAAAGTGTCTGATCATATGAGCATGAAGGCATATAGACAAGTGGGCATGTTCTCGTTACAGCATGTAGATGTAGGGGCATACGGTCATCAAAGCATGTGAAAATAGAAGTGTATGATCATCAAAGCATGTGAACAAAGAATTATGTGAATATTAAATCATATGAACGTAAAAGCATATAATCATCTAAGCAAGTAGTCATGTGAGCACATGATCATCAAAGCAAGTACACATGTGAGCATATAATCAAGTGTTTCTGCTCACGAATGTCCAACTACATGATCGTTTAAGCCTCCTAGCCTATAAACATATTAGCATCCAAGTGTGTGCACATGTTTGTGGATACCATACGAGTGAATATGATTGAAGCATGTTAACACAGGAGCATCCAATTAAAAAAGTGTCCAATCATATGAGCATGAAGGCATATAGGCAAGTGGGCATGTTCTCGTTAAAGCATGTAGACGTAGGGGCATACGGTAATCAAAGCATATGAAAATAGAAGTGTATGATAATCAAAGCATGTGAACAAAGAATTATGTGAATATTAAATCATATGAACGTAAAGGCATATAATCATCTAAGCAAGTAGTCATGTGAGCAAATGATCATCAAAGCAGTACACATGTGAGCACTTGATCAATAAAGCATTGAACATGTAAGCATAAGTGCATTTAGGCATCCTAGTAACATACATCTTACTGTCCAATCACCATAGGATGTAAACGCGATCATCAAAGCAAGTGAGCACCAAAGCATCCAACTACGTGAGCGTTTTAGTCTCAAAGTATATAGATATATCGTTATTCAAGAGTGTGGACATGTTGATAAAAAAGAATTCTTATAAAGGAATGACACTTAATTTATATGTAAGCATTTATGCATAAGAGCATACAAGCATTTAATCGTGTGAGCGTACTAGCAAGTCATCGCTAGAGCATACAAGCATATAAGCATTTAAGAGCCCAAGAACACATACCTCAAATCTACTAATCACTTCAGCATTTAAGCAAATTCTTCAAAGCGTTTGAGTGCATGAATGTCCGACTACATGATCACTTAAGCCTCCTAGCCTATAAACATATTAGAATCCATGTGTGTGCACATGTTTGTGGGTATCATTCGAGTGAATATCAACAAAGTATGTTAACATAGGAGCATCCAATTATAAACGTGTTTGAGCATATGAGCATGAAGGTATATAGGCAAATGGGCATGTTCTCATTAAAGCATGTAGACGTAGGGGCATACAATCATTAAAGCATGTGAAAATAGAAGTGTATGGTCATCAAAGTATGTGACCAAAGAATTGTGTGAATATTAAACCATGTGAACATAAAAGCATGTGATCATCTAAGATGGTAAACATGTGAGCAAATGATCATTAAAGCAAGTACACACGTGAGCACTTGGTCAATAAAGCATTGAACATGTAAGCATAAGTGCATTTAGCCCTCCATGTAAACAAACATCACACCATCTAATCACCTTAAGATGGAAGCACTATCATCAAAGCATGTGAGTCCCCGAGCATCCAACTAGATGAGCGTCTCCGTATCCAAGCATATAGACTTGTCGTTATTTGGGTGTATGCACATGTTGTTAAAAAATAAAACTTATGAAGGAATGACACTTAATTTATATGAAAGCATTTAAGCATAAGAGTATGCAAGCATTTTATCGTGAGAGCATACAAGCAAGTAATCACTAGAGCATACAAGCATATGAGCATTTAAGAACCCAATAACACATACCTTAAATCTACCAATTACTTCGGCATCCAAGCAAAAATTTTCAAAGTATTTGAGTGCATGAATGTCCAACTACATGATCACTTAAGCTTCTAAGCCTAGAAGCATATTTGCATCCAAGTGTGTGCACATGTTTGTGGATATCACGCGAGTGAATATCAACGAAGCATGTTAACATCGGAGCATCCAATCATAAACGTGTCCGAGCATATGAGCATAAAGGCATATAGGTAAGTGGGCATGTTTTTGTTAAAGCATGTAGACGTAGGGGCATACGATCATCAAAGCATGTGAAAATAGAAGTGTATGATCATCAAAGCACGTGAACAAAGAATTATGTGAATATTAAACCATGTGAACATAAAAGCATATGATCATCCGAGCAAGTAGACATGTGAGCAAATGATCATCAAAGGAAGTACACATGTGGGCACCTGATCGATAAAAAATTGAACATGTAAGCATAAGTGCATTTTGGCATCCAAGTGCTCAAAAATCTCACCGTCCAATCAACTTAGGATGTAGGCGCGATTACCAAAGCTTGTGAGTGCTCAAGCATCCAACCACATGAGCATTTCAGTCTCAAAGGATATAGATATATCGTTATTTGGGTGTGTGCACACAATGTTAAAAAATAAATCTTATGAACAAATGACACTTAATTTATATGAAAGCATTTAAGCATGAGAGTATACATGCACTTTATCGTGAGAGCATACAAGCAAGTAATCACAAGAGCATACACGCATATAAGCATTTAAGAACCTAAGAACACATAACCTTGAATCTATCAATCACCTCAACATTCAAGCAAAATCGTTAAAGTGTTTGAGCTCATGAATGTCCCACTACATGATCACTTAAGCCTCTAAGCCTATAAACATATTAGCATCCAAGTGTATGCACGTATTTGTGGATGTCATAAGAGTGAATATCAACAAAGCATGTTAACATAGGAGCATCCAACCGTAAATGTGTCGGAGCATATGAGCATGAAAAAATATAGGCAAGTGGGCATGTTCTCATTAAAGTATGCAGACGTAAGGGCATATGATCATTACAGCATGTTAACATAAATGTGTATGATTATCAAAGCATGTGAACATAGAAGTATGTAAATATTGAACCATGTGAACATAAAAGCAAGTGATCATCTAAGCAAGTAGACATGTGAGCAAATGATCATCAAAGCAAGTACACACATGTGAACTTGATCAGTAAAGCATTGAACATGTAAGCGTAAGTGCATTTAGGCGTCAAGTACACAAATGTCTTACCATCCAATCACCTTAAGATGTAAACACGATCATAAAAACATGTGCTTCCCCGAGCATCCAACTATGTGAGTGATTTAGTCTCCAAGCATATAGATAAATCGTTATTCGGGTGTGTGGACAAGTTTTTAAATAATAAATCTTATGTAGGAATGACACTTAATTTATATGTAAGCATTTATGCATGAGTGCATACAAGCATTTGATCGTGAGAGCGTACTAGTAAGTTGTCACTAGAGCAATCAAGCATATGAGCATTTAAGAACCTAACAAGACATGCCTCAAATCTGCCAATCACCTTAGCATTCAAGAAAATTCTTCAAAGCATTTGAGCGTACGAATGTCCAACTACATGATCATTTATGCCTCTAAGCCTATAAATATATTAGCATCCAAGTGTGTGCACACATTTATGGATGTCATGCGAGTAAATATCAACGAAGAATGTTAATATATGGGCATCTAATTATAAACGTGTCCGAGCATATGAGCATGAAGGCGTACAGGCAAATAGTCATGTTCTCGTTAAAGCATGTAGACGTCAGGGCATACAATCATCAAAGCATGTGAACAAAGAATTATGTGAATATTAAACCATGTGAACATAAAAGCATATGATCATCTAAGCAAGTAGACATGTGAGCAAATGATCATCAAAGCAAGTACACACGTGAGCACTTGATCAATAAAGCATTGAACATGTAAGCATAAGTGCATTTAGGCATCCAAGTACACAAACATCACGTCGTCTAATCACCTTAGGATGGATGCACAATCATCAAATCATGTGAGTCCCCAAGCATCCAACTACATGAGTGTCTCCGTCTCCAAGCATATAGACATGTCGTTATTTGAGTGTATGCACATGTTGTTGAAAAATAAAACTTATGAAGGAATGACACTTAATTTATATGAAAGCATTTAAGCATAAGAGTATACAAGCATTTTATCATGAGAGCATACAAGAAAGTAATCACAAGAGCATACAAGCATATGAGCATTTAAGAACCCAAAAACACATACCTTAAACTTACCAATCACCTCAGCATTCATGCAAAATCGTTAAAGTGTTTAAGCTCATGAACGTCCCACTACATGATCATTGAAGCCTCAAAGTCTATAAAAATATTAGCATCCAACTGTGTGCACATGTTTGTGGATATCATGCAAGTGAATATCAGCTAAGCATTTAATATAGGAGCATCCAATCATAAATGAGTCCGAGCATATGAGCATGAACGAATATAGGCAAGTGGGCATGTTCTCGTTAAAGTATGTAGGCGTAGGGGCATACTATCATTAAAGCATGTTAACATAGATGTGTAAAATCATCAAAGCATGTGAACATAAAAGCAAGTGATCATATAAGCAAGTAGACCATGTAAGCAAAAGATTATCAAAGCAAGTACACATGTGAGCATTTGATCTGTAAAGCATTGACCATGTAAGCGTAAGTGCATTTGGGCGTCCAAGTGTACAAACATCTTACCGTCCAATCACCTTAGGATGTAAACACAATCATAAAAGCATGTGAGTCCCGAGCATCCAACTATATTAGTGATTCAATCTCCAAGCATATAGCTAAATCGTTATTCGGGTGTGTGCACAAGTTATTAAATAATAAATCTTATAAAGGAATGACACTTAATTTATATGTAAGCATTTACGCATGAGAGCATACAAGCATTTGATCATGAGAGCGTACTAGCAAGTCATCACTAAAGCAAACAAGCATATGAGCATTTAAGAACCCAAGAACACATACCTCAAATCTACTAATCACCTCAGCATTCAAACAAATTCTTCAAAGCATTTGAGCACACGAATGTCCAACTACATGATCACTTAAACCTCAAAGCCTATAAAGATATTAGCATCCAAGTGTGTGCACATGTTTGTGGATATCATGCGAGTGAATATCAATGAAGAATGTTAACATAGGGGCAACCAAATATAAACGTGTCTCAACATATGGGCATGAAGGCATATAGGCAAATGAGCATGTTCTCGTTAAAGCATGCAGACGTAGGGGCATATGGTCATCAAAGCATGTGAAAATAGAAGTGTATGATCATCAAAGCATGTGAACAAAGATTTATGTGAATATTAAACCAAGTGAACATAAAAGCATATGGTCAACTAAGCAAGTACACATGTGAGCGAATGATCATCAAAGCAAGTACACATGTGAGCACTTGATCATTAAAGCATTGAACATGTAAGCATAAGTGAATTTTGGCATCCAAGTACACAAACATCTATTGTCCAATCACTTTAGGGGGTAAGCACTATCATCAAAGGATTTGAGTCCCCGAGCATCCAACTACATGAGCGTCTCAGTCTTCAAGTATATATATATGTCGTTATTCGGGTGTGTGAACATGTTGTTAAAAAATAAATCTTATGAATGAATGACACTTAATTTATATGAAAGCATTTAAGCATGAGAGTATACAAGCATTTGATCATGAGAGCATACAAGCAAGTAATCACTAGAGCATTCAACCATATGAGCATTTAAGAACCCAAGCATTTGATCATGAGAGCGTACTAGCAAGTCATCACTAAAGCGAACAAGCATATGAGCATTTAAGAACTCAAGAACACATACCTCAAATCAACTAATCACCTCAGAATTCAAGAAAATTCTTCAAAGCATTTGAGCGCACGAATGTCCAACTACATGATCACTTAAACCTCAAAGCTTATAAAGATATTAGCATTCAAGTGTGTGTACATGTTTGTGGAGTCTACAAACATATTAGCATTCAAGTGTGTGCACATGTTTGTGGATACCATACGAGTGAATATTAACGAAGCATGTTAACACAGGAGCATCTAATCAAAATGTGTCCGAGCATATGAGTATGAAGGCATATAGGCTAGTGGACATGTTTTCGTTAAAGCATGTAGACGAAGGAGCATATGATTATCAAAGTAGGTTAACATAGAAGTGTATGATTATCAAAGCATGTGAGCATAGAAATATATGAATATTAAACCAAGTGAACATAAAAGCATGTGATTATCAAAGCAAGTAGACATGTGAGCAAATGATCATCAAAGCAAGTACACACGTGAGCACTTGATCAATAAAGCATTGAACATGTAAGCATAAGTGCATTTAGGCATCCAAGTACCCATACATCTTTCCATCCAATCACCTTTAGATTTAGGCACGATCATCAAAGCATGTGAGTGCCCAAGCATTCAACTAGATGAGTGTTTCAGTCTCTAAGTATATTGATATATCGTCATTCAAGTGTGTCCACATGTTTTTAAAAAATAAATCTTATGAAGAAATGACACTTAATTTATACGTAAGCATTTAAGCATGATAGTATACAAGCATTTGATCGTGAAAGCATACAAGCATGTGGTCATTAGAGCATACAACATGTGATCATTTAAGAACCCATTTACACATACCTCAAATCAACCAATCACTGCAGCATTTAAACAAAATCGTCAAATAGCTTGAGCACATGAACGTTGAACTACATGATCACTTTAGCCTCCAAAAATATATTAGCATGCAAGTGTATGCACATGTTTATGGATACCATACGGGTGAATATTTGTGAAGCATGTTAACACAGGCAAGTGGACATGTTCTTGTTAAAGCATGTAGATGAAGGAGTATACGATCATCAAAACATGTGAACATAGTAGTGTATGATCATCAAAGCATGTGAACATAGAAGTATGTGAATATCAAAACATTTGAACATAAAAGCACGTGAGCATCTAACCACGTAGACATGCGAGCCAATGATCATCAGAGCAAGTACTCATGTGAGCACTTGATCAACAAAGCATTGAACATACAAGCTCACGTGCATTTAGGCATCCAAGTACACGTACATCTTACTATCAATCACCTTAGGATTTATGCATGATCATCAAAGCATGTGAGTGCCCAAGCATCCATCTAAATGAGCATGTAAACGAAGCATGTTCTCATCAAAACATTTGAACATAAAAGCATGTGAGTATTTAACCATGTAGACATGCAAGCCAATGATCATCAGAGCAAGTACTCATGTGAGCACTTGATCAACAAAGCATTGAACATACAAGCTCACTTGCATTTAGGCATCCAACTACACGTCCATCTTACTGTCAATCACCTTAGAATTTATGCATGATCATCAAAGCATGTGAGTGCCCAAGCATCCAACTAAATGAGCATGTAGACGAAGCATGTTCTCGTTAAAGCATGTAGACAAAGGAGCATACAATCGTTAAAGCATGTAGACAAAGGAGCATACGATCATTAAAGCATGTTAACATAAAAGTGTATGATCGTCAAAGCATGTGAACATAGAAATATGTGAATATCTAAACTTTTGAACATTGAAGCATTTGAGCATCTAAGCAAGTAGACATGTGAGCAAATGATCATCAGAGCAAGTACACATGTGAACAGTTGATCAATAAAGCATTGAACATGTAAGCATAAGTGCATTTAGGCATCCAAGTACACACACATCTTACCGTCCAATCACTATAGGAAGTAAGCTCGATCACCAAAGCATTTAAGTGCCCAAGTATCCAACTGTATGAGTGTTTCAGTCACTAAGCATATAGAAATATCATTATTCAAGTATGTGCAAATGTTGTTAAAAAATAAATCTTATGAAGGAATGACACTTAATTTATATGTAAGCATTTGAGTATAATAGTATACAAGCATTTGATAGTGAGAGCATACAAGCATATGATCACTAGAGTAAACAAGCATATGAGCATTTAAGAACCCAAGTACACATACCTCAAATCAAACAATCACCGCAGCACTCAAGCAAAATCAAGAAATTGTTTAAGTTCACGAATGTCCAACTACATGATCACTTGGGCCTCTAAGTATGTGCACATATTTGTGAATATCATACGAGTGAATATGAATGAAGCATGTTAACATAAATCCAATCAAAAAGGTGTCCGAGCATATGAGCATGATGGCATATAAGCAAGTGGATATGTTCTTGTTAAAGCATGTAGATGTAGGGGCATACGATCATCAAAGCATATGAACATAGAAGAGTATGATCAACAAAGCATGTGAACAAAGAATTATGTGAATATTAAACCATGTGAACATAAAAGCATGTGATCATTTAAACAAGTGGACATGTGAGCAAATGTTCATAAAAGCAAGTTCACATGTGAGCACTTGATCAACAAAGCATTGAACATAGAAGCACATGTGCATTTAAGCATCCAAGTACACATACATCTTACCATCCAATCACTTTAGGATTTAAACATGATCATCAAAGCATGTGAGTTCCCGAGCATCCAACTACAAGAGCGTTTCAGTTTCCATGCACATAAATATATTGCCATTCAAGTGTGTGCATGTTGTTAAAAAATAAATCTTGTAAAGGACTGACACTTAATTTATACGTAAGATAAGAGTATACAAGCATTTGATCATTAGAGCATACAAGCATGTGATCATTAGAGCATACAAGCATATGAGCATTTAAGAACCCAAGTACACATACCTCAAATCTACCAATCACCGCATCATTCAAGCAAAATTGTCAAAGTATTTGAGCACATGATCACTTAAGCCTCCATGCCTGTAAACATATTAGCATCCAAGTGTGTGCACATGTTGTTAGATACTATACTAGTGAATATCAACGAAGCATGTAACATAGGAGCATCCAATCAAATAAGTGTATGAGCATATGAGCATGATGGCATTTAAGCAAGTGGTCAGGTTCTTGTTAAAGCATGTAGACGTTAGGGCATACGATCATCAAAACATGTGAACATAAAAGTGTATGATCATCAAAGCATGTGGATAAAGAATTATGTGAATATCAAACCATGTAAAATAAAAGCATGTGATCATCTAAGCAAGTGGACATGTGAGCAAATGATCATCAAAGCAAGTACACATGTGAGCACTTGATCAATAAAGCATTGAACATGCAAGCATAAGTGCATTTAGGCATCCAAGTACACATATATCTTACCGTCCAATCATCTTAGGATTTGAGCATGTTCATCAAAGCATGTGGGTGCCCGTGCATCTAACTACATGAGCATTTCAGTCTCCAAGCATGTAGATATACTGTCATTCAAGTTTGTGCACATGTGGTTAAAAAATAAATCTTACGAAAGAGTGACACTTAATTTATATGTAAGCATTTAGGCATGAGAGCATACAAGCATTTGATCGTGAGAGCATACAAGCATGTGATCATTTGAGCATAAAAGCATATGAACATTTAAGAACCCAAGTACACATACCTTAAATCTACCAATCACCTCAGCATTCAAGCAAAACCGTCAAAGTGTTTTAGTGCATGAATGTCGAACTACATGATCACTTAAGCCTCCAAGTCTATAAACATATTAGCATCCAAGTGTGTGCACGTGAGTGTGGATATCATATGAGTGAATATCAATGCTTGTGAGTGTGCAATTATAAAAGCATTTAAACATTAGAGCATGTAATCATCAAATTGTCTAAGCGTATGAGCATGAAGTTATACGAGAGTGGGCAGGTGATCATTAAGGCGTGTAGGCATTGGAGTATATGATCTTCGAAGCATGTGATCATTAAAGAATTTGTACATCAAAGCATCTATACATTGGAGTATGCGATCACCAAAGCATGTAGACATGTGAACGTGTGATCGTCAAAGCAAGTACACATGTGAGCATATTACCAACAAAGTATGAGAACATACAAGCATTTGATCATAAGAGTAAACCATAATGTGATTGTGAGAGTATACAAACATACGAGCATTAAAGCACCTAAGTACACATACCTTTAATCTTCCAATCTCCTCAGTATTTGAGCACAATCGTCAAAGCATTTAAGCACATGTATATTTGACAACATGATCAGTTATGCCTTCAAGCCTATTGACATTTCATTATTACCGTGTGGGCTCTTGTGTGTGGATATCAAACATGTGAATATCAATGCATATGGGCATGCAATCATCAAAGCATTTGAACATATGAGCAAGTAATCATCAAAGCATCCAAGCATCTAAGAATGATTGCATACAGGTAAATGGGCATGTGATCATCAAAGCATGTAGACATGGGAGTACACGATTATCAAAACATGTGAACATCAAAGCATGTGAGCATAGAAGCATGTGATCATCAAAGCAAGTAGACATGTAAGCATTTTATCATCAAAGCAAAAACAAATGCGAGTAGGTTATCAACAAAGCATGTGAACATACAAGCGTGTGATCATGACATCATACATACATATGAGCATTTAAGTAACCAAGTACACATTCCTCTAATCTCCTAATCATTTTAGCATTTAGACAAAATCGTCAACGCATTTGATCGTACAAACGTCCTACTACAATATCAATTTAGCCTTCGAATCAACAGACATTTTACCATCCAAGTGTATGCACATGTGTGTGGATATCAAACATGTGAATATCAATGCGTGTGAGCATGCGATCATCGAAGCATTTGAAAATAGGAGTAGGTAATTCGTAAAGCGTACAAGCATATGAGCTCGAAGGCATGCAAGCAAATAGGCATGTGATCATCAAAGCATGTAAACATGGAAGCACTCTATCATCAAGGCATGTGAACTTAAATGCATGTGATCAATGAAGCATGTTAACATAGGAGCATCTAATCATAAAAGTGTCCGAGCATATGAGCATGAAGGTGTACAGGTAAGTGGACATGTTCTCGTTAAAGCATGTAAACATAGGAGCATACGATCATCAAAGCATGTGAACATAGAAGTGTATGATCATCAAAGTATGTGAACATAGAAGTATGTGAATATCAAAACATATGAACATAAAAGCATGTGATCATCTAAGCAAGTAGGCATGGGAGCATACGATCATTAAAACATGTGATTATTAAAGCAAGTAGACATATAAGTTTGTTATCATCAATGTATGTAAGCATGGGAGCACAACATAATCAAATTATATGAGCATGAGAGCATGTGATCACCAAATCTTGTTAGCATGGGAGTATGTAATCATCAAATCATGAGAGCATGTGCGCATTCCAACCTATAAGCATTCAAGCATGTGAGAAATCAAGCATGTCAACGTGCATCAAAAGTGTGAGCACATCAGTCCTTTAAATATAGATATATCGATATTTAAGTGTGTGCACATGTGGATACAAACAAAGGATTGATGCTTAATGAGAATTAATGAATATATCCTATGAAGGATTGACACTTATTTGAACTTATGAGCATTTAAGCATGAGAGTATACAAGCATGTTAGCATGAGAGCATACAATCATGTGATTATAGGAGCAAACAAGCATATGAACATTTAAGCACCCAAGTACACATACCTCTTACCATCCAATCATCTCAGCATTCAAGCACAATTGTCAAGGCATTTGAGCACAAAAACGTCTAATTGCATGATCAATTAAGCCTCCAATCATACAGACTTATCATCATCCAAATGTGTGCAGATGTGTGTGGATATCAAATATGTGAATATTAATGCGTGTGAGCATAGGAGCATGCGATCAGCAATAATATGAGCATGGGACCATGGGAGCATGAGCATGGGAGCATGCGATCATCAAAGAATATGAGCATGAGACCATGGGATTATCAAAGCATGTGAGCATGGGAGCATGGGAGAATGTTATCATCACTTAAAAATAGATGAAGGAGTTGCCACCTGGTTCTAAGTCCAAGAACTAAAACATGACTCCATGAAGATTTACCTTCCAAAGTAGGTTTGGAGTTAGGATACGAGATTCCAACCTATAAACATTCAAGCATGTGAGCAATCAAGCATGTCAACATCCAAGCATGTGAAAGTAGGAGCATACAATCATCGTAGCATGTAAAAAAATGAGCAACCAAGCTTGTAAGAACTAGTGAGCATTAGTGCGAACGTGCATCAAAATGGATGAGCACATCCATCTCCAAAAATATAGATATATCGATATCCAAGTGTGTGCACATGTGGATACAAACAAAGGATTGATGCTTAATGAGAATTAATGAATAAATATTATGAAGGAGTGACACTTATTTGAACTTATGAGTATTTAAGCATGAGAGTATACAAGCATGTTAACATGAGAGCATACAATCATGTGATCATAGAGCAAACAGGCATATGAGCATTTAAGCACCCAAGTACACATGCCTCTTACAGTCCAATCACCTAGCATTCAAGCATAATCGTCAAGGCATTTGAGCACACGATCGTCCAATTGCATGATCAATTAAGCCTCCAAGCATACAGACTCATCATCATCCAAATGTGAGCAAATGTGTGTGTATATCAAACATGTGAATATCAATGCATGGGAGCATGCGATCATTGAAGAATATGAGCATGGGACCATGGGATTATCAAAGCATGGGAGCATCAGAGAATGTGATCATCATTTAAAAATAGAAAAAGGAGGTACCACCTGGTTATAAGTCCAAGAACTAAAACATGAATCCATGAAGATCTACCCACTGGACTAGGTCTGGAGTTAGGATACTGGATGGGAAGATGTTAAGCACCCCAAGCTTGCCTAGCTGTAGCCGGCTTTCAAATATCATAGAACGATAATGGTCAAGTGGTGTCTATCTTATGGGTTTATGTGAACACACGCATACATCTAAGCCCTAGTGTTCCTCTACGAGTCATGTGAAATAGATAAAATAGAAAGTAGAAAAAGGATCATGTGAAAGACAATCAAGCATGTGAAGGTCAACAGAAGAGAGCACACAAGTATGTGCACATGAGAGCACACAAGCATGTGCGAATGAGAGCATACTAGCATGTAAGCATACAAGCATGTAAGAACATAGAAGCATGTGATCATCAAAGCATGTTCATGTAGGAGCATATCATATTTAAAGCATGTAGATATGTGAGCATTTAATAATCAAAGCATGGTAGCATGTGATCATCTAAACATGTAGACATGTGAGCATTTAATACCCAAACATATTTTATTACTTACCAAATTTCATCCCCAATTTTAAATCAAATTAATTTCCAAAAGAAAATCTTTTAACATTGAAAGCACTTATGATAACTTTCTTTCCAAAACCTCATCTTTGAAATAGTTGACAAAAGATTTAATTCTCATTGATTAGAAAAAATTTCATCTTTAAATGCCCTTTCAAGACTTCCCTTAAATTGATCAATCAAATTTAAATTTGAATTCAAATCTTCAAGACCAATGTACAAGGAAAGTATTATGCATGTCAACCATATAAAAAAAAAAAAAGGGAAGAAAATAAATCATGCAACACTATTTAATCAAGTCATTGATTATCCAATTAAATGCAAGAATTTATTTCCAAATTCAATGGGGACTATTTAGCTATGTATGTCCAGACACAAGGTTAAATTAGAAAACAATGCAAGGAAGCAATGGCTACCATGTTTAGATATAAAAGGAAACTAATAACATTTGTATCAATCCAAGAATTACTAAATCACCTTAGCATGCATGACCATATTCAATGCCATTCAAAAATAAAAGGTTTACTGTAAGCTAGGCTACAAATACCAAATAAAAATTTCAATCAAACCAAAATCACCATTTCTACAACCTCCACTGCCAACACTATGCACTCTACTAACTTCATAAAAGCTAAGATTTCGACAAAGGGTGATAATTTTCAAGGACAAAACTTAGGTATAGTATCTTAGATGTTGTTTTTTAAATTCCTTTCTTAAGATTCAGCCATGTGGCTATTTAATTTTTTAAAAAAATACACTTTCATCTTATAAGAAAAAATCCTTATGGCAGGATCTAAAGAAGGTAACTTAATGAACAACACCTAAGTACTATACGTACGTCTTTCCCTTCTCATAAACCCCCTTGACAATTTAAACTCATTTCAATTATTTCTTTTAGACTCAAATCAATAGCTATGCTTTGAGGAAGTTTCTTCTCAATTAAGTTTTAAGACAAACGTAGTGTAGCATAAATTCAAAATTCAATGATTGAGAGAAACACACTATTATCTAGGGTGGGTTTTTTAAAGTACTAGCTAACTAGTTACTACACACTATTTGACCTAAACAATTGAATATTCCTCAAAAAAAAAAAAAAAAAATCAAATTATAGAATTTAGAGGGCAAAAATATTGAAGAACCTACCTGCAATTGTGAAGGCTAAGAATCTTCTCCAAGAATGTCAAGCAATGTATTGATGTCGATGGACAAGTCTTCGTTGTTGCTACCATCACCAGAAAAATCACAATCATCATCAACGGTAGAGAAATCGCCATGTGGTAAGAATTCCGACCTGTCGTCTATCATCAACATGATCAAAGAAAAGAAAGTAAGTCATAGTACCTCATTTAGCCAAGTCCACATGCATAAGCTTCAATTGGAAACAAATTCATGATGGGAAACATTCTGATCATTCACTTTAATTCCTTGCCTATTCAAATCCTTACCCATTTGATTCTAAATGAGACTCTAGGAGGAAATAGTCAAAGCACCAAAATACTCAATAAATTCTAATCTATTGTACATCAACGAATTCAAGTAACATGCTAGAGAAAATTAAATCAAAAGCCACAACTATCACACCCCAAAACCAAATGGGTCCAAAGCAAGATAAAAGAACCATTAAGAGAAACCGTAGGGGATTTTTGTTTTCTTTCCTTTCTTTCCTCATGATAATATAAATAAACACACTACAACATATTTACAACAATAAAGGTGTAAAATTGCTTAAAAAGATTTGGAGTGTTACATTTCTTCCCCCCTTAAAAGAATTTCATCCCGAAATTATAAACATAGTTACGTGTCTCAAAACAAAACTGAGCAATCATTGACATTAACATTTTCGGCATAAACCTTTTAACTAAAAGGGTCAAGGATTACTTCAATTAATGACTTAAGTTTCAAACCAAAATTTGGAGTTCAAATTGCAAGGGGTCAAATTCAGAAAGGGATTTAAAGGAAACCATTCTTGAAACCAAGAGTATAGGAGTATTCCACTTAATCTTTGAAAAGACAATTTTATCTTTGACTTGTTTCAAACACAATTGTTGAATAATAGCCATAAGGCTAGAAAAGTTAACACAAGAATTTCAAACCAAAATAGTTCCATTTCACAAAGTCCAAAATTTGAAACTAGAATTAAAATTGTCTTTAATAAATACAAGCCACATATGCTTCACTAAATTTAAAGACTTTTCAAAGTGGTAGGAAAATACTAGTAGTTAAAACCGAAGAAGTTTTGGATTTGTAAAATTAACATTTGTCACAAAGACAAAATCATGTCTATTTTGAAGAAACCGTTTGCAAGGGAGACTTTAAAATGGCTTTCAAAACCCACGTAAATTCTTTAGTAACGAACCAAGGCCACAAATATCAAATATGAAAAGAGATTTAAGGAGAGCATGTCCAACTTTCAACTTCTAACAAAAAGATTTAATATCAACAAGGTAACCGTTAGAAGTTTTCCATTTTTTTTTTTTTAAAAGAGTAATGAATTGTCTATGTATTACCTCCCACCCCCACCACCACCCCCCCCCCCCCCGCGCGCGCGCGCACGCGTTTGTTTTAACATATAACAATAACAAAGTCTGTAAAACATCTCATACGTAAGTCAAAGGTTTTAAAATTTAATCTCCATATAACAATAACAAAGTCTGTAAAACATCTCATACATAAGTCAAAGGTTTTAAAATTTAATCTCTAAGGCAAGATCATGCACAACAACCTACATATAGGTCCCAAAACAACCAAAAACAAAATGAGAATAACCTCTGGGAAAACAAACAAGTGATACATCAACTTCATAAGGTAAGAGAGACTATTCATAAGAGTTCATGAAAATCGTTTACATGAGATTTAACTTACTATAGAGCACATAAACTCAAAACAATCTTAGGAACTTAGCTCAAAAACTTTTGGGCATATCAAGAACAATGCATAACAAGAATAGTGCAAATAATAAACAATCTACTAACTTGAGTATGGTACGAAAGCACAACAATTTTCACCACAGAACTATTTAAAGAACTTATAGTAGTGTAGAAAAATAAAGAAGTGCTAAACAAACTCCAAGCCATTACAATCAACCAATTTTAACACAAAATAGTTCCTCACCTAAACTACCCAAAGGAAACCACCTTGCATGATATACTACAACAAACCTAATCAAATTAAAAAGAAATTCTAAGCCACTTATTGCGTCTATTATTAGTGTAAATTCAATTGGGTCTATTACTATTGTAAATTCTATTGTTATTAGTCACTGTTCCTATTACTATTATGCACAACAAAGTTTTGAATCTTAAAAATGTCACCGGAATATTTTCTGTTGCAAGCACAAAATTATTTGTAGCTATTTGCCAGAACAATTAACTTCTTTTTGCCTAGATGGATAAACTTTATCACCATATAGGAAGTGAAACACAATTAAAAAAAAAAAAAAATGCAGTTGTTACCTTCTTCAATGGTTTCAACTCCAGGAAGAACCTTTGCAAGACTCTCTGGCCCCAACATTTCAGTGAACGAATTATACTGGTGGACATCCTGCATCTTTATTATGTTACGAAGAGTAGAGTCAAGTGGAAATAAGGAAGTACAAATTAATTGAAAAAATAGGATTGACACTTGAACTTGAAACACTACACATTTGTTGAAAAGGAAGTACAAATTACTTAAATGTTACATATTACATTTTAAACAAAAGTTGATCAAATCTGATTAAGTTGAAATGGGAATAGGATCCTCTCCATCTCAAATGAATCAATTTCATGGTTCAGATTTTAAATATTACAAATCTAAAGGTGTCTCTAGTGCCATCATCATGTATACCTGTTAGGTACAACAAATAAAATATGAACACCGAAATGGACTATCTCCATTCCACTAGAAATTGAGAGGAACCTTGCTCATTCAAATGATAGTGTTCTTAGGGAAAATTCTAAGGTTGAGGAGTATAGCATGGCTCTAATTATATGTTTTTGACACACTAAACATTTGATTAATTTAGAATCAATGACAAAACCAGCAAAACAAAAATTAGACCTCCTACATACATAACATTGCATTTTGGTGCCTGCATCTGGTATCCATGGTAGGCACAATGACTCATTCATACTTGATCTCATTAAAAAGTTTGAAAATAAAAAATTATATGTCCAAAAAAATAAAAGAGAAAGTACATCAAAAAGCATTTACCAACTGATTAATGCTGATTTATGCATAAAAGTGGAATTTTTCATATTTATTGTAGTCACCAATGGCACAACTTTTTTCGATTGCTTTCTTGCCATCTGTAGACAATGTTAAATTACCATATAGGATACACTTCAAACAAGATTGGCAATAACGTATAGAGATTTAGAATAAAGAGTGATGAGATTCATAGTTTCTTTTTACTTTTTTTTATTGGTAAGATACACACGCATGTAGCGGGTCTTGAACTCACAACCTTACCCTCCACCTTGCTCTTACAAGGGGAGGAGGTGCCTTTTGAGCTAGAGCTCAATGGAAATGATGAGATTCATAGTTATGACAAAGAAGTCTGATCCAGTTATGTTCGGACAATAAACATGGAGATTCATAGTAGAAACACATTGATACCTTTTAGCTGCGAAAAGAAAGGCTCCTGAACATAATGTTCTTGGACAACAGACTTCAAATTCTGATGAAAGACAACACCTGTTAGATTAATAATACACGAAGAAAATTTGGCATTGAAATTATTGAATGACACCCTCAGCTAAAAATTTAGAACTTACATTCACAATTTCTGATCACTAATCCAAAACCAGCTTCTGCCATTCATTTTCTTCCTGTTGCAAAGAGCTTCCTTTAGGAATAAACTTCAAACTACCATCTGGCCTACAAAAGGCTTTTGAATTGATTGATTCTAATAAAGCTGATGCTAGACACTTGTACAAGGGATATGGAGGAACTCCTTCAAAAGAATCTGCATAATGAGTATGAACCATGGAGAGTTAACATCCTCCTCGAAAGTAATAAAGCAGACATCTAAAATTCCAGTGCAAATTTGCTCCTTTTTCCCTAAACTATGGTGCAGTTTGCAAACTAAACTTCAAATCTCAGCAACCCTCCTCAATCAAATGGAAAGAAAAAAAAAAAAAAAAAAATTCTAAAAGGCACTTCTAAGTAAATTTCACCTCATACCTGTAAAATTGGAGGTGCCCTAAAAATTACTATATCTGAAACATTAGACTTCCTGAAAAACTACGAAACCTGTGACATCAACAAAAGAGGCAATGATATCAGCTCACCTGTAACAAAATCAGCATTTAACAGTCTTAAGTCTGTTTATCTACACAATTCCATATATCTTCTCATTCTACCAGAGCATCAACAACCAAATCATTAAACAAACAAAGAACTACATACTAAAATCTTAGGGAATCCATTTGGTGCCTCAAAAATTACTATATCTGAAACATCAGACTTCCTGAAAAACTACGAAACCTGTGACATCAACAAAAGAGGCAATGATATCAGCTCACCTGTAACAATATCAGCATTTAACAGTCTTGTGTCTGTTTATCTACACAATTCCATATATCTTCTCATTCTACCAGAGCATCAACAACCAAATCATTAAACAAACAAAGAACTACATACTAAAATCTTAGGGAATCCATTGGGTGCCTGAAGTCACTACTGGAATCAACCAAACTTTCCAGCATTGATTGCAACCACAGTATACCATAAGTATCTTTCTAACATCCCTTAAAAACCCAATTGCATCATTGTTCATTTGTACAACTTTTTTTTTTCTTTTTTCTTTTTGAAGTCAATAAAAGGAATACAATTTTTAAAATTGATCCTAACTACACTTAAAAATTGTGACAAAAACTCATTTTACAAAACCAACAACAACAACCAAACCTTAGTCCCAAACATTTGAGGTTAGCAATTCAACAGACTCGTCAGGGTTGGCCACATCAAGTCAAACATAGAATTCTAATAAGAATCATCAACAACAGTCTTGCCAGGCAAGTACCCATACATGAAATTATAACCCCACATCAAGTTAAACATAGAATTCTAATCAGAACCATCAACAACAGTCTTGCTAAGCACATACCCATTTAGCAAATTATAACCCCAAATCGATTCTAACCCAAAGAAAGTACCATTAAGAAACAAACTTCACATGAAGCATTAATCAATAAACTTCACATGCCACAAATTTTAGAGGAGAAATATAGAAAATAATTTTTTTTAAATCTTTTAAAACAACAAGAATATGAAAATTCATTCAAGTCCGTATACATTTGAAAGGATATTCCACACCAATTAGAAGAAAAAACCAACGGGGTACAACTAAGACTACCAAGAAAGGCATTCAAAATTATACAAAATTGAAAACTCTAGTTAATAAAAATCAATAACATTCAAAAACCAGGAAATTCCAAAAAGGAAGAGACCAAAGAAAATCCAAAAAGAAGTTTTTCAATACTGACAAGACTGAAAATCAGCAGGAAGTTGTAATTTAATTCAAACAAAATCAGAAGCCAGAAAAAATCCATTAGTCTAAATCATATGAAAGCACAAAAAAATCTCTGACCTGAACATGTTTAACCCCCTTGCCGGAAAAATCTTGTTGTTGTTCCACATAGCCTTTTCTTAAAATTCAAATCTTCAAACCCTTTTCCTGAATTTCCAAGAAAAGTGTTTTTTTTTTTTTTTTTTTTTTTTTCAGTTGTTAGAGAACCACTTTCTATTTGAGGATAACTTAGAGCATTCAGGAAGAGAGAGAGGGGCATCAGATTTTCTGGGGAAAATCTTTGAACCCGTTTCTTCAATTGAATGGTGAAGAAGATTGGAGAGAGTAGAAATGAATCTATATGTTTTTGGGGTAAGGAAATCCACTTCCTAAGGGAAAATTTTCTGCGTCTGAAGATGGGTTATCTGGGAAAGTGTCTGAAAGTGAGAGGATTTTTTTAGAGAGAGAAGTGAAGGAAAGTGTAGAAAGGGTGAGGGAAAGTGAGAGAGAGAGGAAATGAAAAGACTATGCGTTTATAATTAATAGCCGTTAGAGTCTTGGCACGGTTGCACGTGCGAGTTTCTTTCAAATAAACCCAAAATCACGTCTCAAATGAAATTAACTGTAGATATATTTGAATTTTAAATGAAAATACTGACTTTTCTTTCTAAAATAAAAAAAAAAAAAAAATAGTGATTTTTTTTTTTTTGGTTTATAAAATTTTTCAAATATGGTTTATCAAAATTTTCTTTGTGCTTTCAAAATACCATGATAGAACTATTTACAAAAGTTTCTCTCTTAAAATTTCCTTAACATTTAAATGGCCAAAAGTGCATTTTCTCCTTATTTATATTGAAAAGGGAATTTTTGAGAGTCTTAGTACATATTTGATATTTGATGATCATGATGATTTTTTTTTTTTTTAAAGATTGATACTTTTTTTTTGAAACATTAAAGATTGATACTTGATTATTTAATTCTTCAAAATAGCGTTAGGCATTGTTTTAGTTTATATATATATATATATATATATTTAGTTTTTGTATGTTTACTTCCTTTTTTAAAATTACATAATACTTTCATGATAATTGATCAAATGTAAATAAAAAGTATCTACACTTTTTCCTAATCTTGCACAAATTTATTAAGTTTGATAAACAATTTCTGTTATAAATCAATTGATTTGTAAAATACTTATTTACATCTTGTACTATATTCACAATTTTTGTATACTGTTATATATGAGCACAGTATACTGTATGTAAAAAAAGAAAGAAAATAATAATTATATATATATAATTTGGCTCCTCAAAGATAAATTTTTAGGCACAGCCTGAACTCTATTGATCATTAGATATACTGTGGTTGTGGTTGTGATTGGTTGTTTTTGTGTGTATGCGCGCGCTTCAGACTTTGGATTTTGTAAGGCTATGTGTGTGTGTCTTTTCATCTTTGATCTTTAGATCTTGGGTTGGAATCTGACCGTTGCACCATCAGAAATGGATTTTGATTTTGATTCCTAAGGTGTGGCAATGATTTGAATGTTAGAAATCCGATCCATATGGTGTGGCCTAAAACTGGTTGCATCAAACTGTGTACACTCCAACCACATCAATAATCAATTTGTATTAAGATTTGAAGTAATTTTAGTACTTTTCTAATTTTTATTAATATTGCTCTTATTAATAATCAATTAATAAGCCTATAAAAAAAATTAATAAGGAAAAAACCATAATTGGAAAGGTAATGTAAAAGTGCATACTAGTTCCATAATTTTCTTTAAGGACTCTATATTAGCAAAGAAAAAAGCAATGAGAAATACCATGGGATTGTATGAGTAAATTATGGATTGTAAACGAATTGATTGAATATTAAAATTTTATGATGGCTTTATTTAATAATTTTTTTTTTTTTACCATGAGTGAGATTGAGCACATAATCAGGCCATAACTTATATTAAAATTTGGTTCATTTTCTTATTGAATAAGTTCAAGCTTATACTCATTTAAAAAAGAAAAAAAAGTTCAAGCTTATTCATAAGCTATTTGATTTATTTTTTCCCCACATATAGTAAACAACAAGATTTTTTTTTTTTCCTCCACAGATTTATGCTAACATTAATAATTTAATTATAATAGAAATTATATTATTAGAATCAATTAGATAAACCATTATATTTCGTTTGTAAACTTATTGTAATTAGATTCACTAACTCTTTACTATTAAAAATTATATAACCAAGAGTTTTGTGACTCAATAGAATTGCATGTCTCCCTTATGAGAATCCAGATTCAAATTTTTGCTCTATGACTTTTTGTATGATTATATATATATATATATATATATGAAGCCGTGTGTGTATAAATAATTTTTACTACTAAATAAACGATTTATATTTTATCAATAAATTAGATACATTTTCAAAACTATTGATGTTACTAAATAGAAGCCAAAAATTTGTATTCATTTTTCTTGATATTATTCATTGATTAGATTTATCATATGGTGAATTCTTGCCCCCCAAAAAAAAATTTCTTTAAAAATAAAATCTGATAAGTATGGTTTTGAGTAAGTGTTTACATAGTATTATTCAAAGAAATGATTTATCAAAGTAATAAGTTACATACCATTGATCCCGACACATTTGAGATCACTAAAATATTCTAGAGTTCCTTTGTTCAATCTAAAGAAAGGGAATGAGAATGAGAACTCAATCTTTAGAAACTTATACAATCTAATCTCGAATTATATACAATTATTTGTTTATTAATATATACATACGATTATTTAATATTAGAGCAAATTACAACTTACTCACTTATGGTTTGGTTGAAATTTAAGTTGCTCACCTGTGATTTAAAATTTGACACTTTACCCACCTAAAGTTTGACCAAAATTTAAGTTACTTACCTGTGATTTGAAATTCCATGATATAAATGGTCTGATGGATAGTTTTTTTTAATCTTATTTGATCTTGTATTTTTATGGTTTTTGTGTTTTTGGAGGAGAGAGACATAAAAGTAGAATAAAATTACATATTTAGTTCTGTTTTTTTCTTCAATTTTTATTATATTTTTCTACACACGAAATTGAGTTGTACCACAGACACAACAATTTCATAATGAAGCATAAGTATTAAGTTATTATTGGTTTTTGTATGAATTTGCCAATAACATCTACCATTAACAATTTGTTACTTAAATTTGGTTGTTAACTATTTCTGTCGAACATGCAGGGAAAAATAAAGGGGGGGAGGGGTGGGGAGGGAAGCAAAGAAAACAAAACAAGATCATGTGTGTGTTTGTACATGGAGATCTGAGTTCGTGAATCACCAAGAACAAATAATTCAACGTTATATTGAAAAAAAAAAAAAAATCAACGTGTCATTTGTTAGTTGTTACTTGTGACCTTGTACCAATTGTTTATCAAGAAACTCAAAAAAATATGTTTCATACTTTTTATTTTTTATTTTTTTATAATTGTGAATTTAATTATTGTAATTAGTATATAAAAATGGTATTAATAGTACATTTAGATAAAAGTATCATTTTTTTTAGAATATAAAAATATCGTTATTTCAATTACAAGTTTACAACAAAAAATATCAATGAATTTTTTTTTTTTCAACAGAGCAATTATTATTTATTATGGCCGATGACTTTTGCGCCAATTGGTACACTCCTCAAAAGCATCTACTAACAAAAAAAAAAAGTGATCTCTTCTGGCTCCAAGAGTTGTGAATTAGGAAGCATAGGAAGCCATATGGTACTTTCTGTGATCTCTTATGTTTGATCATTAAAAACATAATAATGAATGTTTATTATTTAAATTACTTTTTTTTTTTTTTTGCAATTAGTCACACATAAGTTATAAGTTGTAAAGATTAGTATATACTAAAATTTATATTATCCTAACAAAAAAAAAAAAAAATGAAAAAAGAGGGTGAAATGGGTTTCAAAGATTTAAGATCATTTAATCTAGTCATGTTAGCTAAACAGGGTTGGAGGGTGTTATAGGATAAAAGCTCTTTGTTATATAGTTGTTTTAAAGCCAAATATTTCCCGCGGTGTGATTTTCTTGAAGCAACTGATTGCCAAAATAGTTCTTATGTCTAGAGAAGTTTGTAAGCGGCTCAACCAATTTTGAGGAAAGGGTGCTTTTGGAGAGTAGGCAATGGGGCTTCAATTCGTGTTCTTAAGGATTGTTGGCTGCCAAACCATCCAACCAAAAAAAAAAAAAAAAAACTTTTTCAGCCAGAGGAGGAGATTTGGGAATGGAGAGTCACTGATTTAGTTGACTGGCAACATCATCAGTGGGATAAAGAAAGAATTATGGCCATGTTTCACTTGTTTGATGTGAATGCTATACTTCACATCCCTCTGACTAGGCAGGTTGTACAAGATGTGTTGGTATGGTCATTTGAAAAGAAAGGCAGATATACAGTCCGGTTTGGGTATATTGTGGCAAAGCAATTAAGGAAGGATGAGTTAAATGATGGGGAGTCATCTGAGCATAGAGCATTTGGGTCACTTTGGTCACGGCTATGGAAAGCTGCCGTTCCAAACAAGGTCAAAATTTTTTCATGGAGGGCTTGTCTTAATATTTTCTCCACACAGGATAATCTCATTCGAAGAAGAGTGGTGGAGAGTGCACGTTGTTGTTTCTGTCAGAAAGAGACCGAATCAGTTATGCACGTTCTTTGGAGTTGTGGGGTGGCACAAGATGTTTGGGCTGGGAGTATAGGTAGACTTCAAAAATCTTGTACTGAACAGAATGATTTTTTACAACTGGTCACAGGTCTTATGGAAAAGCTTTCATTGGAGGAATGGAATCTGCTCTAGATTATTTGTTGGCAAATATGGCATCAAAGGAACACGGTCATGCATGGTGGTGTATTCTAGCATCCTTCAAGGTCGGCCTAGCGTGTAGTGGATTATTTGAGGGAGTATACGGATGTACAAGATTATCTGAGTGTGCCATATCCGATTCATGTCCTAGCACAGTAGACATGGCAGCCTCCACTGGGGTTGTTATTCAAGCTGAACTTCAACGGTGCTTGTTTTGATGATGGTGCTAAATTGGGTAATGGGTTGTGATTAGAAATGAAAAGGGTAAAGTCATGGTTGCTATAGCTGTGATGGGAGGTGCTGTGCGTGCAATGCCGGCTCAAGGCCTAGGCAACTTAGGCCTAGGCCTAAGGCCCCATAACAAATAAAAAATTTCCCCACTAAAAAAAGGCCTCATCTCCCTTAGTAAAAAACCCAAAATTTTATAAAAATATAACACTTTTTAAATAATTGGTACTTTTTTTTAGAGTGATGCTAAAAATACCACATATTTTATTATAGATTTAACTGACATATTACCAATTACATAAAAAAGTAATTCAAACACAAATAAATTAAGTTATTGAAATTCATCAATTACAATCATAATCACATTTATTGTGAATATTTTGTAGTATTTTTAGTATTTTGCTTTTTTCATTTCTAACATGGCTTTTAAAATAGGAGACCAATAAAAATTTAACCCAATTGAAACCCTAAGATGTTTCAAATAAAATGCTGCAAATGTGATAAATCACCAATGATAACTAATTTCTTACTAAGTCACACACCAAATAATATCTATCTATCTCTTTCTCTTAAAAAAAATATATAAAATTAAAATTTAGATTACAACCGTACTTAACTATGCATAGTCATATATCCAAGTTAAAGTAAGTTCCTTTTGATTCAACTATAATATTCAATCTTCTATTTGAAATTAACCTTAGTTGAGCTAGTATTATTCATCAATTTCTACATTACATCAAATTAATCTTAATTTAATTAGTATTATATAATTTTATTTAATTAATGTTTACAAATAAAAAGGCCCCATATAAAATTTTTGCCTTAGACCCCAAATTTTGTTGGGCCGGCCCTGTGTGCGTGACAGTGAGGAGGTGGATAGTGCCATGGTGCTGTGCATGATGAAGTCATGGCTTGTTGTAAAGCACTTGAGTTTGCCATTGATGTGGGCTTCGCGGAGATAATTCTGGAGGGTGATAATGCCATGGTGATGAAGACGATTTCTTAGGCTTAACCAGACCTGTCACGACTTAGTTTAATTTACGAAGATATCTGGTGCTTGGCTGTGGGTTTTTGGTCAGTTTCATTTAATTGTGTTAAGGCGCAGTGCAAATAGTGTTGCTCATGCTTTGGCTAGATTTGCTAGATTAATTGATAATGAAATTATTTGGGTGGCGGAGGATCCTCCACTAGTGGTGGATGCATTGTATTTGGATTCTAGTTTGCTAAATAAATGAAATTGATTGGTTTTGGCTTCAAAAAAAAAAAAAAATCACTGTTAATAAATTCACTAACAAGGCGTGGGGTCTTTCGGCTTGTTTTACTTCAACCATGCGTCCAGAAGGAATATAGCATAGCTCTTGGATCAAAATTCTTGTTGGGAAGCTGAGCCTGAAACTTTTGCCAAAGAAACTTATCCCGTAGCAACTAACTGGGCGGCCCAAACTATTACATTTACAACGTGAAAAGAGAAACAAACTCATAGGCCCACTTTTATATAATCTAATCTAGCGGCTAGGCTCCCTGAAATGGGCTTTTCCAATTTCTCGTGCAACTAATTTCAGCAAAACAATAAAGAGATTGCCCAGAATATTGTATCAACCACCAAACTTTAAAATATAATTAGCTCAACGATTGGAAACAAAATTAATAAATGCTACAAAGCATTGTGACAACACTCATTTCTTAGAAGAACATTAAAAATGAAGAAAGGAAAAAGAAAAGAAAAGAAAGAAAGATAAATCTAAACACCCAAGTGAGGAGGAAACCAAGTCATTGAAGGGGAGAATGCTTTATCATCTAGGCTTTGTTTGGGAGATGGAAAATTGGGGATAGAAAATATTTAAAATTTTCCTCAAATGTGTTTGTTTGGGGTGAAAAATTGGGAGAATAGAAAACTTTTTTAATTGTTTAAGAAGAAAAATAAGATGATAGAAAATGATGTTTGTATAAATTTAGAAAAATGATATGTTCACAATATTTTTACAACAAATCGTAAGTGGCAAGTTGTTATTGGCTGCTATTGTTGAGGCAAAAAAGTAATCTTAGTATTATGTTCAAATTTGAACCAATAACAACTAACCACCTATGATTTGTTGTAAAAATATTGTGAAAATGATGTGAACGTAGCATCTCTCATAAATTTATTCTTATACCTTATTATATATATATATATATATATATATATATAAAGTTTATAAGGAAAAAAAAAACTAAACATTTAAACTTGAAAAAAAAAAGTGAACTAATGTAAAGGGGAGAGAGAGGGTAAATGTGCCATTTCCCATCTTAAGCCAAATTTCATCCCCATTTTCTTTACAAAATGTAGGTTCGGCGAGAAAACAATTCCCTTGCCTAAAATCACCCCCCTCCAAGGCTCTTACATACACACCCCACTATTTTCTTTCATATTTTCTCTTCTCATTGCAAATCATCTCATTTTTCTCTCCAACCAATCAACCCCCTTAACGTCTAAACTACAGAAAAATTATATGTCACCATAACCCCATTAAAATTTTCTTTTTTTGGGATGAATTATCCAATTCTACTTACGAGATAGGATACAAACTTAAAGCATATTAATGCAATATAAGGTTTACATGGGCCAAATATGCACTACCTAAATGCAAAAAAAAAAAAAAAAAAAAAAAAACCATGACTTCCCCAATTTGGCCCAATTGAGTCTTCTAGCTTAAATTGAAAGGTCCACAATGTGCCCACAAAGACAAAAGCAGCTCCTACATGATTTTCAAGAGTCCTAGAAAGTTCCAAAGAAGCAAAATCACAAAAACGGGCCTAGACTAGACTAGAATACTCTTGGGACCTTAATAAATATCCAACCCATCAACTATTTTCACCATCCAAATTTCTCAGCTATAGCAACCAATCATCCTATAGTCTTTGAATCACAACATTCACAAGTTCAAAATGTCGCTAATTCCAAGCTTCTTCAATGGCTGACAGAGCAATATCTTTGATCCATTCTCGCAGGACATCTGGGACCCATTCAAGGATTTCCCATTCCCTTCATCTTCATCTCTGTATGTGCTTCAGTTTCTGGCAGAGACCTCTGCTTTCGTCAATACCCGAATTGATTAGAAGGAAACCCTAGCAGCCCATGTGTTTAAGGCTGATCTTCTTGGGCTCAAAAAGGAGGAAGTGAAAGTCAATTATGAAGATGACAGAGTGGTTCGGATTAGCAGAGAGAGGAAGATAGAGAAGGAAGACAAGAATGACACATGACACCGTGTCGAGCGCAGCAGTGGCAAATTTTTGAGGAGTTTCAGGTTGCCGGAGAATGCGAAGATGGATGAGATTAAGGCTGCGATGGAAAACGGTGTTCTCACTGTTACCGTTCCAAAAGAAGAGGTGAAGAGACCTGATGTTAAGGCTACTGAAATCTCTGGTTGATATTTTGTGGATCATCTAAGCCTCAACTTATAGAGCATCTTTGGTTGGCAATACTAGTAGTTTGTAAAATATAGAGAAACCTGTGTGCATATTTATGTGCTAGGGGAAACGTGGTTAATCTCTCAGCTGTGTTTCAAGTATGATGATTTAATAAGTAATTAACATATAATTATATAAATTGTGTATCTATTGTTGTTTATTATGTTCATATGTGGTGTTCCATTGCGTCATTAATTTCTTGGTTGCTTGAAAGAGTTTATTTTTTCGCTCAATAAGTTAAGCAGATGAATTCAAAAGGATCGAGGAAAATAATACAAGCTAAAGGGCACGCCTAAGAGCCAAGAAAATAAAATTAGGCAAGGATAAAAAATTGCAATTATGTCACCTAGTTCGGTTACTATAAATTAGTGGTTGTTGAGGCATTGTTTGAGCTTCAATATTAGTACTAATTTGCATGTTTAATCGGTTATATATATATATATATATATATATATAAATACTTGGCTTGTATAGTTGGGCAATTCATAGTGATGGTGAAAGTATAATTTTTGTGTGTTTTTGTGTAGAATGTGAGATTTTGCTAGAGATGAAGTGGAACATTCACCTTTTTGCTAACAAGAAATGCTTATAAATCCAAATGATCGATTGGAAAATGAGAATGGTTTTGTCATTGTGGAGCGGTGCAAGAATGACAAGGCTCTTTAACGTGTGAAACCTTGACAAAATGAGGTATTCACAACCATGCCACCCAACAACACTGTAAAAGAAAATTCACAAACGGCATTAGTAAGGCTTCTCCATTTTGTAAGCAATAGTAAAAGTTTTCAGTTGTTGAAGAAAAACAATAGAGATTCCTTCATTATTTGAGTGACTTTTCAAGTGGTATGTATTAAGATTCCTCAATTATTCAAGTGGCAGACCAATCTAGCACAAGAATAAAAATCCACACAATTACGTAGCCTTAAGTGGCCATGCTTAATAATAAATTAATACCAAATAAATAATGAATAGTTCTTTGAGATTTGAGTTTGATCATCTAGTAAAACAAATTGATGCTGTGTCCATTCGAATTTAGAGAGTGAGATGAGAGTGATGGTATAGGAAGAGTACAACCATGAGGTGGTGTGTATTCCGATCTTTTGCTAAGCATGGAATTATTGCTGGAAGATCAGAGATAATTTCCAACAGTCGGAGGCACTAAATTTTTTTGATTTTTACGTTTTCTTTTCTTTACTGATTTTGCTTTTCTATCTGTTACTACAACAATAGGTATATTTGGTGACGAAATTTAGCGAGGAAAATATTTTCGTCACCAAAAGGTCTTAGTGCTACTCAAAGTAAGGCTCTAGTTATAAGAAATAAAAGAGACATAATTTCGGCAACAAAATGCAATTTTCGTCTATTTTTGCTACTCAAAATAACCAATTGATGAATGTGTCATTTGAGTTAGTGTTTATGGGCAAGGGAGAAGATTGTTTGTAGCTCACCTAATAATAGTTTACATTTGTTGTTCTATAATGTAGTTTTTCTCAGGTTCTTGGCTATCATCTATTCGGTATTAATGCTTCATAGGGATCGAATGATCAAATGGTTGTGTTTCTGTAAGTTAGGCATGTCTTGTCATTCTTTGAAAATCAAAATGTTGCAGTTTCTTATTGAACTCTGTTTTGTTTTGAACTTTTCTAAACAAGTTATGAGATGCAAGGAGGCGGGATGTTCTATAGGGGGGATGTTCTATAAATGCCTTCTTGCGCTTGTTAAAGTGTCAGTCTTTCTATCTAATTATGATAGAGAGCCTAAAATATACAAAAATAGGTAGAGTGAATAGGAAATTCTTTGTCCTTGGGTCCATATAATTGTTGATTTCAAGCATTTTTTGGTGTAACTTTAACAGTATGGTTGCACTTCAATCGGATTTGAGTTTCATATCCTTCTAAATATTGATCTCAGAAATTGTGTGCTTATTTAATTAGATATGAAATTGTATTCGCCTTTACGATTATTTGTATTTTTTGAGAAAATTGACATCACATCTTTAGAGCCCTCTAGTGCTTTTATCCGATTATAGCTCAGGTTTCAGAGACTCAAAACTCCTTAAGAGGCTGGATGGCTCCTAGAACAATTAGAAGAAATCTCACTGCTTGTAGGGGCAACTAGCAACATGCTAAAACTCTGTTCTATAGTTGTGATCTTAGGAGTTGTGGACAATATTTTTCATTATTTGAATTACACATATTATCTTTGAGAAATAGGAGTGTCCTGCTTCACTTTCCTCCATTTTTCTTCCTTGACCTTCTTATACCGGAGGAGTCTTTTGAAGCTAGTTAGTTGGAATAATTTTTAAGTCACTGGCCATCTGGATATCTTCTTTCTCTATCAAGGTGCTAGAGTTTGGAGCCTTAACCTCCTTGTCTTTCTCACTGTCTAACCAGAAACAGAGTGTAGTTGGTTTTTAGGCGTTGAAAATGGTACAACAACACATCAATACTGTGGAACTCAGCCCATAGCAATCGTGCTCATAGCAAGTTCTCGAACGTTTAGAACCCCCAATGAAAGAATTAAAGATAATGGATCACTAAATTTTAATAGATAATTATAGCAGATTAGATTTCATGTTTTTCCCCGCAATAAACCTCATAATTCCAGAATAACTCTGATTGGAAGTTAGCAATTTGATGAAGAAAGGTAAACCGATTCAAATTGAAAAAGGTTGAAGCGATTTAAGCAATCTTTTTTATTTATTTTTTTTTCAATGTATTTTTCCGAGCAAAACAATGCTTCTTCATAATTTTGAACTGTCTACACAGAGAGGCGCATCATGACAATTATAAAACGAACTTTCTCATTGAAACCTTCTGACAAGTAAACCCAAATTTATTTTCAGTAATCATAGCTTACGACATACATTTGCAAGTACAATATAGTATATAAGATATGGTAATTAGCAAATCCTAATTTAGCCAGAAATCTCAATGGCCTTGACGTCAGGCTTCTTGACTTCCACCTTAGGGACCATCACGGTAAGAACACCATTCTCCATGGAAGCCTTAATCTGATCCATCTTAGCATTCTCAGGAAGCCTGAACTTCCTCAAGAACTTGCCGCTGCTACGCTCCACTCTATGCCACGTGTCTTTCTTCTCTTCCTTCTCCACTTTCCTCTCACCGCTTATTTGTAGCACTCGGTCATCTTCAACTTCAACCTTCACTTCCTCTTTGTTGAGCCCAGGAAGATCAGCTTTGAAAACATGGGCTTCTGGGGTCTCCTTCCAATCCACGCGAGTATTAACCAAAGCAGAAGTTTCTCTTGCAAACTGAGGTTCAGATGAGAGTGAGAAATCCTTAAAGGGGTCCCAAATCTCGAACGAGAATGGATCCAAGATGTTGCTTTGGCGGCTACCAAAGAAGCTTGGAATCAGCGACATCTTAATTAATAAGAGCTTATAGCTAGTACAGAAAAAACCTTTGATTTGAAGCGGTTGTTTGTAAGTAAAGCCTAGAATGACACTTGATACTTCGGATTGGTTTGGGAAGAAAGGATATTTGTGTATTTATAGGTCTTTAAAGGATTCTTCAAGTGTTTTCTCGCGAATTCTGGTTGTTGTTTGTCTCCTATAGTCTCGTTAACGAATTTTCTTGTTTTTTTTTTTTTTTTTTTGATTGTTTTCTCTCCATTTGTAGACAATGTCAAATTACCATATAGGTTTCACTTCAAATAGGATTGGCAATAACGTATAGAGATGTAGAATAAAGAGTGATGAGATTCATAGTTTCTTTTTACTTTTTTTTATTGGTAAGATACACACACATCTAGCGGGTCTTGAACTCACAACCTTACCCTCCACCTTGCTCTTACAAGGGGAGGAGGTGTCTTTTGAGCTAGAGCTCAATGGAAATGATGAGATTCATAGTTATGACAAAGAAATCTGATCCAGTTATGTTCGGAAAATAAACATGGAGATTCATATAGTGGCACTGTCACTAGTAGGGCTTGGGTTTTATTCTTCGTGGGGTTAGGGAAACAGTTTAGTATAGGGATGGAAGAGATAACATGTAAATGCGATAATATGTCCTTGTCGGCTAGGGAAGGAAAGTCTGTTATTCTGTCCAAGAAACGTCAAGAGACGAAGTTCGTTTTAGCAGCCAAGTTCTTCACTAGACGAGCACTGAACTTGGAAGCGGTGGCTCGCACCTTCAGGCCACTATGGAGAACTAAGGAAAGTTTTCATATTTCTAACGCAGGAAATAGTATTTTACTCTTTGACTTTGAGGTGGAAGTCGACGCCGATAAAGTAATACTCGGTGAACCTTGGTCTTATGATAGGCATTTGGTAAATGTTCAACGCTTTGATGGCAGTAAGGCTCTAAAAGATATTGACTTTAAGTTTTGTTCTTTTTGGATTCAAATACATGACATCCCATATAAGTATTTGACAGAGGAGACTGCAAAGGAAATCGGAGATACTATTGGGACTGTTCTAGAGCAAGGTGATGGTTCGGAATGGAAGGGAGGGACGTTTTTACGTGTTAGGGCGAGAGTTGATATTACCCGTCCTCTATGCCGTGGAAGGAGAGTGACCTTTAAGGAAGGTTTAGAGCGATGGGTGTCCTTCCAATACGAAAGACTCCCCAACTTATGCTTCTGGTGCGGCATGTTCTCGCACGACGATAAAGAGTGCGAAATATGGTTAAAGAGCAAAGGAGCACTCACAGCTGAACACCAACAGTTCGGTCACTGGATTAGAGCTAACTCATTTGGCTCTTATAGGAGTCGGAGTATTGAAGTTAAGGGCTTTGAATCAAGACAGCCAAGATCACAGGGTCTACTAGAGCAGAGAAAGGAAGGAGTTTTTGAACAAGGGGTCCAATCCAGTGAGGGTGTTTGTTCCGGTGGGGGTGAAGAAATTCAGACGGCGGCAGCAAAGGCGAAAGATAGAAACCAATACGTCTCGGTTTCAAACAAGGGAACCGGGTTCCGAGGGCTATCAAAGGCAAACAACATACAGGCAAATTTCGAGGCGAAAATTGCAGAGATTGACAAGGAAATATCACCAAATCAGCCCCTGTCAAATCCTGAAGATATAGCTAATGAGCAACAGACAAAGGGCAACTTTTTGGGTGGGGATGAACGGGGAGATCCAACGGATATTATGGAGGGCATATTGAGTTTACAGAGTGCTCAGATATCCCAAGGCATAGACTGTCAAAGCAGGGAGGCAGGGGTGTTGGGAAGTACAACTAGTCAGCTCGTAACAGACGGACAAAAAAAGTGCGCGAAAGTGGAAAACAACAAGACCATTAAAGTTTCAGGGGAGATGGAAAAAATAGAAATTGGGCCCAGCCCACAAAGTGAAGTGAAAAAAGTTTCAGGGGAGATGGGAAAAATAGAAATTGGGCCCAGCCCACAAAATGAAGTGAAAAAAGGCCAGTGGACCAGAGTTAGTAATAGGCCCAACTCGGCTTTAAGAGAGGAAGTCATGCATGGGGCTGGAGGCATAAAACGTAAAGCTAAGGAAATAGAAGGCAGGGAGGAGTCTAATACAGAGATGGAGAAAAAACGGAAAACAGAGGAGGAAACAAAAAATCTAAGTGTGCTGTTGGCTACACATTTGAGATTGGCGGAGGTTGTGGAGCAACCTCGCCGGGGGCTATGAGTATTCTTATTTGGAACTGTCGGGGGCTTGGGAACCGGCAGACAGTTCAAGAGCTCGGTGATTTGGTTCGGGCACAAGATCCTACAGTGATGTTTTTAGCCGAAACATGGCTGGATGATACTAGGCTAGTTGGTTTACGTGATTCGTTTCGTTTTGGTCATCATCATGGGGTTTCTAGATTAACACGTGGTGGTGGCTTGGTATTGTTTTGGAAGAAAGATTTTGATTTGCAGGTTATGTCTTCTTCTCATAACCATATTGATGTGCTGATTAACAGAGGGAAGGAGAATGTGTGGCGCTTTACGGGTTTTTATGGAGCCCCAGAAACTCAGCTTCGGTGGGAATCATGGGACTTGTTACGTGAGTTAAATAATCGCTTCTCGATTCCGTGGCTGTGTGGAGGTGATTTTAACGAACTTTTGAAGTTGCATGAAAAGTTGGGAGACCGGTTACATCCATATGGACAGATGTAGAAATTCCGAGAAGTCTTAGATGAATGTGGTTTGTTCGATCTCGGTTTTGTGGGAAGTAAGTTCACTTGGTTCAAAACATACCCGGATGGTGGAGTGGTTTGGGAAAGGCTGGATAGAGCGGTAAGTTCAGCAACGTGGTTTGATTTATTTCCTGCAACTAAGGTAACAACTCTGGTTTGTGTTTCTTCGGATCATAGCCCGCTTATGGTTTTACCCATGGGGATCATTTCGAAGCCCCAACGCCCCTGGCGTTTTGAACAAATGTGGCTTGAAAAGCAAGGGTGCCATGACACAGTCAAAAGTGCTTGGGAAGCTATTTCTTCGGATCCGCCCATGCCTAGAGTTATTCAGAATGTTGATAATTGCAAAGCCCAGTTGCAAGTCTGGAGTAAGAATGATTTTTGTAATGTAGTCAACACATTGACGGAGAAAAAAAAGATTTTGAAAAAAGCGCAAGAGGCAGCAGTGAAAGGGGGAAGTGTAGAGTTTTTTCTCCAGTTAAAAGGTGAGGTGGCCGAGCTCTTCAGAATGGAGGAGAAAATGTGGCATCAGCGAAGCCATGTGCACTGGATGGTTTCAGGGGACAAAAATACCAGTTATTTTCACAATCGGGCTTCACAGCGATTCCGGCGAAACAGCATTTCAGAACTTAAAGATCCACAAGGCAGACTGTACTCGGGCAATGAGGAGGTTTTGGGAATGATAGTTGAGTATTATAACCAATTGTTTACTACCTCTAATCCACATGATATTGAGGAAGTAGTTCAATTTACAAAACGGGTGGTGACTGAAGATATGAATCGCTGCTTGATCAGAAATTTCTCAAAGGATGAAGTGGAGATAGCTTTAAAGCAAATGACCCCGTTAAAAGCACCAGGCCCTGATGGTATGCCACCGATCTTTTTCCAACATTACTGGGAGAGCATAGGAGATGATGTGGTTAAAGCGGTGGTGTCTTGCCTAAATTCAAATTCAATAGCGACAGGTTTGAACCACACTTTTATAACTCTTATTCCTAAAGTAAAGAGCCCTGAATTTGTAACGGAATTCCGCCCCATTTCCCTTTGTAATATTTTATATAAACTTGTATCAAAAGTGTTGGCAAACAGGTTGAAGAAAGTTTTACCCCTCATTATCTTTGAATCCCAGAGTGCCTTTCAATCGGATAAAGCTATTTCCGATAACATCTTGGTGGCCTTTGAGACTTTACACCATATGAAGAGGAGAAAAAGTGGGAAATTGGGACATATGGCTCTAAAATTGGATATGAGCAAAGCGTATGATCGCCTGGAATGGGTATTCCTTCAAAGGATCATGGAGAAGATGGGTTTTCACTCAACTTGGAATGGTTGGATTTTGGAGTGCTTAAAAACTGTGACCTATTCGATTTTAGTCAATAGGGAGCCAAAAGGAAATATTACTCCCACTCGAGGTATTCACCAAGGTGATCCTCTTTCCCCTTATCTTTTTCTATTATGCTCGGAAGGTCTAAATGGGTTAATAGAAAATGCGGTGGATAGAAAACATATAGAGGGGTTGTCTCTTTGTAGAAATGGCCCAAAGATTTCTCACCTCTTTTTTGCAGACGACAGCTTGTTGTTTTGTCGAGCTAGGGTGGGGGATGTGGAAAAAATTCAGGAGATTTTGAAAAAATATGAACGGGCTTCGGGACAGAAAATTAATTCCGACAAGACCACCCTATTTTTTAGTAACAATGCCTCATATGATACAAAGGAAGAAATTAAAAATCTACTTGGGGTGCCAAAAATCAAGGAGTATGAAAGGTATTTGGGGTTGCCGGCGGTGGTGGGAAGGAAAAAAAAGGCGAGCTTGAATTACATTAAAGATAGAGTGTGGGGTAAGCTTCAAGGATGGAAGGAAAAAATTATGTCGCAAGCGGGCAAAGAAGTTCTTTTGAAGATGGTGGTCCAAGCCATTCCTACGTTTGCCATGAGTTGTTTTCGTTTGCCTATTGGTCTTTGTCAAGATATTGAGATGCTCATTCGAAAATTTTGGTGGGGTCAAAGGGGTGACCGGAGGAAAATTCATTGGGCAAAATGGGAGGTTTTATGCCAACCTAAGAGTGAGGGGGGTCTCGGCTTTAAAGATCTCTGCAAATTTAATAAAGCCATGTTGGCTAAACAGGTGTGGAGGTTGATACATGACAAGGAGTCTCTATTTTTTAGAGTTTTCAAGGCTAAGTATTTTCATCCTCCTGATGCAAAACTTATTAAGTCTCTGCCCCTGAGTTCCATCCCACAACCCGACATTCTGGTTTGGAGCTTTGAAAAATCGGGCAGCTATTCGGTCAAGTCTGGATACAAATTTCTCTGTGAGCTCCATAATCTTGATATTAACCGCCCACAAGTCTCGGATTCTCAAAAAGGATTTTGGAAAAGCATATGGAAGTTGAAGGTTCCAAGTAAGATTAAGCAATTTCTTTGGAGGGCTTGCACAAACTCGCTGCCCACTAAAGATAACTTGCTGAAGCGAAAAATTCTTCATGAATCTGTGTGTCCTCGATGTTTAGGAGAACCGGAGTCAGTTGTCCATGCTTTGTGGAGTTGTGTCTGCGTCAAAGTTGTCTGGGATAAGGATTTTGTCTGGGTAGATAGAAGCTCCTCGGCTACAGATTCTTTCTCAGCGGTTTTCCAAAAGGTCCGAGCCAGACCTGCTTCAGTTCCGTTATTTGCAGCAACGGCTTGGTCAATCTGGTATCAGAGAAACAAAACTCGCCTCCAAGATAATCCTCTGCCCCTCCGCAATGTAGCTGGTTTTGCAAGAAATTACCTTAGCGAATTCAGGGGTATGGATAGGCCCTGTGTCCACACAAAAGGGGCTGGTCCTCACAGGTGGACTCCTCCAGCATCAAATATAGTGAAGATTAACTATGATGGTGCTATATTTGGTGAGTCAGATAAGGCGGGAATTGGAGTTGTAATTCGAAACGGTGTGGGTCTGGTGAGGGCTGCCCTATCTGAGCAGATTGCGAAGCCTCCAACTGTGGAATTACTTGAGCTTCTCGCGGCAAGGCGTGCTGTTCTGTTTGCTGCAGAATTGGGACATTACCAGTGTGTTTGTGAGGGCGACTCCGAATCAGTTGTCAATGCCTTAAAGAGACTTGGTATGGAAAATTCTCGAGGGGGGCATCTCATGAAGGATATTTTGTCTCATTTAAACTCTTTTCAGAGTATTTCTTTCGCTCATGTATGTCGGCAAGGTAATGCTGTAGCGCATGCTTTAGCCCAACGAGCGAGATCGTCTCCCTTTTCTCAGGTCTGGTTGGAGTGTGTTCCAACTGACATTATGTCTTTTGTTGTGGATGATTGTCCCATTTCTTGATTTCTAATATAAGTAGTCATTTCTCAAAAAAAAAAAAAAAAAACGAATTTTCTTGTTGTTTAATGAACTTTCTAGTTTCTAGAATCGTTGCGAACCTTCCATTGCTAGCCCACATGGGTACTAGGCTGCCAGTGCCACCAATACGTGTATTGGGCCTAATCCACAATTCTGGGAACCCAAATTTGTTTTGAACCCCAAAAAAAAAAAAAAAAACAATAAAAAACATGGAAAATTATTAGGTACTGACCCATTATTTCTTTCTTTTATTTTATATGGCCCAATCCATATAACTTTAATAGGAAATTTTGAGGGAGTGTGGTACTGAGAGGCTGGGAGCAAAAAAGAGAGCCTATTTAAGCTTAGGTATGAAAATGAAAAGGAACATCACATAAAATTATATCAATTCCATATTAAGTACTCTATATATTAGCGAAAAATAAAGCATAGAAAAGTAGCAAAAATACACTAAGCATATAAAAGTAGCATAAGTAGACTAAGGTTTGTATTAGATAATTAATTATTAATTGAGGTGCATATTAATAGGGTTGCAAATAAGGTGAGTTAAATATTAAAAGTTTAGGTTTGATTAATTTTATTTTATTTCAATCATGAGCAAGCTCAAACAAACTGTCAAGCTATAATAAATATCCAAGATTGATTTAATTTTCTTGTTAAATAAATTCAAGCTTGTTTATGAATAATTTAATTAACTTATTTTTTAATTTCCACATATAGTAAACACTACAACTAGAACTTTTTACCTCCATAATTTTATTCCAATAATTGATAACTTAATTATAGTTACAAATATATAATTTGAGTAAATCTATAATAAATATATCACTTGAGTAAATTAGATCATTCTGGATGTATAAAAATTAAATTTACCAACATAATTCTCTAAAAAAAAAAATAAAAACAAATTACCAACCTTGTACTATGTATAATTTTTATTACAAGATGGGCTATTTAAATTGACAATAAATTATAAATAACAGTTTAGTATCCAGATCTTCTACTCTCACAAGCTTGGGCTCAGTGGGTAGGGTATTATTATAATCACGACAAAGTGGAAGATGCCAACTTAGGTTACCCCTCTAACCCATTTTTTGTTCATAAAAAAAAAAAGTACATTATTATATTTAATTTAGGCATGTTTAATATATAGTTGAACTTAAACATGAACTTGATCAATTTAAACCCCCGAATTTTTTTTTTTCTTTTTCATAATATACTTATGCATGTTCAATTTTTTTAAGAAAAGTACTTTCAACTTTTCGTCCCCCACAAATTATTTCTTTAAACATTATAAAAATATAATGGTTTAAAGCTGACAATTTTATTCTAACTCTTTACTTTTTTGGCAATAAAATATAAAGTGACTTGTTCTATCGCAGATCAACAAAAAGTAAAAGAAATTCACATTTTTTTCCACGGTCTTTAGGAGATTACAAGGAGAAATTTTTTTTTTTTGGTTGGGGTTTTTCATTGCTTTTGCAAGTTGTGAGCAGTGACCAAACCCTATTTCACATCATTAACTAGTCTTCTATGTCAAGCTATAATAAAAATATATAAGTTTCTTTCTTAATTGCTCTATTTCCAATTCTCCAAATTATTTAATATCTTTATCACTAAATTTAAACTGATTTCCTTTTGTTTGAGGCAATATTTATAAGGGAAAAACTTAGATACAATACTTTTAACTACTATTCCTTATATTTCTCTCTTAAATTTTTCCATCTATCTAGTTTGATAATTTAAACAAACGGCATTAAAATACTATTTCATTTCAATATTTATAAGGAGAAAACTTAAATACAATACTTTAACTACTGTTCCTTATATTTTCCTCTTAAATTTTTCCATCTATCTAGTTTGATAATTTAAACAAACGACATTAAAATACTATTTCATTTCATTTTTTTTCTCTTTTATTCCCCCATTCTGTGAGAGAACATAGAATAGAAACCCATGGCATTAGATCTCTCCAACTTCTCACCCTCAATATGAACCAAATTGTAGCCAAGAAAGGGTAAGAAGGTCATTGGGTAAAGAGTAAGAAGAAGAAGGTAAGGGATGAGAAGGAGAAGATGCTAATAAAGAAGTGAAAGTGGTTCTTGATTTTGGAGATTTCGAAGAGATTCAAAAGTAAGTTTGAGGAGATTTTGCACATCAAATTGTGGTGGTCCTTGATTTTGGAGTTTTGGACTTCCTAGAAGTCGCGATAGAAAGAAAAGATCAAATTTTTTTTGTTGCTCTTGTAAGGTTGTTATTTACAACTATATATTTTTTTGGCTTATATTTCGTGCTAAATTTGATTGTAATTATTTTCAATCTGTTGTACCTTATATTTATTGTGGGATTTCATTGTAAGGAATGTGTGATAGAGAGAGTAGTGTGAAGACTCAAGTATTTGAAAACTGAAGAAGATTTCACGAGTATCTCGCGACTTAGCATCCCGCGAAGTATATCATGTGTCCTGCACATGTTAGAATGTGAAGAGTCATGCCAGATGGAGACAGTTGTGTCTCACGAGTATCTCGCGGGTAAGGCCTTCCCGCGAGACACCCGTAAGACATATTGTTCTGCCAGCTTGTCCAGTCTAATTCACACTTTTTGTGCCTACACTATATATACCCACATTACCCACAAATGTAAAGGAGAGCTTCTGAGAGAAAACCTTAGCCAAATACCTTAAGAGTTAAAGATTGTTATACTCATAATACTCCACACATTTGTTTTGAGAATTTCCTCATTTCCTACCTCTCCATTTTCATACCATTGAGATGTTGATAGCCCAAACACTTACCACACCCTTTGAGAGTGTTAAGTGAAGTTTTGGTACTGCTGGAAAGCATTAGAAGAAGTCTAGAATGGCAGATGCAACATGGAGCTTGTTGTAGGATCTGGTGAATTAGACAAGACACGGTTCCGAAAAGTTTTGTTGAAGTAGGAGCTTGGAGAGCTTAGGTACAAAGAGTAGATTAGACTTGAAAAGTCTCTTGCTCTCCCTTGTATCTCAACTGATTGTTTAGTAGATTGATTTTCACTTGGAGGGCGGCGGAGGGATTTTTCACCAAGTTCTTCGATTCTCTCTTCAATAACACGTCTCGGTGTTATCTGTGTTTGCATCTCTTTTTCTTACTCGTGTTCATTTCATTTTTATTGCTATGCTACTTTAAATATGGATTAGAATAGTTATTTTGCTCATATGCTTGTGTTTATACTATTTTGCACTTAATATTAAATTAGTGTAAAATCAACTAAGCCGTAATTTTAATTTAAGAGTTTAAACAACTTGTGTGTTTTCGACACATTTTCGAGCTTTTAACTTTTTTTCCCTTTTTTTTTTTAAAATTTTTTGCTAAGGCTTTTTTGTTTGCTTTTGATGATAACCGTTAGTTATTTTTCAGCTGAAGGAACAAATCCTACAATTTGAGAGATCCGAAGCCATGGCCATGGGTCCTCTTGCAGTACAAGAAAAAGAAAAAAGAAAGAAAAAAAAATAGTATTTTTAGTTTTAACGCCATTTACCTAGGTTATTAAACTGGACAAATAACAAAGTTGTTTATGAAGAGGACCAAGAGTTTGATTTACAACTATAGATATTAGAGATATACATAAACCAACAAAAGAAACTTCTCACCTGTCCTATGTTTCTATACTCATACATTTGACATGCAGGCATACTGTAGCATGTAGACAGTTCTTCATTTTTGCACTTTGAACAAAATTTGTTCCTTCCATGCTTGTGAAGATTTGAGAAAACAAGAAGCGAGGGTAGAGAAACCTAAGAGAATGGTTGGAAATGGGTATTCTGCTAAGGTTACCTACCAACTACTTCTCACAGATCCTGCAGTTTTTTATTTTTCTGGATTACATAGACCTTTTTATTAAGGTATTATCCACAGAATTTTTCTTGTTTTAATAGATGAAGAGTCTCTCCTTGCACATAAAATGCTAATCTACATTATGAAAGTTGATCAAAACGTTGATGCCCTTTGATCTTAGAAAGATTAGGTTGGCTGTTCGCCGTTGGCAATTTGAGAAAGAAAGGGAAACCAATTAAAACTGATAAGGGTAAGCAACGATTTTAAACACTCTGTTTTTGCTTTCCTTAGAACTTTCAAAACATTACAAAGCTTTTCAATAGATACTCCCCGGTTCAGCGTACAGTTAAGGACACATCATGACAATTATCAAAGAAACATTGGTCTGGTTTGGAAAACAAATAGGTCTGGTTTGGTTGTTCATTTCGAAGTTCTCTCTAGCTTGCTCTTGAAGCAAAGATGAATCATAGGAGTGTGAGGGAATCTCTGATCAGAGGAAGCAATATTCCGGCGAGTCGCAACATTGGCAAGGTTGGATCTCTTCTCCAAGAACTGTCGTACTATCTTTGTTACCTCCTTTGGTGAATCTTCCAATGGTACGCTTATTGCAAAATTCTTGTTTAGAAATAATTGATAGGCCAAAAAATGTATTGACCTATTTGGCAAGTTAATTAATTAATTTAAGGTGAAAAATCTATTTTAGTCCCTACATTTTCACGCGATTTTCACTTTGGTCCCTAACTTTTTTTTCCACCAATTTTAGTTCCTATCCAGGAAAATGTGTCTCGTTTTTGTCCATGACACATCAGAGACGAAAATTGAATAGCTGGCAAACGGAATAAATTAAAAATATTAAAATAATACCCACAAATGCCATGTCATTTTTTAAAAACAAAAAATTAATTTGTAAATTTTAACTAAATGAAAAAAAAAAAAAAGGAAAAAACTGAAATAAAAATAAAAACCTAGAAAAGTAAGAAAATTCAAAACCCAGAAGGAGAAGGAGAACAAGAACAAACCCAAAAAATTCATACCACTGTCACTACCAAACTTCCATACCCAAACCACTGAGATTCATACACAAACCCACTACCAAGCCATAAACAACCACTAAGATCCATACCCTTTAGTTTTGAGATAAGACCCAAGATCCATACCTTTCAGTTTTGCCGAGCCACAAACCCACCAACTAAACCAACCCAACAACCACCGAAGCCAACTCAGCCACCATCGAATCTAACCCAACCAACCCATCAAATCCAACCGACCCACAGCGAGCCAAGACCACCCATGGCGAGCCACAACCACCCCACCCACGGCGAGCCATAACTACCTATGAGTAGACACCGAACCACGACGATCTGAATCGCACCCACCCAAAGCCTCCATGTTGATCGGTGCCACGCCGATCTGAGGCCCAAAAGCTAATATTGAAAGAGAGGAGAAGCTTTCAAGGTGAGAGGAAGAGAGGAGAGAGCATGGGAGAAAGAGAGAAACTCTAAAAGTGAGAGGAAGAGAGAGAGAGTGAGATTAAAAAATAATTTTGGTTTGTTCTTGTTCTTGTTCTCCTTCTGGGTTTTGAATTTTTTGGGTTTTTGAATTTTCTTACATTTTTTTTTTTAATTCAGTTTTTTCCTTTTTTTCATTTAGTTAAAATTTATAAATTAATTTTTTGTTTTTAAAAAATGACGTCGAAAATGTGGGTATTATTTTAATATTTTTAATTTATTCCATTTGCCAGCTGTGCAATTTCCATCTCTGATGTAACGTTAGGGAAAAAAATGAGATGTGTTTTCCAGAATAGGGACTAAAATCAGTGAAAAAAAAAGTTAGAGACCAAAGTGGGAATCATGTGAAAAGATAGGGGCTAAAATGGATTTTTCGCCTTAATTTAATTACCCAAGTGAATTAATTAAGTTAATTTAACATGTAATAGCGTGGTATGGTCATACCACTGTCACTACCAAACTTCCATACCCAAACCACTGAGATTCATACACAAACCCACTACCAAGCCATAAACAACCACTAAGATCCATACCCTTTAGTTTTGAGATAAGACCCAAGATCCATACCTTTCAGTTTTGCCGAGCCACAAACCCACCAACTAAACCAACCCAACAACCACCGAAGCCAACTCAGCCACCATCGAATCTAACCCAACCAACCCATCAAATCCAACCGACCCACAGCGAGCCAAGACCACCCATGGCGAGCCACAACCACCCCACCCACGGCGAGCCATAACTACCTATGAGTAGACACCGAACCACGACGATCTGAATCGCACCCACCCAAAGCCTCCATGCTGATCGGTGCCACGCCGATCTGAGGCCCAATAGCTAATATTGAAAGAGAGGAGAAGCTTTCAAGGTGAGAGGAAGAGAGGAGAGAGCATGGGAGAAAGAGAGAAACTCTAAAAGTGAGAGGAAGAGAGAGAGAGTGAGATTAAAAAATAATTTTGGTTTGTTCTTGTTCTTGTTCTTGTTCTCCTTCTGGGTTTTGAATTTTTTGGGTTTTTGAATTTTCTTACTTTTTTTTTTTTTTAATTCAGTTTTTTCCTTTTTTTCATTTAGTTAAAATTTACAAATTAATTTTTTGTTTTTAAAAAATGACGTGGGAAATGTGGGTATTATTTTAATATTTTTAATTTATTCCATTTGCCAGCTGTGCAATTTCCGTCTCTGATGTAACGTTAGGGAAAAAAATGAGATGTGTTTTCCAGAATAGGGACTAAAATCGGTGAAAAAAAAAGTTAGAGACCAAAGTGGGAATCATGTGAAAAGATAGGGGCTAAAATGGATTTTTCGCCTTAATTTAATTACCCAAGTGAATTAATTAAGTTAATTTAACATGTAATAGCGTGGTAGCACAAACAAATCACCAAATAACTAAATGCAGCGGAAATTAAATTTGACACAGGTGATTTGTTTACGAATGAGGAAAACCACAAAGGAAAAACCCCACCAGGTGAATAAGGTCACTACTCTTGAAAATTCACTATTATCAAAACAAGCGATTATAAGTAAAAGAAATTTGAGTACCTAATACCAACATGTAGTTGAACCTTTACCCCAATACCTAATTGGACTTGTGATGTAGTGGCAATCTCTCCTTTCAATGCACGAATCCCAATACATGACTAAGTACTGATGCACGGATCCCAGTACGTGACTAACACATCAACTTGAGAAAGATGTTGGCTGCAAAGTTCTTCAGTTCATCCAACAATGAAGGCTATGAAGTTCATTGGTTACAAAACTCTTAGCGCAAAGACGTAGTAGCTTCTATGAAAAATATGATGAATTAGGGTAAGAATGTCTTCGGTCACAATATGCATGTAACAACAATTGTAACAACCTTTGCATCACTTTGCATCGCACGTGATGGCCTTTAAAATAATCCTTATATATGTCTAGGGTTGTGAGAAAAGAAACCTTATACAAATACACATGGATATGCGTTAAATCAGATTTGAAAATTCTAATTTCGTAATTCTCAACAGATTCAGCTTCTGCCGAGCTTCTGTTGAGTTTCAACATTAAACCTTAGTAGAAAGGATTCTGTAGAGACATCTGTTGAGCTTTAATGAAGAGCACTTCTTTACTTGTTTCTTGGCCAGACTTGCATGACTTCAATACTAAACTTGAACACTTGTTTCTTGAAGTACTAAACCCATCCTAGATCTACCAAATTACAAGTAAAGTGCGTTTTGTCAAAAGATTAGCCAATTTATATAACATATGTCTCTAACAATCTCACATATGTCCTAACAATGATTGCTGAGATTTTTCGTTCTTTTTCTTGTTGATTTAAGTGCAAAATTATTGTTTCATTTTGTTAGGTTTTTAACAACTCCATTCAAATGCAAAAGGAAGTGAGCTATTTCAACCAAAAAAAAAAAAAAATCATTTATACGATATGAATTGGTCAATTAGGGTTTTTTGAGATTTGATTACTTTTTCATGCATGTAATTAAAATGGTTGTGATGATTAATTGATTGGATATATGAGATCTAGCTAGGTTAAATTTTCTCATTCTTCTGCCAAGACATGTGAGCATTTGATTAACAAAGCATGTGAACATACAAGCACATGAGCATATAAGCTTCAAGTACACATACATCTTACCATTTAATCACCTTAGCATTTATGCACAATCATCAAAGCATGTGAGTGCACGAGCATCCAACTGCATGAGCACACCAACCTTCAACATTATAGATATATCATCATCCAGGTGTTTGCACATGTGGATACAAACAAATGGTTGATACTTAATGAGAATCAATGAATAAGCCCTATGAAGGAGTGACACTTAAATAAACACGTAAGCAATTAAGCATAAGAGTATACAAGCATGTGAGCATGAGAGCATAGAAGCGTGTGAGCATTTAAGCACCCAAGTACACATAACTCTTACTACCTAATCATCTTAGCATTTAAGCACGATCATTAAAGCATTTCAGTGCATGAATTTCCAATTGCATGATCACTTAAGCCTCCAAGTATAGAGACGTATCATTATACAAGTGTGTGCACATGTGTGTGGATATCAAACATGTGAATATCAATGCATGTGAGCATGCGATCATCCAAACATATGAGGATGATAGCATGGTATCATCAAAGCATGTGATAATGGAAGCATGTAATCATCAAAGCATGCAAGCATGGGATTAGGTGATCGTCAAGGCATGCGAGCATGGGATCATGTAATCATCAAAGCATATGAGTGTGAACATTCAAACATATTGGCATCCAAATGTGTGAGCAATCAAGCATTTGAGCTTCCGAGCATGTGTGAACATGGGAGCAAACGATCATTGAAGCATGTAAGAACATGTGAGTATAAGAGCATATGTGCATGTGAGAATATGACCATTAAAGCATTCAAACAAATGAGCATAAGGGAATACAAGCATATGGGCATGTGATCGTCAAAGCATGTAGACATGAGAGAATATGATCATCAAGGCATGTAGACATAGGAACATTCGATCATCGAAGCATGTGAACATTGGAGCATGTGATCATTAAAGCATATGAATATAGTAGTATGTGATTATCAAAGCAAGTAGACATGTTAGCATGTGATCAACAGAGCAAGTAGACATCTGAGCATGTGATCAACAAAGCATGTGAATGTACAAGCACATGAGCATATAAGCATTGAAGTACACATTCATCTTACTGTCTAATCACCCTAGCATTTAAAGATAATCAACAAAGCATGTGAGTGCATGAGCATTCAACTACATAAGTACATCAGCCTCCAAGTGTGTGCACATGTGGATACAAACATAAGGTTGATGCTTAATAGGAATGAATGAATTTGTATTATGGAGTGACGCTTAATTGAACATGTGTGCATTTTACCATGAGAATATACAAACATGTGAGCATGAAAGCATACAACCATGTGAGCATACAAGCATATGAGCATTTAGGCACCCAAGTACACGTACCTCTTACAGCCCAATCACCTCAACATTCAACTACAATTGTCAAAGCAATTGAGCGCACAAATGTTTAATTGCATAATCACTTGAGCCTTCTAGCATATAGACATATCATCATGCAAGTGTATGCACATGTGAATGGATATCAAACAAGTGAATATTAATGCATGTGAGCAAGGCAACATGTCATCATTAAAGGATATGAGCACAAGAGCATGAGATCATTAAAGCACGTGAGCATTGGAGCAGATGATCATCAAAGAGTGAGAGCATGAGAGCATGCAATCGTCAAGGCAAGTGCATATGGGAGCATGTAATCATCAAAGCATGTGAGCATTCAAACATGTGAGAATCCAAGCATGTGAGCAATCAAGCAAGTGAGCATACAAGCATGTGAGCATGGAAGAATACGATCATCAAAGAATGTCAACATGTGAGAAACTAAGCAAGTAAGAACAGGTGAGCATGATAGCATACCTGTATATGAGCATGTGATTATCAAAGTGTCCAAACATATCAGCATGGGGGCATACAGGTGTGTAACCATGAGATCATCAAAGCATGTAGACATGAGAGCATATGATCATCAAGGCATATAAACATGGGAGCATACGATCATCGAAGCATGTGAATATAGGAGCATGTGATCATCAAAGTATATGAATATAAAAGCATGTGCTCATCAAAGCAAGTACACATGTGAGCATGTTATCAATAAAGTATGTGAACATACAAGCACATGAGAATTTAAGCACCGAAGGACACATACATCTTATCGTTCAATCACTTTGGAATTTAAGAACGAGATCCAACTGCATGCATTCATCAAAGCATATGAGAATGATGGCATCAGAACATGTGATCATCAAAGCGTGTAAGCATTCAAACATGTGAGAATCCAAGCATGTGAGCAATCAAGGATGTGAGCATCCAAATATATGAACATGAGAGCATACGATCATTGAAGCGAGTAGACATGTGAGGAACTAAGCATGTAAGAACATGTGAGAATGAGAGCGCATCGGTGTGTGAGCATGTGATCATTAAAGTGTCCAAACACATAAGCATGAGGGCATATAGACATATGTGTATGTGATGTTTAAAGCAAGTAGAAATGGGAGCATACAATCATTAAAGCATGTCATTATCAAATTATGTGAACATCAAAGTATGTGAACATAGGAGCAAGTGATCATCAAAGCAAGTAGACATTTGAGCATGTGATTAATAAAGCTTGTGAACATACAAGCATATGAGAATTTACCCAAGTACACATACATCTTATCATCCAATGACCTTAGCATTTAAGCACGATCATTAAAGCTTGTGAGTGCATGAGCATCCAACTGTATGAGCACATCAACCTCAAAACATATAGATATATTGTCATTCAAGTGTGTGCACTTGTAGATATAGACACAAAGAATTAATGAATAACTTTTATAAAGGAGTGACTCTTAATTGAACATGTGAGCATTTAAGCATGAAAGTATACAAGAATGTGAGCATAAGCGTGTGGCAGCATGGACTCATCAAAGCATATAAGCACGGGAGCGTGGGATTATCAAAGCATGTGAGTATGGGAACATGTGATCGTCAAAGCAATTGAGCATGGGAGCATGTGGTAATCAGGTCATGTTAGCATTGGAGAATGTGAAGAATAAATCATGTAAGTGTGTGAGCATTTAAACATGTAAGCATCCAAGCATGTCAGTAATCAACTATGTAAGGATCTAAACATATAAGAATGAGAGCATACAATCTTTAAAGCAGGTCGACATGTGAGAAACCAAGCATGTAAGAACATGAGAGCATATGAGCATGTAATCATCAAAGCGTCCAAACATAAAAGCATAAGGGCATATAGGCATGTGAGCTTGTGATTGTGAAAGCATGTAGACATGGGAGCATATGATCATCAAGGCATGTAGACATGGAAGCATACAATCATCGAAGCATGTGAACATAGGAGCGTATGATCATTAAAGCATGTGATCATCAAAGTAAGTACATATATGAGCATGAGATCATCAAAACAAGTACACATGTGAGAACGTGATTAACAAAGCATATGAACATCCAAGCACATAAACATTTAAGCATCCAAGTACACATACATCTCATTGTCCAATCATCTTAGGATTTAAGCATGATCATCAAAGCATGTGAGTGCAAGAGCATCCAACTACATAAGCACATCAGCCTCTAAGCATATAGATATATTGTCATTCAAGTGCGGACAAATGTGGATGCAAACAATGGGTTGAAGCTTAATGAGAATTAAAAAATAAATCTTATGAAGTAGTAATACTTAATTTAAGTGTGAGCATCTAAGCATGAAAGTATACAAGCATGTGAGCCTGAGAGCATATAAGAACGTGATCATGAGAGCATACAAGCATGTGAGCATACAAGCATATGAGCATTTAAGCACCCAAGTACACATACCTCTAATCTCTTATTCACCAAAGCATTCAAGCACAATCATTAAAGAATTTGAGAGAATGCCTAATTACGCACTCACTTAAGCCTCCAAGCCTATAAACATATCATCATTCAAGTGTGTGCACATGAGTGTGGATATCAAACATGTGAATATCAATGCATGTGAGCATTGAGCATGTGGTCATCAAAGCATTTGAGCATGGGAGTGTGGGATCATTAAAGCATGTAAGCACGGGAGCATGTGATTGTCAAAGCATGTGAGCATGGGTGTAACACTCGCCTTACTTAAATTTAATTTTATTGCTTCTAGAATGGGGTTGATGAATTATTTAATTTATTTTGAAGATGATATTATTTTATATTATGATATCTACAAAGAAAATAAATAAAAGAAGATGTAACGTGGAGAGATATTTTGTGGATTATTCATTATATAACTTTTAGTCTCCTTATCAATTAAGGAAAAGGACAAGAGATTAAAACCTATGTGGATTAGGAGTTTAAGTGTTATTGGAATCCTTTAGAGTATCTAAACAACCTTATTTTGAGTTTAATTGGGAATTAAAGACTTGGAAGCTTATTTAAGTTTTATGAGCTTCTTGGAGGCTAAAGAGATGAGTTTTAGTGGGTTTTAAATTCTAGCCCAAGTAGGAAATGTGTTTAACGTGTAAAGCTGAATTTATTTAAGAGTACTAATTGGAGTGGGATTGGTCTTCCTAGACTGAATTGGAGTGTTATTTTTGAGGGGTGTGTGTGTGTGTGTGTGTGTGTGTATTGGGTCTTTTTAAGTCAACCACGTGAAATGTAGAGAGAGACTGCAAGATTCCCAAAAAAAAAAAAAAAAGAAGAAGAAGAGAAGAAGTCAGTGCTTAGCCTGTAAAGGTTTAGGAGTAAAGAATTAGGGTTTCTTTACATTGAAAAGAATAGAATAACGTGGTACTACTAGAGCAACCAACAAGTTAATATTGTACTGAGGTAAACATCTAATTATTGGATTCATTAAACGCATCTTCAACTTAGGATTCATCATCTCATAGTCGCCTAGAAGTCTTAGAAATTATATTGATATATTCATGGGAAAAAAGGCTATCATGGAAGTATCTATATAAACGTACATTAGTTTATTAATTTTGAAAGTGATCCTAATATATATGTGGACTAGTATCACCATTCTTTATAAGTTAAGCCTATATAGACATCCATGGGTGGTGTTCAATGGTATATATACAGGTATAGCAGATTGTGGTATTAGGGATTTCACTACAATTATATAAAATATGGTATAGACATGATATATATTTGAAATCTATGTTGGATTTAATATTGCGAAATCTTCACAATGGTAAGGAAAAGTTTCGTAAGAGGACTTCTTGGTTATTCGAAACCTGCCCTTATTGAGTAACTTGATCCTTAATTAGGTTCTAGCTAACATCGTTCTGGACAATTGAAGTGAAGCTTGGTTTAGCAATTAGAGATAAGTAGAGTTCAAAACATGATGCCTCTCAAGGTGTGTGTGTGTGTGTGTACACACACACACACACACACACACACCTTGAGTCAAAACTATATATGTTAAGAATGAGTCAAAACTATATTTGAGTCAAAACTATACTTGAATTTTATTATTTCTTGTGTGTTATTTTGAAACTGTATATGCTAAGAATGAGTCAAAACTATATTTTTGAGAAATTATTCATTATATGATAAATGATTGTTATTGATAATATTGTAATAAAGTAAGAATATTTTCAAGCGGTTAGTTAGACAGTCTACAACCTTTGCCAACACAGGGTTGTGTTGGCCTTTGGCCGATCTAGTGTTATTGTAGTGTGGTGCAGTATTATCGTTTGCTCTGCAGAGCCAATGTTATTGTTTGCTTTTTGAAGCCAATATTGCCTCTTTAAGGTTAGTGTTATTGTTTCCCATGGGAATCACCCACCGAGTGTTTAGTGGTTTATGTCTTTATTTGGCTAATGTTTAATGTTTTTCATATCAAATTATTGTTTTATTGTTATTGACCTTTATAAATGGAAAAGTTGTTTATTACTACAATATATTGTTTCTACCTATTTAGTGTATTTTGGCTAACTAAAATGGTTACTTTTTTTTTTTTTTTTTTTTACTGATTACACTGTTATAGTTAAATATTTTCTTTCTGATAGTTTTATAGAATATATTATATTACTGTAAAACTATTTGTAAATATTTTATAAAGATTATATTTTGTAAATGATACTATTGTTTTGTTTTGAAAGACATCCTCATGTTATGTAGTCTCTTATTAAGCTTCTAACTCACCCTCCTTTCTCTACCCTTTTAGATTAGAACAGTGGAATATTTTTTTTGGTGGTAGATCATTGGAGTCATAGATTGAAGACTTCTTTTGGAGCTATGTTAGTTGATGGACTATTTTATAATGTTTTCTTAGGATAGTGAGTTTAGTATTTGTGAAACTATTTGGGATTGTATTTGGAGACTTTATTGTTAAACTTTTAGTTTGATGGATTTTATAAGAATGCGTTGATGGTTTGAAGTTTTTTTGTGGATATTTAATTACACTCTCCATTATAGCAAATGTTGATTATTTATAAGATAGTTCGTGCATCTAAATCCTTGATATGGGTTTGGGGTGTTACAATGGGAGCATATGATCATCAAGGCATGTGGGCATTGGAGAATGTGATATCAAAGCATGTGAGCGTGTGAGAATTTAAACATGTGAGCACCCAAGCACTTCAACAATCAACAATGTAAGTATCCAAGCATGTCAGCATGGGAGCATACACGATTATCAAAGCAAGTGGACATGTGAGCAACCAAGCACGTAAGAACATAAGAGCATACAGGCATGTGAGCATGTAATCATCAAAACATCTAAACATATGAGCATGAGGGCATACAAGCATGTGAGCATGTGATCACTAGAGCAAGTAGATATGTGAGCATGTGATCATCAAGGCAAGTACACATGTGAGCATGTTATCAACAAAGCATGTGAACATACAAGAACACGAGCATGTAAGCTTCAAAGTACACATACATCTTACCATCCAATCACCATAGCATTTAAGCACGATCATGAAAGCAAGTGAGTGCACAGGCATTCGACTCAATGATCACATTAGCCTACAAGTATATAGATACATTGTCATCTAAATGTTTGCACATGTTGATACAATCCAAGGGTTGATGCTTAATGAGAATTAATGAATAACTCTTATGAAAAAGTTACACTTAATTGAACATGTGAGCATTTAAGCATGAGAGTATACAAGCATGTGACCACGAAAGCATACAAGCATTTGATCATGAGAGCATACAAGCATTTGATCATGCAAGCATACAAGCATGTGAGCATACAAAAACTACACATACCTTTAACCTCCCAGTCACCTCAACGTTCAAGCATCATCATTAAAGCATTGGACTGCACGAATGTCTAACTACATGATCACTTAAGCCTCCAAGCCTATAGACATATCATCATCAAAGTGTGTGCACATGTGTGTGGATATCAAACATGTGAATATCAATTTATATGGGCATGCAATCATCAAAGTATTTGAACATAGGAGGATGTAATCTTAAAAATGTTCAAGCATATGAGCATTAAGGCATATAGGCAAGTGGGCATATGATTGTCAAATCATACAGACATGGGAGCATATGATCATAAAATCATGTGAACATAGAAGTATGTGATCATTAAAGCATGTGAACATAGGAGCTTATGATAATCAAAGCAATTAGACATGTGTGCATGTTATCATCAAAGCAAGTACACATATGGGCTAGTTATCAACAAAACATGTGAATATACAAGCATGTGTTCATGAGAGCATACATGCACGTGAACATTCAAGCGTGTGATCATAAGAACATAACAACATATGATTATGAGAGCATACAAACATATGAGCATTTAAGCACCTAAGTACACATAACTCTAATCTCCCAATCACCTCAGCTTCAAGCACAATCATCAAAGCATTTGATCCCACGTATGTCCCATTACACGATCACTTAAGCCTCCAAAGCAATAGACATATCATCATCCAAATTTGTGCACATATGTGTTGATATCAAACATGTGAATATTAATGAATGTGAGCAGGCGATCATTAAACCATTTGAACATACGATCATGTAATCATAAAAGTGTCTAAGCATATGAGTATCAAGGCATATGGGCAAATGGCCATGTGATCGTCAAAGTATGTAGACATGGGAGTATATGATTATCAAAGCATTTGAACATCAAAGCGTCTAAACATAGGAGCATGTGATCACTAAAGCAATTAGACATGTGAGTACGTGATCATTAAAGCAAGTACATATGTGAGCATGTTATCAACAAAGCATGTGAACATACAAGAACATGAGCATGTAAGCTTCAAAGTACACATGCATTTTACCATCCAATTACCATAGCATTTAAGCACGATCATGAAAGCATGTGGGTGCGCAGGCATCCAACTCAATGAGCACCTCAGCCTATAAGTATATAGATATATTGCCATCCAAGTGTGTGCACATGTGGAACCAATTCAAAGGTTGATGCTTAATAAGAATTAATGAATAACTCTTATGAAAAAGTTACACTTAATTGAACATGTGAGAATTTAAGCACGAGAGTATACAAGCATGTGACCGCAAAAGCATACAAGCATTTGATCATGAGAGCATACAAGTATGTAAGCATACAAGAACTTAACTACACATACCTCTAAACCCAAACCTCAACATTCAAGCACAATCATCAAAGCATTTGGCTGCACGAACATCCAACTACATGATCCCTTTAGCCTTTAAGCTTGTAGACATATCATTATCCAACTGTTTCCACATGTGTGTGGCTATCAAACCTGTAAATATCAATGCAGGTTAGCATGCAATCATTAATGCAATTGAACATAAGAGCATGTAATCATAAAAGTGTCAAAGCATATGAGCATCGTGGCGTATATGCAAGGGGGCATGTGATTGTCAAAGCATGTAGATATGGGAGCATATGATCATTGAAGCATGTGAACATAAAAGCATGTGATCATCAAAACAATTAAACATGTGAGCATGTGATTGTCAAAGCAAATACAAATGTGAGCATGTGATCAACAAAGCATGTGAACATAAAAGCACTTGAGCATTTAAGAATCCAAGTACACATACATCTTACTGTCCAATAACCTTAGGATTTAAGCACACTCATCAAAGCATATGAGTGTACGAGCATCCTACCAATGGAGCATATTAGCATCCAAGCATATAGTTATAAATCCTATGAAGGAGTGACACTTAATATAAATATGAACATTTAAGCATGAGAGTATACAAGTATTTGGGCACGAAAGCATACAAGCATGTGATCATGCGATCATACAAGCATATGGGCAATTAGGAACTTAAGTACACATATTGCTAATCTTCTAATCACCTCAATATTCAAGCAAAATCATCAAAGCATTTTAAGTGCACGAATGACAAAATACACGATCACTTAAGCCTCTAAGCCTACAGACATTTCATCATCCAAGTGTGTGCATATTTGTGTGGATATCAAACATGTGAATATCAATGTTTGTGAGCATGCGATCATCAAAGCAATTGAACATAGGACCAAGTAATCATCAAAGCGTCCAAGCATATGAGCATGAAGGCATACAAGAAAGTGGCATTGATCATCAAAGTAGGTAGACATGTATACGATCATCGAAACATGTGAATAGAGAAGCATGTGAACATTAAAGCATGTGAACATGGGAGCCTGTGATCATCAAAGCAAGTAGACATGAAGGCATGTTATCATCAAAGCAATGAAAAATGTGTGAGGTTATCAACAAAGCATGAAAGCATACAAGCCTATAAGCATTTAAGAACCCACGTACACGAAACTCTAATCTCCCAATCACCTCAGCATTCAAGCAAAATCGTCAAAGCATTTGAGCGCACGAACGTCCAACTACATGATCACTTAAGCCTTTAAGCCTAAAGACATATTAGCATCCAAGTGTGTGCACATATGTGTGAATATTAAACATGTGAATATCAATACTTGTGAGCATGCGATTATCAAAGCATTTGAATGTAGGAGCATGTAATCATCAAAGTGTCCAAGCGTATAAGCGCGAAGTCATATAAGCAAGTGGACATGTGATCGTCAAAGCATGTAGGCACGGGAGCATACAATCATCAAAGCATGTGATCATCGAAGAATTTAAACATCAAAGTATCTAAACATTGGAGCATGTGATCACTAAAGAAAGGTGACACGTGAGCATGTGATCATCACAGCAAGTACACATGTGAGCATGTTATCAACAAAGTATGAGAACATACAAGCATTTGATCATGAGAGCATTAATGTGAGAGTATATAAGCATATGAGCATTTAAGTACCTAAGTACACATACCTCTAACTTCTCGATCTTTTTTGCATTCAAGCACAATCGTTAAAACATTTGAGCACACATACGTCGAACAACATGATCACTTATGCCTCCACCTGTGGATACATGTGTGAGGATATCAAACATGTAAGCATGAAATCATCAAAACATTTGAACATAAGAGTAAGTAATCATCAAAACATACATGAGCATAAAGGGACACATGTAATTTGGCATGTGATCATCAAAGCATGTAAACGTGGGAGCATACAACCATTGAAGCATATGAACATGGAAGCATATAAACATCAAAGCATGTAAACATAAGAGCCTGTGATCATCAAAACAAGTAGATATGTGAACATGTTATCATTAAAGCAAAGACAAATGTGAGTAGGTTATTAACAAAGCATGTGAACATACAAGCATGTGATCATGAGGGCATACATGGATATGAGCATTTAAGCATAATTGTCAACGCATTTAAGTGCACGAACATCCAACTATGCGATCACTTTAACTTTCAAGCCAATAGACATTTCATCATCCAAGTGTGTGCACATAGGTGTGGATATCAAACATGTGAATATGAATGTGTATGAGTATGCGATCATCAAAGCATTTCAACATAGGAGTTGGTAGTCATCAAAGTGTCCAAGCATATGAGCTCAAAGGCATACAGACAAGCGGGCATGTGATCATCAAAGACTGTAGGCAAAGATGCATTCGATCATAGAGACATGTGAACAGAGAAGTATGTGATCAACAAATAATGTGAACATAGGAGCATGAAATCATAAAAGTGTTCGAGCATATGAGCATTAAGGCATACAGGCAAGTGGACAAATTCTCGTCAATGCTTGTAGGCATGGGAGATATGTTCAACAAAGCATGTGAACATAAAAGTGTGTGATCATCAAAACATATGAACATCAAAACATGTGAACATAGAAGAATGTGATCATTAAAGCAAGTAGAAATGTGAGCATATGATCGTCAAAGCAAGCACAAATGTAAGCATGTGATCAACAAAGCCTGTGAACGTACAAGCACAAGAACATCTAAGCATCCATGTATACATACTTCTTATTGTCCAATCACCTTAGGATTTAGACACGCTCATTAAAACATGTAAGTGCCTGAGCATCCAATTAAATTAGCATATTAGTGTCCAAAACATATATATATTGTCATTCAAGTGTGTGCACATGTGATTAAAAATAAATCTTATGAAGGAGTGACACTTAATTTAAATGCTCACATTTAAGCATGACATCATATAAGCATATGATCATGAGAGCATACAAGCCTATGAGAACTAAAGAACCCAAGTACACATACCTTTAATCTCCCAATTACCTTATTATTCAAGGAAAATCGTCAGAGCGTTTAAGTGCACAAAAGTCCAACTACATGATCACAAAAGCCTTCAAGCTTATAGACATATTAGCATCCTAGTGTGTGCACATATGTGTGGATATCAAACATGTGAATATCAATACTTGTGAGAATGCGATTATCAAAGCATTTGAACGTAGGAGCATGTAATCATCAAATCGTCTAAGCGTATGAGCATGAAGTCATACAAGCAAGAGGGTATGTGATCGCCAAAGCATGTAGGCTTGGGAGCACATAGTCATTGAAGCATGTGATTATCAAAGAATTTGAAAATTAAAGCATCTAAACATTAGAGCATATGATCATTAAAGCAAGTACACATGTGAGCATGTTATCAACAAAGCATGGGAACATACAAGCATTTGATCATGAGAGCGTACAAGTACGTGATCGTGAGAGCATACAAGCATATGAACATTTAAGCATTCAAGTACACATACCTCTAATCTCCCAATCTCCTTAGCATTCAAACACAATCGTCAAAGCATTTGAGTGCACGTACGTCCAACAATACCATTACTTATGTCTGCAAGCCTATAGGCATTTTAGGATCCACGTGTGTGCACATGTGTGTGGATATCAAACATGCAAATATCAATGCATTTGAGTACGCAATCAGTAAAGCATTTGAACATAGAAGTAGGTAATCATTAAAAGCATCCAAGCATATGAGCATGAAGGCCTATAGTAAGTGGGCATGTGATTATCAAAGCATTTAAACATGGAAGCATACAATTATCGAAAGAAGTTAAGATAGAAGCATGTGAACATAAGAGCATATGATCATCAAAGCAAGTAGACATGTGAGCATGTTATCATTAAAGCAACGACAAATGTGTGTAAGTTATCAACAAAAACATGTGAACAGACAAGCATGTGATCATGAGAGCATACATGCATATGAGCATTTAAGCACCCAAGTACACATACCTTTAATCTCCCAATCACCTTAACATTCAAGCATAATTGTCAACGCATTTGAGCACATGAACGTCCTACTACATGATCATCAAAGAATTTGAACATTAAAGCCTCTAAGCATTGGAGCATGTGACCATTGAAGCAAGTTGACATGTGAGCATGTGATTATCAAAGCAAGTACACACGCGAGTATGTTATTAACAAAGCATGACAACGTACAATCATTTTATCATAAGAGTATACAAAGATTTGATCATGAGAGCATACATGCATATGAGCTTTTACACACCTAAGTACACATACCTTTAATCGCCTAATCTTCTTAGCATTCAAGCATAATCGTCAAAGCATTTAAGCTAATGTACATCCAAGAACACAAACACTTTTGCCTCCAAGCCTATAGACATTTTAGGATCCATGTGTGTGCTCATGTGTATGGATATCAGACATGTGAATATTAATTCATGTGAGCATGCTATAATCAAAGCATTTGAATGTAGGAGCAAGTAAACATCAAAGCATCCAAGCATATGAGCATGAAGGCATACAAGTAATTGGGCATGTGATCATGAAAGCATGTAGACATGGGATCATTCTATCATCAAGTTATGTGAACATAGAAGCATGTAATTAACAAAGCTTGTGAACATCGGAGTATGCAATCATAAAAGTGTCCAAGCATATAAGCATTAAGGCATATAGGAATGTGGATATGTTCTCATTAAAGCATGTAGACATGGGAGCAGACGATCATCCAAGCATATGAACATCAAAATATGTGAACATAGAAGCTTGTGATCATTAAAGCGAGTAGAAATGTAAGCATATAAACATCAAAGCAAGTACAAAATGTGAGCATGTGATAACAAAGCCTGTGAACATTCAAGCACATGAACATTTAAGCATCTATGTACACATACTTCTTACCGTCCAATCACCTTAGGATTTAGACATGCGAGCGCTCGATCATCCAACCACATTAGCATATCAGTGTCCAAACATGTAGATATATAGTCATTCAAGAGTGTTTACATGTGGTTAATAATAAATCTTATGAAGGAGTGACACTTAATTTAAATGCTTACATTTAAGCATGACATCATATAAGCATGTGATCATGAGATCATACAAGCCTATAAGCACTAAAGAACCCTAGTACACATACCTCTAATCTCCTAATCTCCCTAGCATTCAAGCACAATTGTCAAAGCATTTGAGTGCACGTATGTCTAACAACACAATCACTTATGTCTCCAAGCCTATAGACATTTCAGCATCCACGTGTGTGCACATGTGTATGGGTATCAAACATGCAAATATCAATGCATTTGAGTATGCAATCATCAAAGTATTTGAACATAGGAGCAAGTAATCATCAAAAGCATCCAAGCACATGAGCATGGAGGCATAAAGGTAAGTTGGCATGTGATTATCAAAGCATTTAAACATGAGAGCATATAATCATCGAAAAAATTGAATATAGAAGTATGTGAATATCAAAGCATGTGAACATAAGAGCATGTGATCATCAAAGCAAGTAGACATTTGAACATGTTATCATTAAAGCAATGACAAATGTGAGCAAGTTATCAACAAAAGCATGTGAACATACAAGCATGTGATTATGAGAGCATATATGCATATGAGCATTTAAGCACCCAAGTACACATACCTCTAATCTCCCAATCACCTCAGCATTCAAGCACAATCATCAACACATTTGAGCACATGAACATCCTATTACACGATCATCAGAGAATTTGAACATAAAATCCTCTAAATATTGGAGCATGTGATTACCAAAGCAAGTTGACATATGAGAATGTGATCGTTAAAGCAAGTACACATGTGAGCATGTTATCAACAAAGCATGACAACATATAAAAATTTGATCGTGAGTGCATACAAGGATCTGATCGTGAGAGCATACATGCATATAAGGTTTTACACACCCAAGTACACATACCTCTAATCACCTAATCTGCTCAGCATTCAAGCACAATTGTCAAAGCATTTAAGCTCACGTACATCCAAGAACACAAACACTTATGCCTCTGAGTCTATAGACATTTTAGGATCCACGTGTGTGCACATGTGTGTGGAAATTAAACATGTGAATATCAATGCATGTGAGCATGCTATAATCAAAGCAGTTGAACATAGGTGTAGGTAAACATCAAAGTGTCCAAGCATATGAGTATGAAGGAGTACAGGTAAGTGGGCATGTGATCATGAAAGCATGTAGACGCAAGAGCATTCTATCATCGACGTATGTGAACATAGAAGCATGTCATCAACAAAGGTTGTGAGCATCAGAGCATGCAATCATAAAAGTGTCCGAGCCTATGAGCATCAAGGCATACAGGAATGTGGATATGTTCTCATCAAAGCATGTAGACATGGGAGCATACGATCATCAAAGCATGTGAACATCAAAATATGTGAATATAGAAGCATGTGATCATCAAAGCAAGTAGATATGTGAGCAAATGATTGTCAAAGCAAGTACAGATGTGAGCACGTGGTTAACAAAGCATGTGAACATAAAAGCACATGAGCATTTAAGCATCCAAGTACACATACATCTTACTGTTCAATCACCTTAGGATTTAACCGTGATCATTAAAGCATGTGAGTGCTCGAGCATCCAACTACATAAGCGTTTCAACCTTTAAGCATATAGATGTATCAGCATTGAAGTATGTGCATGTGGCTAAAAAATAAATCTTATGAAGGAGTGACACTTAATTTAAATGTGAGCATTTAAGAATGAAAGCATACAAACATTTGAGCATTAGAGCATACAAGCTTGTGATCACGAGAGCATACAAGCATATCTATATTTAAGAACTCAAGTACACATACCTCTAATATCCCAATCACCTCAGCAATCAAGCAAAATCGTCAAAGCGTTTGAGTGCATGAATGTTCAACTACATGATAAATTAAGCCTTCAGGCCTATAGACATATTAGCATGCAAGTGTTTGCACATGAGTGTAGATATCAAACATGTGCATGTCAATGCTTGTGAGCATGCAATTACCAAAGCATTTGAGCATGAGAGCATACAAGCTTGTGATCATGAGAGCATACAAACATACCTGTATTTAAGAACTCAAGTACACATACCTCTAATATCCCAATCTCCTCAGCAATTAAGCAAAATTGTCAAAGCGTTTGAGTGCATGAATGTCCAACTGCATGATAAATTAAGCCTTCAGGCCTATAGACATATTAGCATGCAAGTGTCTGCACATGAGTGTAGATATCAAACATGTGCATATCAATGCTTGCGAGCATGCAATTATCAAAGCATTTGAACGTTGGAGCTTGTAATCATCAATGCATCCAAGCATATGAGACGAAGTCATACAAGCAAATGGGCATGTGCTTGTTAAAGCTTGTAGGCATGGGAGCTTATAGTTATCAAAGCACGTGATCATCAAAAAATTTGAACATCAAAACATAAAAACATTAGGGCATGTGATCACCAAAGCAAATACACATGTAAGCATGTTATCATCAAAACAAGTACACATGTGAGCATGTAATCATCAAAGAATGAGAACATGCAAGCATTTGATCATGAGAGTAAACAAGAATGTGATCATGATAGCATAGAAGCATATGACCATTTAAGCACCCAAGAACACACATACCTTTAATCTCCCAATCTCCTCAGCATTCAAGAACAATTGTCAAAGCATTTGAGCGCATGTACGTCCCATAACATGATCATTTATGCCTTTAAGCCTATAGACATTTCACGATCTACGTGTGTGCACATGTGTGTGGATATCCAACATGTGAATATTAATGCATGTGTGCACGCATGAACAAAGCATTTGAACATAGCAGTAGGTAATTATTAAAGCGTCCAAGCATATGAGCATGAAGGCATATAGGTAAGTGGGCATGTGATCATTAAAGCATGTAGACATGGGAGCATACGATCATAGAAATATATGAACATAGAGGCATGTAAACATCAATTCATGTGAACATAGGAACATGTGATCATCAAGGCAAGTAGAAAAGTGAGCATGTTATCATCAAAGCAAAGAAAAATGTGAGCAGGTTATCAACAAAGCATGTGAACATACAAGCATGTGTTCATGAGAGCATCAATGCATATGAGCATTTAAGCACCCAAGTACAAATGCCTCTACTCTCTCAATCGCCTCAGTATTTAAGCATAATCGTCAATGCATTTGAGTGCACGAACGTCTTACTACACGATCACTTTAGCCTTTGAACCAATAGACATTTAATCATCCAACTGTGTGTACATGTGTGTGGATATCAAACATGTGAATATCAATGCATGTGAGCATGTGATTATCAATGCATGTGAGCATGTGATTATCAAAGGATTTCAACATAGGAGTAGGTAATCATCAAAGCATCCAAGCATATAAGCTTGAAGGCATACAGGGAAATGGGCATGTGATCATCAAAGCATATAGATAGGGAAGCATTCTATCATCATGACAAGTGAACACAAAAGCAAGTTATCAACAAAGCATGTTAACATAGGAGCATGCAATCATAAAAGTGTCCAAGCATATAACCATCAAGGCATACAGCGAAGTGGACATGTTATCGTTAAAACATGTAGACTTAGGAGTATACCATAATCAAAGCATGTAAACATAGAAGTGCGTAAGCATTAAAGCAGGTGAACATCAAAACATGTGAACAAAGATGTATGTGATCATCAAAGCAAGTAGACATGTGAGCATATGATCTTTAAAGCAAGTACACATGTGAGCACGTGATCAACAAAGCTTGTGAACATAAAAAGTACATGAGCATTTAAGCAACCAAATACACATAAATCTTATTGTCCAATCACCTTAGGATTTAAGCATGATCATAAGAGTGTGTGAGTGCCCGAGCATCCAACTACATGAGCGTATCAGCCTCCAAGCATATAGATATTTTGTCATTCAAGTGTGTGCACAAGTGGTTAAAAAATGAATCTAAAGAAGGAGTTATACTTAATTTCAATATGAGCATTTAAGCATGAGAGCATACAAGAATTTGATCATGATACCATATAAGCATATGAGCCTTTAAGCAGCAAAGAACACATACCTCTAATCTCCCAATCTTTTCAGCGGTCAAGCATAATCGTCAAACCATTTGACCACACGCACGTCCAATAACACGATCACTTATGCCTCTAAGCCTATAGAAATGTCATGATCCACGTGTGTACACATGTGTGTGGATATCAAACATGTGAATATCAATGAATGAAGATAGGGGAGCAGGTTCTCATCAAAGCTTCCAAGTGTATAAGCACGAAGGCATACAAGTAAGTGGGCATGCGATCATCAAAGAATAAAGATATGGGAGCATATGATTATAGAAACATGTGAACATAGAAGCATGTGAACATCAAAGCAGGTGAACATAGGAACATGTGATTATCAAAGCAAGTAGACATGTGAGCATGTTATCATCAAAGCAAATACGAGTGTAAGTAGGCTATCAACAAAGCATGTGTTCATGTGAGTAGACATGCATATGAGCATTTAATCACCCAAGTATACATACCTCTATTCTCCCAATCACCTCAGCATTCAAGCACAATCGTCAACGCATTTGATTGCACGAATGTCTTTCTACACGATCACTTTAGCCTTTGAGCTAATAGACATTTCATCATCCAAGTGTGTGCACATGTGTTTTATTATCAAACATGTGAATATCAATGCATGTGAAAATGCAAAAAAAAAAAAAAAAAAAAAAAAAAATCAACACAGGAGTAGGTAATCATCAAAGTATCCAAGTATATGAGATTGAAGGGGTACAGGGAAGTAGGCATGTGATCATCAAAGTATGTTGACATGGAAGCATTCTATCATCGAGGCATATGAACATAGAAACATGTGATCAACAAATCATGTGAACATAAGAGCATGCAATCATAAAACTGTTTGTGCACATGAGCATTAAGGCATACAGGCAAGTGGACATGGTCTGGTTAAAGCATGTAGACATGGGAGCATAAGATAATTAAAGTATGTGTGTGTGATCATCAAAGTATGTGAACATCAAAATATGTGAACATAGAAGCATGTGATCATCAACGCAAGTAGACATGTGATCATATGATCATCGAAGCGAGTACATATGTGAACACGTGATCAACAAAGCATGTTAATATACAAGCATAGGATCATTTAAGAATCCATGTGCACAAACATCTTACCATCCAGGCACCATAGGATTTAAGCATGATCATCAAAGCATACGAGTGCTTGAGCATCCAACTACATGAGTGTATTAACCTCCAAGCACATAGATATATTGTCCTTCAAGTGTGTGCACATGTGGTTAAAAAATAAATCTTATGATGGATTGAATCTTAATTTAAATGTGAGCATTTACCATGAGAGCATATAAGCATATGAACATTTAAGCACCTAAGTATACATTCCTTTAATCTCCCAATGTCCTCAGCATTCAAGAACAATTGTTTAAGTATTTGAGCGCAGGTACATCTAACAACACAATCACTTATGCCTCCAAGCCAATATATATTTCATGAGCCACATATGTGTGGATCTCAAACATGTGAATATCAATGCATGTGAGCATGTAATCATTAAAGCATTTCAACATAGGAGTATGTAATCATCAAAGGGTCCAAGCATATGAGCTCAAAGGCATACAGGCGAGTGGGTATGTGATAATAAAAGCATGTAGACAAGGGAGCATACTATCATCAAGGCATGTGAACATAAAAGAACGTGAACATCAAAGCAGGTGAACATAGGAGCAGGTGATCATTAAAGCAAGTAGACATGGGAGCATGTTTATCAACAAAGCAAATATGAATGGAAGTAGGTTATCAACAAAGCATGTTTTCATGTTAGCAAACATGCATATGAGCATTTCTTCACCCATGCACACATGCCTCTAATCTCCCAATCACCTCAGCATTTGAGCACAATTGTTAACGCATTTGAGTGCATGAACATCTTTCTACACAATCACTTTAGCCTTTGAGCCACTAGACATTTCGTCATCCAAGTGTGTGCACTTGTGTTTTAATTTCAAATATGTGAATATCAATGCATGTGAGCATGCAAACAAAATAATTTCAACACAATAGTAGGTAATCATTACAAGCATATGAGATCGAAGGGGTACAGGGAAGTGGGCTTGTGATAATCAAAGTATATAGATATGGAAGCATTCTATGATCGAGGCATGTGAACAGATAAGCATGTGATCAACAAATTATGTGAATGCATGCAATCATAAAACTGTTCGTGCACATGAGCATCAAAACATATAGGCAAGTGGACATACTCTCGTCAAAGCATGTAGACATGGGAGTATAAGATAATTAAAGTATGTATGTGTGTGTGATCATCAAAACATTTGAACATAGAAGCATGTGAACATCAATGCAAGTAGACATATAAGCATATGATCATCAAAGCGAGTACATATATGAGCACATGATTAACAAAGCATGTTAACGTACAAGCACATGAGCCTTTAAGCATCCAAGTACACATAAATCTTACCATCTAATCACCATAGGATTTAAGCACGATCATTAAAGCATTTGAGCGCTCGAGCATCCAACTACATGAGTGTATTAGCCTCTAAGCACATAGACATATCGTCAGTCAAGTGTGTGCACATGTTAAAAAATAAATCTTATGATGGAGTGACTCTTAATTTAAATGTGAGCATTTAACCATGAGAGCATACAAGCATATGATCATGAGAGCGTATAAACATATGAGCATTTTAGCACCTAATTACACATACCTTTAATCTCTTAATGTCCTTAGCAATCAAGTACAATCGTTTGAGCATTTGAGTGCAGGTACGTCTAACAACAAAATCACTTATGCCTTCAAGCCAATATACATTTCATGAACCACATGTGTGCATATGTGTGTGGATCTCAAACATGTAAATATTAATGCATGTGAGCATGCAATTATTAAAGCATTTAAACATAGGAGTAGGTAATCATTAAAGGGTCCAAACATATGAGCTCGAAGGCATACAGGCGAGTGGGTATGCCATCATAAAAGCATATAGACAAGGGAGCATACTATCATCGAGGCAGGTGAACATTGAAGCATGTGAACATCAAAGCAGGTGAACATAGGAGCATGTGATCATTAAAGCAAGTAGACATGTGAGCATGTTATCATCAAAGCAAATATGAATGTAAGTAGTTTATCCACAAAGCATGTGCTCATGTGAGTAGACATGCATATGAGCATTTAATCATCCAAGTACACATGCCTCTAATCTCCCAATCACCTCAGCATTCAAGCACAACGTCATTTGAGTGCAAGAACGTCTTTCTACATGATCACTTTATCCTTTGAGTCAATAGACATTTCGTTATCCAAGTGTGTGCACACGTGTTTTAATATCAAACATGTGAATATCAATACATGTGAGTATGCAAACAAAATAATTTCAACACAGGAGTAGGTAATCATCAAAGTATCCAAGCATATGAGATCAAAGGGGTACAGGGAAGTGGGCATGTGATCATCAAAGTATGTAGACATGGAAGCATTTTATCATCGAGGCATGTGAACATAGGAGCATGCAATCATAAAACTGTTCGTGCACATGAGCATTAAGGCATACCTGAATGTCTTTCTACACGATCACTTTAGCCTTTGAGCCAATAGACATTTCGTCATCCAAGTGTGTGCACATTTGTTTTAATATCAAACATGTGAATAACAATGCATGTGAGCATGTGAACAAAATAATTTCAACACAGGAGTAGGTAATCATCAAAGTATCCAAGCATATAAGATTGAAGGGGTACAGGGAAGTAGGCATGTGATTATCAAAGTATGTAGACATGAAAGCATTCTATCACCAAGGCATGTAAACATAGAAGCATGTGATCAACAAATCATGTGAACATAGGAGCATGCAATCATTAAACTATTTATGCACATGAGCATTAAGGCATACAAGCAAGTTGACATGTTCTCGTCAAAGCATGTAGACATGGAGCATAAGATAATTAAAGTATGAGTGTATGTGATCATCAAATCATGTAAACATAGAAGGATGTGAACATCAAAACATGTGAACCTAGAAGCATGTGATCATCAACCCAAGTATACATGTGAGCATATAATCATTAAAGCGAGTACATATGTAAGCATGTGATCAACAAAGCATGTTAACATACAAGCACGTTAGCATTTAAGCATTCAAGTACACATACATCTTACCATCTAATCACCATAGGATTTAAGTACGATCAACAAAGCATGTGAGTGCCCGAGCATCCAACTACATGAGTGCATTAGCCTCCAAGCACATAGATATATCATAATTCAAGTGTGTGCACGTGTGGTTAAAAAATAAATCTTATGATGTAGTGACTCTTAATTTAAATGTGAGCATTTAATGATGAGATCATACAAGCATGTGATCATGAGAGGATACAAGCATTTAAGCACCCAATTACACATACCTTTAATCTCCCAATGTCTTTAGCATTTAAGCACAATCGTCTAAGCATTTGAGCACAGGTACGTCCAACAACACAATCATTTATGCCTCCAAGCCAATATACATTTCATAAACCAAATGTGTGCACATGTGTGTGAATCTCAAACATGTGAATATTAATGCATGTGAGCATGTAGTTATTAAAGCATTTTAACACAGGAATAGGTAATCATTAAACGGTCCAAGCATATGAGCTCAAAGGCATATAGGCGAGTGGGTATGCGATCATAAAAGCATGTAGACAAGGGAGCATACTATCATCAAGGCATGTGAACATAGTAGCATGTGATCAACAAAGCATGTGCACATAGGATCATGTAATCATAAAAGTGTCTAAGGATTTGAGCATTAAGGCCTACAGGCCAATAGACATGTCTTGTCAAAGCTTGTAGGCATGGAAGCATACGAACATCGAAGCATGTAAACGTAGAAGTGTGTGATCATTAAAGCATGCGAACATAGAAGCACGTGAATGTCAAAACATGTGAACATAGAAGAATGTGATCATCAAAGCAAGTAGAAATGTGAGCATATGATTGTCAAAGCAAGTACACAAGTGAGCATTTGATCAGCAAAGCATGTGAACAAACAAGCACACGAGCATTTAAGTATCCAAGTAAACATACATCTTATCGTCTAATTACATTAGGATTTAAGCATGATCATCATAAAAGAATGTGAGCGCTTGAGTATCCAACTACATGAGTGTATCAGCCTCCAAGCATATAGATATATTGACATTCAAATGTGTGCACTTGTGGTTAAAAAAGAAATCTAATGAATGAGTGACTTTTAATTTAAATGTGAGCATTTAAGCATGAGAGTATACAAGCATATGAGTTTTCAAGCATTTAAGCACCCAAGTACACATATCTCAAATCTCCTAATCTCCTCAGCATTCACGCACAATCATCAACGCACTTGACCGCACAAAAGTCCTACTACACGATCACATTAGCCTTCGAGCTAATAGACATTTAATCATCAAAGTGTGTGCACATGTGTGTGGATATCAAACATGTGAAACCAATGCATGTGTGCTTGCAATCATCAAATCATTCGAAAATAGGAGTAGGTAATCATTAAAGCGTTCAAACATATGAGTATGAAGGCATATAAATAAGTGTGCATGTGATCATTAAATCATGTAGACATGGGAGCATATGATCATCGAAAAATGTGAACATAGAAGTATGTGAATATCAAAGCATATGAACATAAGAGCATGTCATCATTAAAGCAAGTAGTTGTGTGAGCATTTTATCATCAAAGCAATGACAAATGCGAGTGGGTTATCAACAAAGCTTGTGAACAAACAGGCATGTGATCATGGGAGCATTTATGCATATGAGTATTTAAGCACCTAAGTACACATACCTCTAATCTCCTATTCACCTCAGCATTCAAGAACAATCGTTAAGGCATTTGGGCACACGAACGTGTTACTACACGATCACTTTTGCCTTTAAGCCAATAGACATTTTATCATCCAATAGTGTGCACATGTGTGTGGATATCAAACATGTGAATATCAATGCATGTAAGTATGCGGAAATCAAAGCATTTCAACGTAGGAGTACATAATCATCAAAGCGTCTAAGCATATGAGCTCAAAAGCAAACAAGTAAGTAGGTATGTTATCATTAAAGCATGTGGACATGGAAGCATTCTACCATCAAGGCATGTAAACACAAAAGCACATGATTAACAAAGAATGTGAACATAGGAGCATGCAATCAAAAAAGTGTTCGAGCATATGAGCATTAAGGCATATTGGCAAATGGACATGTTCTCATTAAAGCATGTAGACATGAGAGCATATAATCATCAAAGCATGTGAACATAGAAGTGTGAGACCATCAAAGCATGTGAACACCAAAACATGTGCACATAAAAACATGTGATTATCAAAGCAAGTAGACATGTGAGCATATGATCATCAAAGTAAGTACAAATGCAAACATGTGATCAACAAAGCATGTGAATATACAAGCACATGAGAATTTACACATCCAAGTACACATATATTTCACCGTCTAGTCACCAAAGCATGTGAGCACCCGAGCATCCAATCACGTAAGTGTATCAGCATCCAAGCTTATAGATATATCGTCATTGAAGTGTGTGCACATGTGTTAGAAAATAAATCTTATGAAGGAGTGACTTTTAATTTCAATGTAAGCATGAGAGCATACAGGCATGTGATCATGAAAGCATACAAGCATATGAGTTTTTTAGCATTTAGGCACCTAAGTACACATATCTCATTTCCACCAATCTCCTTAGCATTTAAGCACAATTGTCAACACATTTAAGCACACGAATGTCCTACTATATGATCACTTTAGCCTTCAAGCCAATAGACATTTCATCATCAAAATGTGTACACATGTGTGTGGATATCAAACTTGTGAATATCAATGCATGTGAGCAAGCAATCATTATAGCATTTGAACACAAGAGTAGGTAATTAGCAAAATGTCCAAGCGTAAGACTATGAAGGCATAAAAGAAAGTGGGCATGGTGATCATCAAAGCATGTAGGCATAGGAGCATACGATAATTGAAACACGTGAACATAGAAGCATGTTAACATAAGAGCATGTGATCATCAAAGCAAGTAGACATGTGAACATGTTATCATCAAAACAAAGACAAATGTGAGTAGGTTACGAATAAAGCATATGAACATACAAGTATTTAATCATTAGAGCATACATACTTATGAGCATTTAAGCATAATCGTTAACGCATTTAAGCACATGAACGTGCTACTACACGATCACTTTAGCCTTCGATCCAATAGAAATTTCATCATCCAAGAATGTGCACATGTGTGTGGATATCAAACATGTGATTATCAATGCATGTGAGCATCTAATCATCAAAGCATTTCAAAATAGGAGTATGTAATCATCAAAGCATCCAAGCATAAGAGCTTGAAGGCATACGGGCAAGTGTGCATGTGATTATCAAATCATATAGACATGGAAGCACTCTATCATTGTGGCATGTGAACTTAAATGCATGTGAACAATGAGGCATATTAACATAAGAGCATTCAATCATAAAAGTGTTTGAGCATATGATCATTAAGGCATATAGGCAAGTGGACATGTTCTTGTCAAAGCTTGAAGACATAGGAGCATATGATCATCAAAACATGTGAAAATAGAAGTATGTGAATATTAAAACACGTGAACATAAGTATAAGAATATACAAGCATTTGATCATGAGAGCATACAAACATGTGATCATTAGAGCATACAGGCATATGAGCATTTAAGAACCTAAGTACACATACCTAAAATCTACGAATCAACTTAGCATTCAAGCAAAATCGTCAAAGTACTTGAGCGCATGAACGTCCAACTACATGATTACTTAAGCCTTCAAGCCTAGAAACATATTAGCATTCAAGTGTGTGTACATGTGTGTGGATATCATATGAGTGAATATCAATGCTTATGAGCATGCAATTATCAGAATATTTGAACATAGAAGCATGTAATCATCAAATCGTCCAAGCATATGAGCATGATGTTATACAACAAGAGGGCATGTGATTGTTAAAGCATTTAGGCATGGGAGCTAAGATCATCGAAGCATGTGATCATCAATGAATTTGAAGATCAAAGCATCTAAACATTGGAGTATGTAATTACTAAAGCATGTAGATATGTGAGCATGTGATCTTTAAAGCAAGTACACATGTGAGCATGTTATCAACAAAGCATGAGAACATACAAGCATTTAATCATGAGAGCAAACAAGAATGTGAACGTGAGAGCATACAAACATATGAGCATTTAAGCATCCAAGTACACTTACCTCTAATCTCCCAATCTCCTCAGCATTCAAGCACAATCGTCAAAGCATTTAAGCACACATATGTCCAACAACACGATCACTTATACTTCCAAGCTTATAGACGAATTAACATCCAAATGTATGCACCTGTGTGTGGAAATCAAACAAGTGAATATCAATGCTTGAGAGCATACAATTATCGTAGCAGTTGAACGTAGGAGCATATAATCATCAAACCGTTCACTTTAGCCTTCGAGCCAATAGACATTTCATCATCCAAGTGTGTGCATGTGTGTGGATATTAAACATGTGAATATCAATGCATGTGAGCATAAGATCATCAAAGCATTTCAACATAGGGGTAGGTAATCATCAATGCATCCAAGCATATGAGTTCGAAGGTATACAGGCAAGTGGACATGTGATCATCAAAACATGTAGACATAGGAGCATACTATCATCGAGGCATGTGAATATAGAAGCATGCGATAAATATAGCATGTGAACATAGGAGCATGCAATCAAAAAAGTGTCCGGGCATATGAGCATTAAGACATACAAGCAAGTGGAAATGTTCTTGTCAAAGCAAGTAGACATGGGGGCGTATGATCATCAAAGTATGTGAACATAGAAATGTGTGATCATTAAAGGTTGTGAATGTAGAAGCATGTGAACATCAAAGTATGTGAACCTAGAAACATGTGATCATGAAAGCAGGTAGACATGTGAGAATATTATCGTCAAAGCAAGTACATATGTGAGAACGTGATCAACAAGGCATGTGAACATATAAGCAAATAAGCATTTAAGCATCCAAGTACACCTACATCTTACGATCCATTCACCTTAGGATTTAAGCACGAGTGCATATAAGCATATGGTCATTACAGCTTATAAGCGTATAAGTTTTTGAGCATTTAAGCACCCAGGTACAAACACCTCAAATCTCCCAATCTCCTCAGCATTCAAGCACAATTATCAATGCATTTAAGTGCACGAATGTCCTATTACACATTCACTTTAGCCTTTGAGCCAATTGACATTTCATCATTAAAGTGTGTGCACATATTTGTGTATATCAAACATGTGAATATCAAAGCATGTGAGCATGCAATCATTAAAAAATTTGAACATTGGGGTAGGTAATCATTAAAGCGTCCAAGTGTAAGAGTACGAAGGCATACAAGTAAGTGAGCATGTGATCATCAAGGCATGTAGACATGGGAGAATACGATAATTAAAATATATGAACATATAAGCATGCGAACATAGGAGCATGTGATCAATTAAGCACCCAGGTACAAACACCTCAAATCTCCCAATCTTCTCAGCATTCAAGCACAATCATCAATACATTTAAGTGCACAAATGTCCTACTACACGTTCCCTTTAGCCTTTGAGCCAATTGACATTTCATCATCAAAGTATATGCACATTTTTGTGGATATCAAACATGTGAATATCAAAGCATATGAACATGCAATCATCAAAGAATTTGAACATTGGGGTAGGTAATCATTAAAGCATCCAAGTGTAAGAGTACGAAGGCATACAAGTAAGTGGGCATGTGATCATTAAGGCATGTAGACATGGGAGCATACGATCATTGAAACATGTAAACATAGAAGCATGCGAACATTAAAGCTTGTGAACATAGGAGCATGTGATCATCAAAACAAGTAGACATGTGAGCATGTTATCAATAAAACAAACAAAAATGTGAGAAGGTTATCAACAAAACATGAGAATATATTAGCAGGTGATCATGAGAGCATACATGCATATAAGCATTTAAGCACCCTAGTACATATACCTCCAATCTCCCAATCACCTCAGCATTTAAGCACCATCGTCAATGCATTTAAATGCACAAATATCCTACTATATGATCACTTTAGCCTTCAAGCCAATAGACATTTCATCATCCAAGTGTGTGTATATGGGCGTGGATATCAAACATATGATTATCAATGCATGTGATTATAAAAGCATTTCAAAATAGGAGTTGTTAATCACGAAAGCGTCCAAGCATATGAGATTGAAGGCATATAGGCAAGTGGGCATGTGATCATCAAAACATGTAGACATGGAAGCACTCTATCATCATGGCATGTGAACTTAGATGCATGTGATCAACGAAGCATTTTCACATAGGAGCATCTAATCATAAAAGTGTCCGAGCATATAAGCATCAAGGCATATAAGCTTGTGGACAAGTTCTCGTCAAAACATGTTGACATAGAAGCATATGATCATCAAAGCACGTGATGTGAGCATTAAAACATGTGAACATAGAAGCATATGATCATCAAAGCAAGTAAATGTGTGAGCATATGAATGTCAAAGCAAGTACACATGTGAGCATGTGATCAATAATGCATGTGAATATAGAAGCACATGAGAATTTAAGCATCCAAGTACACATACATCTTACCATCCAACCACCTTAGGATTTAAGCATGATCATCAAAGCATGCGAGTACCTGAGCATCCAACTACATGAGTGTTTCAGTGTCCAAGCATATAGATATATTGTCATTTAAGTGTGTGCACATGCGATTAAAAAATAAATCTTATGAAGAAGTGACACTTAATTTATATGTAAGCATTTAAGCATGAGAGTATACAAGTATTTGATCATGAGTACACATACATGTGATCATTAGAGCATACAAGCATATAAGCATTTAATAACCTAAGTACACATACCTTAAATCTACCAAGCACCTCAGCATTCAAGAAAAATTGTTAAAGCGTTTAAGCACACGAACGTCCAACTACATGATCACTTAAGCCTCCACGCCTATAAACATATTAGCATCCAAATCTGTGCATATGTGTATGAATATCATACGAGTGAATATCAATGCTTGTGAGTATGTGATTATCAAAGTATTTGAATGTAGGAGCATGTAATTATCAAATTATCCAAACATATATGCATGAACTTATACAAGCAAGTGGGCATGTGATCGTTAAAGAATTTAAACATCAAAACATCTAAACATTGGAGCATGTGATCATGAAATCATGTAAACATGTGAGCGTGTGATCATCAAAACAAGTACACATGTGAGCATGTTATCAACAAAGCATGAAAATGTACAAACATTTAATCTTGAGAGCAAATGAGAATGTGATCGTGAGAGTATACAAACATATGAGCATTTAAGCACCTAAGTACACATACCTTTAATCTCCCAATCACTTTAGCATTCAAGCACAATCATCAAAGAATTTGAGTGCACATACATTTGACAACACAATCACTTATGCCCTCAAGCCTATTGCATGATCACTATGTGTGCACATGTGTGCGGATATCAAACATGTGAATATCAATGCATGTGAGCATGCAATCATCAAAACATTTGAACATATGAGCAAGAAATCATCAAAGCGTCCAAGCATGTGAGAATAATAACATATAGGTAAGTGGGCATGTGATTATCAAAGCATGTAGACATGGGAGCATACGATCATCAAAGCATGTGAACATCAAAGCATGTGAGCATAGGAGCATGTGATCATCAAAGCAAGTAGATATGTGATCATTTTATCATTAAAGCAAAGACAAATATGAGTAGGTTATCAACAAAGCATGTGAACATAGAAACATATGATCATGAGAGCATACATACATATGAGCATTAAAGCACTCATGTACACATACCTCTGATTTCCTAATCATCTCAGCATTTAAGCACAATCGTTAGCGCATTTGAGCGTACAAACATTGTACTGCACGATCACTTTAGCCTTCGAGCCAATTGACATTTTATCATCCAAGTGTGTGCACATGTATGGGGATATCAAACATGTGAATATCAATGTATGTGAGCATCGACCATCAAAGCATTTCAAAATAGGAGCAGGTAATCATCAAAGCATCCAAACATATGAGCTTAAAGGCATATAGTTAAGTGGGCATGTGATCATCAAAGCATGTAAACATGGAAGCACTCTATTATCGTGGCATGTGAACTTAAATGCATGTGATCAATGAAGCATGTTAACATAGGAACATTAAATCATAAAAGTGTCCGTGCATAAGAGCATCAAGGCATATAGGCAAGGGAACATATTCTCGTCAAAGCATGTAGACATAGGAGCATACGAGCATATAAGCATTTAATAATCCAAGTACACATACCTCAAATCTATTGATCACCTCAGCATTCGAGCAAAATCGTCAACTACATGATCACTTAAGTGTCTAAGCCTATAAACATATTAGCATCCAAGTGTGTGCACATGTGTATGGATATCATATGAGTGAATATCAATACTTGTGAGCATGTGATTATCAAAGCACGTGAACAACAAAGCAAGTGGACATGTGAGGATGTGCTCATCAATGCAAGTGAACATGTGAACATGGAATCAACAAAGCATGTTAACATATAAGCAGATGAGGATTTAAACATCCAAGTACACATACATCTGATTCTCAAAAGAAAAAAGGACACATACATCTTACCGTCCAATCAACTTAGGATTTAAGCATGATCATCAAAGCATGTGAACGCCTAAGCATCCAACTACAATAGCAAATTAACCTTAAAAAATATAGATATATCTTAATTCAAGTGTGTGCAAATGTATTTAAATATATATCTTATGAAGGAGTGACACTTAATTTAATTATGAACATTTAAGAATGAGAGCATACAAGCATTTGATCATGTGAGCATATAAGCATATGAGATTCTGAGCATTTAAGCATTTAAGTACACATACCTCGAATCTCCTAATCTCCTCAGCATTTAAGCACAATCGTCTAAGCATTTGAGTACACGTACGTCCAAGAACACGATCACTTATGCCTCCAAGCTAGTATACATTTCATGAACCACACGTGTGCACATTTGCGTGGATCTCAAACATGTGAATATCAATGCATGTGAGGATATGATCATCAAAGCATTTTAACATAAGTGTAGGTAATCATCAATGTGTCCAAGCATATGAGCTTGAAGGCATATAAGCGAGTGGGTATGTGATCAAAAAAATAATGTACACAAGTGATCTTACTATCATTGAGGCTTGTGAATATAGAAGCATGTGATCAACAAAGCATGTGAACATAGGAGCATGCAATCATAAAAGTGTCCAAGCATATGAGCATCAAGGTGTATAAGCTGGTGGACTTGTTCTTGTTAAAGCTTGTAGGGCATGGGAGCATACAATCGTCAAAGCATGTAGACAAGGGAGCAAGCGATCATGGAAACATGTGAACATCAAAGCATGTAAATATAGGAGCATGTGACCATAAAAAAAAAGTAAACATGTGAACATAGAAGCATGTGATCAACAAAGCATGTGAACATAAAAGCATGAAATCATAAAAGTGTTCAAGCATATGAGCATTAAGGTGTACAAGCCGGTGGACTTGTTCTTGTCAAAGCTTGTAGGCATGGAAGCATACAATTATCAAAGCATGTAGACAAGGGAGTAAACAATCATCGAAACATGTGAACATAGAAGTATGTGAATGTCAAAGCATGTATACGTAGGAGCATGTGATCATCAAAGTAAGTACACATGTGAGCATGTTATCATTAAAGCAAAGACAAATGTGAATAGGTTTGCAACAAAGCATCAAAGCATGTGAACATAGAAGCATGTGATCATCAAAGTAAGTACACATGTGAGCATGTTATTATCAAAGCAAAGACAAATGAGAGTAGGTTATCAACAAAGCATATGAATATCATGCATATGAGTATTTAAGCACCCAAATACACTTACCTCTAATCTCCCAATCATCTCAGCATTCAAGAAAAATCATCAATGCTTTTAAGCGTACAAACTTCCCATTGCACGATCACTTTAGCCTTCGACCCAATAGACATTTCACCATCCAAGTGCATGCACATGTGTGTGGATATCAAACATGTGAATATCAATGCATGTGAGCATGCGATCATCGAAGCATTTCAAAATAGGAGTAGGTAATCATCAAAGTGTCTAATTATATGAGCTTGAAGGCATACAGGCAAGTGGGCAAGTGATCATTAAAGCATGTAAACATGGAAGCACTCTATCATCGTGGCATGTGAACTTAAAGGCATGTGAATATCAATGCATGTGAGCATGTGATCATCGAAGCATTTCAAAATAGGAGTAGGTAATCATCAAAGCGTCTAATCATATGAGCTTGAAGGCATATTGGCAAGTGGGCAAGTGATCATTAAAGCATGTAAACATGGAAGCACTCTATCACCGTGGCATGTGAACTTAAAGGCATGTGATCAATGAAGCACGTTAACATAGGAGCATCCAATCATAAAATTGTCTACATTCAAGCAAAATCATACCTTCCGCATTCGAGCAAAATAGTCAAAGCGTTTGAGTGCCTGGACATCAAGCATGTGAACATAGAAGTCTATGGTCATTAAAGCATATGAACATAGAAGTATGTGCATATCAAAACATGTGAACATCTAAGCAAGTAGACATGGGAGCACTTGATCAACAAAGCATTGAACATACAAGCACATTTGCATTTAGGCATCCAAGTACACATATATCTTATTGTCCAAACAACTTAGGATTTAAGAATGATCATCAAAGCGTGTGAGTGCCCGAAAATCCAACTACATGAGCGTTTCAGTCTCTAAGCATATAGATATATCGTTATACAAGTGTGCGCACATGTGGTTAAAAAATAAATGTTATGAAGGAGTGACACTTAATTTATATGTAAGAACGTAAGCATAAGAGTACACAACCATTTGATCGTGAGAGCATACAAGCATATGATCAGTAGAGCAATAAAGAACATGGGCATTTAAGAACCTAAGTACACATACCTTAAATTTACCAATCACCTTAGCATTCAAGCAAAATTTTCAAAGCGTTTAAGCGCTTGAATGTCCAACTACATGATCACTTAACCCTTCAAGCCTACAAACATATTAGCATCCAAGTGTGTGCACATGTTTGTACATACCACATGAGTGAAAGTAAACGAAACAAGTTAACATAAGAGCACACAATCAAAAAAGTGTCCGAGCATATGTGCATGAAGGCATATCAGTAGGTGGACATGTTATCATTAAAACATATAGATGAAGGAGCATACGATCAACAAAGCATGTGAACATAGAAGTGCATGACCATCAAAGCATGTGAACATAGAAGTATGTGAATATCAAATAATGTGAACATAAAAATATTGGCATCCAAGTGTGTGCACATGTTTGTGGATATCATACCAGCGAATATCAATGAAGCATGTTAACACAGGGGCATCCGATAAAAATAGTGTTCGAGCATATGAGCATAAAGGCAAATAAACAAGTGGACATGTTCTCGTTAAAGCATGTAGATGTAGGGGCATTTGATCATTAAAGCATGTGAAAATAGAAGTGTATGATCATCAAAGCATGTGATCAAAGAATTATGCGAATATTAAACCATGCGAACATAAAAGCATATGATCATCTAAGCAAATAGAAATGTGAGCAAACGATCATCAAAGCAAGTACAAATGTGAGCACTTGATCAATACAACATTAAACATGTAAGCATAAGTGTATTTAGGCATCAAAGTACACAAACATCTCACCGTCCAATCACCTTAGGATGTAAGTATGATCATAAAAGCATGTGAGTCCTTGAACATCCAAATATATGAGCGTTGTTGTCTCCAAGCATATAGATATATCATTATTCAGGTGTGCGCACATGTTGTTAAAAAATAAATCTTATAAAGGAATAAAACTTAATTTATATGTATGCATTTAAGAATGAGAGTATACAAGCATTTGATCATAAGAGCATACAAGCAAGTCATCACTTGAGCAAACAAGAATATGAGCATTTAAGAACTCAACAACACATACCTTAAATCTACCAATCACCTTAGCATTCAAGAAAAATATTCCAAGGGTTTGAGTGCATGAACGTCTAACTACATGATCACTTAAGCCTCCAAGCCTAGAAACATATTAGCATCCAAGTATGTGCACATGTTTGTGGATATCATGCGAGTGAATATCAATGAAGCACGTTAACAAAGGAGCATCCAATCATAAACGTGTTCGAGCATATGAGCAAGAAGGCATATAGGCAAGTGGACATGTTCTTGTTAAAGCAAGTAGACGTAGGGGCATACGATCATCAAAACATGTGAAAATAGAAGTGTATGATCATCAAAGCATGTGAACAAAGAATTATGTGAATATTAACCATGTGAACAAAAAAGCATATGATCATTTAACCAAGTAGACATGTAAGCAAATGATTATTAAAGTAACTACACATGTGAGCACTTGATCAATAAAGCATTGAACATGTAAGCATAAGTGCATTTAGGCATCCAAGTACATAAACATCTCACCGTTGAATCACCTTAGGATGTAAGCATGATCATTAAAGCATGTGAGTCCCCGAGCATCTAACTATATGAGCGTTTCAATCTCCAAGCATATAGATATATCGTTATTCGGGTGTGTGCCCATGTGGTTAAAAAATAAATCTTATGAAGGAATGACACTTCATTTATATGTGAACATTTAAGAATGGGAGTATACAATCATTTGATCGTGAGAGCATACAAGCAAGTAATCATTAGAGCAAACAAGCATATGAGCATTTAAGAATCCAAGAACACATACCTCAAATCTACTAATCACCTCAGCATTCAAGCAAAATAGTGCATGAACATCCAACTACATCATCACTTAAGCCTTTAAACCTAATAACATATTAGCATCCAAGTGTGTGCACATGTTTGGGGATATCACGCGAGTGAATATCATCGAAGCATGTTAACATAGGAGCATCCAATTATAAATGTGTCTGAGCATATGAGCATGAAGGCATATAGGCAAGTGGGCATGTTCTCTTTAAAGCATATAGATGTAAGGGCATACGATCATCAAAGCATGTGAAAATAGAAGTGTATGATCTTCAAAGCATGTGAACATAGAAGTATGTGAATATTAGACCATGTGAATGTAAAAACACGTGATCATCAAAGCAAGTGGACATGTGAGCAAATAATCATCAAAGCAAGTACACTTGTGAGCACTTGATCAACAAAGCATTGAACATACAAGCACTTGTGCATTTAGGCTTCCAAGTACACACACATCTTACAGTCCAATCACTTTAGGATTTAGGCATAATCATCAAAGAATGCGAGTGCTTGAGCATCTAACAATATGAGCGTTTCAGTTTCCAAGAATATAGATATATCGTTATTCGGGTGCGTGCACATGTTGTTAAAAAATAAATCTTATGAAGGAATGACATTTAATTTATATGTAAGCATTTAAGCATGCGAGAATACAAGCATTTGATAGTGAGAGCATACAAGCAAGTGATCACTAGAGCAAACAAGCATATGAGCATTTAAGAACCCAAGTACACATACATCAAATTTACCAATCACTTTAGCATTTAAGCAAAATCTTCAAAGTCTTTAAGTGCACGAATGTTGAACTACATGATCACTTAAGCCTCCAAGCCTATAAAGATATTAGCATCCAAGTGTGTGCACATGTTTGTGGATATCATGCGGGTGAATATTGATGATGCATGTTAACATAGGAGAATACACTTGGATGATGCACATGTTGTTAAAAAATAAATCTTATGAAGGAATGACATTTAATTTATATGTAAGCATTTAAGCATGAGAGAATACAAGCATTTGATAGTGAGAGCATACAAGCAGGTGATCACTAGAGCAAACAAGCATATAAGTATTTAAGAACCCAAGTACACATACTTCAAATTTACCAATCACTTTAGCATTTAAGCAAAATCTTCAAAGTCTTTAAGTGCACGAATGTTAAACTTCATGATCACTTAAGCCTCCAATTCTATAAAGATATTAGCATCCAAGTGTGTGCACATGTTTGTGGATATCATGCGGGTGAATATTGATGATGCATGTTAACACAGGAGCATCCAATCAAAATAGTGTTCGAGCATATGAGCAGGAAGGCATATGGGGAAGTGAGCATGTTCTCGTTAAAACATGTAGACGTAGAGGCATACAATCCTCAAAGCATGTGAAAATAGAACTGTATGATGATCAAAGCACGTGAACAAAAAACCATGTGAATATTAAATCATGTGAACATAAAAGCATATGACCATCTAAGCAAGTAGACATGTAAGCAAATGATCATCAAAGCAAGTAGACATGTGAGCAAATGATCAATAAAGTATTGAACATGTAAGCATAAGTGCATTTAGGCATCCAAGTACACAAACATCTCACCGTCCAATCACCTTTGCATGTAAGCACGATCATTAAAGCATGTGAGTCCCCGAGCATCCAACGACATGGGCGTTTCAGTCTCCAAGAATATAGATATATCGTTATTCGGGTGTGTACCTATATTGTTAAAAAACAAATCTTATGAAGGAATGACACTTAATTTATATGTAAGCATTTAAGAATGAGAGTACATAAGCATTTGAAAGTGAAAGCGTACAAGCAAGTAATCACTATAGCAAACAAGCATATGAGCATTTAAGAACCCAAGTACACATACCTCAAATTTACCAATCACTTCAGCATTTAAGCAAAATCTTCAAAGTGTTTCAGGGCACAAATGTTGAATTACATGATCAGTCAAGCCTCCAAGCCTATAAAGATAATAGCATCGAAGTGTGTGAACATGTTTGTGGATATCATGCGGGTGAATATTGATGATGCATGTTAACACAGGAGCATCCAATCAAAATATTGTTCGAGAATATGAGCATGAAGGCATATGGGCAAGTGAGCATGTTCTCGTTAAAACATGTAGACGTAGAGGCATACAATCATCAATGCATGTGAAAATAGAACTGTATGATCATCAAAGCACGTGAACAAAAAATCATGTGAATATTAAACCATGTGAGCATAAAAGTATATGATCATCTAAGCAAGTAGATGTGTGAGCAAATGATCATCAAAGCAAGTAGCCAGGTGAGCAAATGATCAATAAAGCATTAAACATGTAAGCATAAGTGCATTTAGGCATCCAAGTACATAAACATATTACCGTCCAATCACCTTAGCATGTAAGCACGATCATTAAGCATGTGAGTCCCCGAGCATCCAACGACATGAGCATTTTAGTCTCCAAGAATATAGATATATCCTTATTCGGGTGTGTACCAATGTTGTTAAAAAATAAATCTTATGAAGGAATGACACTTAATTTATATGTAAGCTTTTAAGAATGAGAGTATACAAGCATTTGAAAATGAGAGCGTACAAGCAAGTAATCACTATAGCAAACAAGCATATGAGCATTTAAGAACCCAAGCACATATACCTCAAATTTACCAATCACTTCTGCATTTAAGCAAAATCTTCAAAATGTTTGAATGTGCGAATGTTGAACTACATGATCACTTAAGCCTCCAAGCCTAGAAACATATTAGCATCCAAGTGTGTGCACATGTTTGTGGATATCAAGCGAGTGAATATCAATGAAGCATGTTAACATAGGATCATCCAATTATAAACATGTTCGAGCATGTGAGCATGAAGGCATATAGGCAAGTGGGCATGTTCTCGTTAAAGCATGTAGACGTAGGGGCATACGATCATCAAAGCATGTAAAAATAGAAGTGTATGATCTTCAAAACATGTGAACATAGAAGTATGTGAATATTAGACCATGTGAACGTAAAAGCATGTGATCATCTAAGCAAGTGGACATGTGAGCAAATGATCATCAAAGCAAGTACACATGTGAGCACTTGATCAACAAAGTATTGAACATACAAGCACCTATGCATTCAGGCTTCTAAGTACACATACATCTTACAGTCCAATCACTTTAGGATTTAGGCATGATCATCAAAGAAAGCGAGTGCCCGAGCATCGAACTACATGAGTGTTTCAATCTCAAAGCGTATAAATATATCGTTATTGGGGGTGTATGCACATGTTAAAAAATAAATCTTATGAAGGAATGACACTTAATTTATATGAAAGCATTTAAGCATAAGAGTATACAAGTATTTGAATGTGAGAGCATACAATCAAGTAATCACTAGAGCATAATGCAAATGAGCATTTAAGAACCAAAGAACACATGCCTTAAATCAACCATCATCTCAGCATTCAAGAAAATTCTTTCAAGTGTTTTTGCGCATGAAAGTCCAGCTATATGATCACTTAAGCCTCCAAGCCTATAAACATATTAGCATCCAAGCATGTGCACATGTTTGTGGATACCATACGAGTGAAAATGAACAAAGCATGTTAACATAGAAGCATGCAATTAAAAAAGTGTCCGATCATATGAGCACGAAGGCATATAGGCAAGTGGGCATGTTCTCGTTAAAGCATATAAACGTAGGGGCATACGGTCATCAAAGCATGCGAAAATAGAAGTGTACGATCATCAAAGCATGTGAACAAAGAATTATGTAAATATTAAATCATGTGAACGTAAAAGCATATAATCATCTAAGCAAGTAGTCATGTGAGCAAATGATCATCAAAGCAAGTACACATGTGAGCATATAATCAAGTGTTTGTGCGCACGAACATCCAACTACATGATCGCTTAAGCCTCCAAGCCTATAAACATATTAGCACCCAAGTGTGTGCACATGTTTGTGGATACCATATGAGTGAATATGAATGAAGCATGTTTACACAGGAGCATCCAATTAAAAAAGTGTCCGATCATATGAGCATGAAGGCATATAGGCAAGTGGGCATGTTCTCGTTAAAGCATGTAGACGTAGGGGCATACGGTCATCAAAGCATGTGAAAATAGAACGATCATCAAAGCATGTGAACAAAGAATTATGTGAATATTAAATCATGTTAACTTAAAAGCATATAATCATCTAAGCAAGTAGTCATGTGAGCAAATGACCATCAAAGCAAGTACACATGTGAGCACTTGATCAATAAAGCATTGAACATGTAAGCATAAGTGCATTTTGGCATCCTAGTACACATACATCTCACTGTCCAATCACCATAAGATGTAAACGCGATCATCAAAGCAAGTGAGCACCAAAGCATCCAACTACGTGAGCGTTTCAGTCTCGAAGCATGTAGATATATCGTTATTCGGGAGTGTGGACATGTTGATAAAAAATAAATCTTATGAAGGAATGACACTTAATTTATATGTAAGCATTTATGCATGAGAGCATACAAGCATTTGATCATGTGAGCATACTAGCAAGTCATCGCTAGAGCATACAAGCATATGAGCACTTAAGAACCCAAGAACATATACCTCAAATCTACCAATCACTTCAGCATTCAAGCAAATTCTTTAAAGCGTTTGAGTACATGAATGTCTAACTACACGACCACTTAAGCTCCCAGCATATAAACATATTAGAATCCATGTGTGTGCACATGTTTGTGGATATCATGCGAGTGAATATCAACAAAGTATGTTAACATAGGAGCATCCAATCATAAACGTGTTTGAGCATATGAGCATGAAGGAATATAGGAAAATGGGCATGTTCTCATTAAAGCATGTAGACGTAGGGGCATACGATCATCAAAGCATGTGGAAATAGAAGTGCATGACCATCAAAGCACGTGAACAAAGAATTATGTGCATATTAAACCATGTGAACATAAAAGCATATGATCATCTAAGATGGTAGACATGTGAGCAAATGATCATCAAAGCAAGTACACACGTGAGCACTTGATCAATAAAGTATTGAACATGTAAGTATAAGTGCATTTAGCCTTCCACGTAAACAGACATCACACCATCCAATCACCTTAGGATGGAAGCACTATCATCAAAGCATGCGAGTCCCCGAGCATCCAACTAGATGACCGTCTCTGTATCCAAGCATATAGACATGTCATTATTTGGGTGTATGCACATGTTGTTAAAAAATAAAACTTATGAAGGAATGACACTTTATTTATATCAAAGCATTTAAGCACGAGAGTATGCAAACATTTTATCGTGAGAGCATACAAGCAAGTAATCACTAGAGCATACAAGCATATGAGCATTTAAGAACCCAATAACACATACCTCAAATCTACCAATCACCTTAGCATTCATGCAAATTCTTCAAAGCGTTTGTGTGCATGAATGTCTGACTACATGATCACTTAAGCCTCCCAGCCTACAAACATATTAGCATCCAAGTGTATGCACACGTTTGTAGATACCAGACGAGTGAATATGAATGAAGCATGTTAACACAGGAGCATTGAATTAAAAAAGTGTCCGATCATACGAGCATGAAGGCAAGTGGGCATGTTCTCGTTAAAGCACGTAGACATAGGGGCATACGGTCATCAAAGCATGTAAAAATAGAAGTGTATGATCTTCAAAGCATGTGAACATAGAAATATATGAATATTAGACCATGTGAATGTAAAAACATGTGATCATCTAAGCAAGTGGACATGTGAGCAAATGATCATCAAAGCAAGTATACATGTGAGCACTTGATCAACAAAGCATTGAACATACAAGCACCTGTGCATTTAGGCTTCTAAGTACACATACATCTTATTGTCCAATCACTTTAGGATTTAGGCACTATCATCAAAGAATGCGAGTGCTTGAGCATCTAACAATATGAGTATTTCAGTTTTGAAGCATATAGATATATCGTTATTCAGGTGCGTGCACATGTTGTTAAAAAATAAATCTGATGAAGGAATGACATTTAATTGATCATGAGAGCATACAAGCAGGTGATCTCTAGAGGAAACAAGCATATGAGCATTTAAGAATCCAAGTACACATACCTCAAATTTACCAATCACTTCAGCATTTAAGCAAAGTCTTCAAATTGTTTGAGTGCACGAATGTCGAACTACATGATCACTTAATCCTTCAAGCCTATAAAGATATTAGCATCCAAGTGTGTGCACATGTTTGTGGATATCATGCGGGTGAATATCAATAATGCATGTTAACAAAGGAGCATCCAATCAAAATAGTGTTCAAGCATATGAGCATGAAGGCATATGGGCAAGTGAGCATGTTCTCGTTAAAGCATGTAGACGTAGAGGCATACAATCATCAAAGCATGTGACCAAAGAATTATGTGAATATTAAACCATGTGAAGATAAAAGCATATGATCATCTAAGCAAGTAGACATGTGAGCAAATGATCATCAAAGCAAGTACACATGAGAGCACTTGATCAATAAACCATTGAACATGTAAGCATAAGTGCATTTAGGCATCCATGTACACAAACATCTCATTGTCCAATCACCTTAGGATGTAAGCACGATCATAAATGCATGTGAGTCCATGAGCATCTAACTACATGAGCGTTTCAGTCTCCAGGCATATAGATATATCGTTATTCATGTGTGTGCACATGTTGTTAAAAAATAAATCTTACGAATGAATGACACTTAATTTATATGTAAACATTTAAGCATGAGAGAATACAAGCATTTGCTCGAGAGAGCATACAAGCAAGTAATCACAAGAGCATACGAGCATATGAGCATTTAAGAACCCAATATCACATACCTCAAATCTACAAATCACTTCAGCATTCATGGAAAATCTTTAAAGTTTTTGAGCGCACGAATGTCCAACTACATGATCACTTAAGCCTCTAAGCCTATAAAGATATTAGTATGCAAGTGTGTGCACATGTTTGTAGACATCATATGAGTGAATATCAACAAAGCAATTTAACATAGCGGTATCCAATCAAAAAAGTGCTTGAGTAAATTAGCATGAAGGCAAATAAACAAGTTGATAAATTCTCGTTAAAGTATGTAGACGTAGGGGCATACGATCATCAAAGCACGTAAAAATAGAAGTGTATGATCATTAAAGCATGTTGACAACGAATTATGTGAATATTAAACCATATGAAGATTAAAGCATATGATTATCTAAGCAAGTGGATATGTTAGCAAATGATCATCAAAGCAGGTACACATGTGAGCTTTTGATCAATAAAGCATTAACCATGTAAGCATAAGTGAATTTAGGCATCCAAGTACACAAACAACTCAATGTCCAATCACCTTAGGATGTACACATGATCATAAAAGCATGTGAGTCCCCGGGCATCCAACCATATGAGTGTTTCTATCTCTATGCATATAGATATATCGTTATTCGGGTGCATGCACATGTTGTTAAATAACATATCTTATGAAGGAATGACACTTAGTTTATATGAAAACATTTAAGCATGAAAGTATACAAGCGTTTGATCATGAGAGCGTATACAAGCAAGTAATCACTAGAGCATAAAAGCATATAAGCAGCTCAGAACCCAAGAACACATACCTCCAATCTACCAATCACTTCTGCATTCAAGCAAAATCTTCAAAGCATTTGAGTGTACGAATGTCCAACTACACGATTACTTGAGCCTCCAAGCCTATAAAGATATTAGCATCCATGTGTGTGCACATGTTTGTGGATATCATGTGAGTGAATATCAACGAAGTATTTTAACATAGGGGTTTTCGATCAAAAAAGTGTTCAAGCAAATGAGCATGAAGGCAAATAAACAAGTGGATATGTTCTCGTTAAAGCATATAGACATAGGGGCATACGGTCATCAAAGCATGTGAAAATAGAAATGTATGACCATCAAAGCATATGAACAAAGAATTATGTGAATATTAAATCATGTGTAGATAAAGGCATATGATCATCTAAGTAAGTAGACATGTGCAAATAATCATCAAAGCAAGTACATATGTGAACAATTGATCAATAAAGCATTGAACAAGTAAGCGTAAGGATGTAAGCACGATCATAAAAGCATGTGAGTCACTAAGCATCAAACTATATGAGCATTTTAGTCTCCAAGCGTATAAGTATATTGTTATTCGGGTTTGTTCCCATGTTGTTAAAAAATAAATCATATGATGGAATGACACGTAATTTATATGTAAGCATTTAAGCATGACAGTATACAAGCATTTGATCATGAGAGCGTATACAAGCAAGTAATCACTAAAGCATACAAGCATATGAGCAGTTAAGAACCCAAGAACACATACCTCAAATCTACCAATCACTTCAACATTCCAGCAAAATCTTCAAAGGGTTTGAGCGCACAAATGTCCAACTACATGATCATTTAAGCCTCCAAGCCTATAAAGATATTAGCATCCAAGAGTGTGCATATGTTTGTGGACATCATACGAGTGAATATTAACGAAGCATGTTAACATAGGGGGCATTCAATCAAAAAAGTGTTTGAGCAAATGAACATGAAGGCAAATAAACAAGTGGATATGTTCTCATTAAAGCATGTTGATGTTGGGGCATACGATCATCAAAGCATGTGTACAAAGAATTATGTGAATATTAAACCATGTGTGTATGATCATCAAAGCATGTGTACAAAGAATTATGTGAATATTTAACCATGTGAACATAAAAGCATATGATCATTTATGCAAGTAGACATGTGAGCAAATGATCATTAAAGCAAGTACACACGTGAGCACATGATCAATAAAGGATTGAACACGTAAACATAAGTTCATTTAGACATCCAAGTACACAAACATCTCACCTACCAATCACGTTAGGATGTAAGCACAATCATGAAAGCATGTGAGTCCCCAAGTATCCAACTATATGAGAATTTCAGTCTCCAAGCATATAGATATATCGTTATTCAGGTGTGTGCACATGTTGTTGAAAAATAAATCTTATGAAGGAATGACACTTAATTTATATGTACGCGTTTAAGCATGAAAGTATATAAGCATTTGATCATGAGAGCATACATGCATATGTGCATTTAATAAGATAAGAGCACATACCTCAAATTTAGCAATCACTTTAGCATTCAAGCAAAATCTTTAAAGCGTTTAAGTGTACGAATGTCTAACTATATGATCACTTAAACCTCCAAGCCTATATAGATATAGGCATCCAAGTGTGTGCACATGTTTGTGGATATCATATGAGAGAAAATCAACGAAGCATCTTAACATAGGGGCATCCAATCAAAAAAGTGTTCGAGCATATGAGCATGATGACAAATAAACAAGTGGATATGTTCTTGTTAAAGTATGTAGATGTAGGGGCATACGATCATCAAAGCATGTGAAAATAGAGGTGTATCATCATCAAAGCATGTGAATAAAGAATTATTCGAATATTAAACCTTGTGAACATAAAAGCATATGATCATCTAAACAAGTAGACAAGTGAGCAAATGATCAACAAAGCAAGTACACAAACATCTTAACGTCCAATCACCTTAGGATGTAAAGACGATCATAAAAGCATGTGAGTCCATGGGCATCCAACAATATGAGCATTCCAGTTTCCAAGCATATAGATATATCGTTATTCGAGTGTGGGCACATGTTAAAAAATAAATCTTATGAAGGAATGGCACTTAATTTATATTTAAGCAATTAAGCATGAGAGTGTACAAGTATTTGATCGTGAGAGAATAGAAGCAAGTAATCACAAAAGCATACAAGCATATGAGCATTTAAGAACCCAAGAATACATACCTCAAATCTTACAATCACTTCGGCATTCAAGCAAAATCTTCAAAGGGTTTAAGCACATGAACGTCCAACTACAAGATCACTTAAGTCTCCAAGCCTAGAAACATATTAGCATCCAAGTGTGTGCACATGTTTGTGGATATCATGCTAGTGAATATCAGTGAAGCATGTTAACATAGGAGCATACAATCAAAAAAGTGTTCGAGCATAAGAGCATGAAGGCAAATAAACAAGTGGATATGTTCTCGTTAAAGCACGTAGACGTAGGGGCATACGACCATCAAAGTATGTGAAAATGGACGTGTATGATCATCAAAGCATGTGAACAAAGAATTATATGGATATTAAACCATGTGAACATAAAAGTATATGATCATTTAAGCAAGTAAACATGTGAGCAAATGACCATTAAAGCAAGTACACATGTGAGCACTTGATCAATAAAGCATTGTACATGTAAGCATAAGTGCATTTAGGCATCCAAGTACACAAACATCTCATCGTCCAATCACCTTACAATGTAAGCAGGATCGTAAAAGCATGTGAGTCCTCGAGCATCTAACTATATGAGTGTTTTAGTCTCCAAGCATAGAGATATATCGTTATTTGGGTGTGTGCACATGTTGTTAAAAAATAAATCTTATGAAGGAATGACACCTAATTTATATGTAAGCATTTAAGCATGAGAGTATACAAGCATTTGATCGTGAGAGCATACAAATAAGTAATCACAAGAGCATACAAGCATATGAGCATTTAAGAACCCCAGAACACATACCTCAAATCTACAAATCACTTCAGCATTTAAGCAAAATATTCGAAGTTTTTGAGCACAAGAAAGTCCAACCACAAGATCACTTAAGTCTCCAAGCCTAGAAACATATTAGCATTCAGGTGTGTGCACATGTTTGTGGATATCATGCTAGTGAATATCAACGAAGCATGTTAACACAAGGGCATCCAATCAAAAAAGTGTTCGAGCATATGCGAATGAAGGCATATAGTCAAGTGGGCATGTTCTCGTTAAAGCATGTGTATGTAGGGGTACATGATCATCAAAGCATATGAAAATAGAAGTTTATGATCATCAAAGTATGTGAACAAAGAATTATGTGAATATTAAACCATGTGAAGATAAAAGCATATAATCATCTAAGCAAGTAAACATGTGAGGAAATGATCAACCAAGCAAATACTTAAGTGAGTTGTTGATAAATAAAGCATTGAACATGTAAGCATAAGTGCATTTATGCATCCAAGTACACAAACATCTCACCATCCAATCACCTTAAGATGTAAGCATCATCATAAAAGCATGTGAGTCCCCGAGCATCTAACTATATGAGCCTTTAAGTCTCCAACCATAGAGATGATATTTGGATGTGTGCACATGTTGTTAAAAATAAACCTTATGAAGGAATGACACCTAATTTATATGTAAGCATTTAAGCATGAGAGTGTACAAGCATCTGATCGTGAGAGCATAAAAACAAGTAATCACAAGAGCATACAAGCATATGAGCATTTAAGAACCCCAGAACACATACCTCAATTCTACAAATCACTTCAGCATTCAAGCAAAATCTTCGAATCGTTTGAGCACAAGAAAGTCCAACCACAAGATCACTTAAGTCTCCAAGCCTAGAAACATATTAGCATCCAAGTGTATGCACATGTTTGTGGATATCATGCTAGTGAATATCAACGAAGCATGTTAATACAAGGGCATCCAATCAAAAAAGTGTTTGAGCATATGCGAATGAAGGCCTATAGTCAAGTGGGCATGTTCTCGTTAAAGCATGTAGACGTAGGGGTACATTATCATCAAAACATGTGAAAATAGAAATGTATGATCATCAAAGCATGTGAACAAAGAATTATGTGAATATTGAACCATGTGAAGGTAAAAGCATTTAATCATCTAAGCAAGTAAACATGTGAGGAAATGATCAACAAAGCAAGTACTTAAGTGAGTTATTGATCAATAAAGCATTGAACATGTAAGCATAAGTGCATTTATGCATCCAAGTACACAAACATCTCACCATCCAATCATGTAAGGATGTAAGCACGATCATAAAGGCATGTGAGTCCTTGAGCATCCAACTATATGAGCATTTCAGTCTCCAAGCATATAGATATATAGTTATTCAGGTGTGGGCACATGTTGTTAAAATATAAAATCTTATGAAGGAATGTCAACTAAATTTATATTTAAGTAATTAAAGATGAGAGTATACAAGCATTTGATTGTGAGAGCACACAAGCAAGTAATCACAAGAGCATACAAATCTATGAGTATTTAAGAACCCTAGAATACATACCTCAAATCTACAAATCACTTCAACATTCAAGCAAAATCATCAAAGCATTTGAGCGCACAAATGTCCAAGTACAAGATCACTTAAGTCTCCAAGTCTAGAAACATATTAGCATCCATGTGTGTGCCCATGTTTGTGGATATCATGCTAGTGATTATCAACGAAGCATGTTAACATAGGAGCATCCAATCAAAAAAGTGTTCGAGCATATGAGCATGAAGGCAAATAAACAAGTGGATATGTTCTCGTTAAACCAAGTAGACGTAGGGGCATACGATCATTAAAGCATGTGAAAATAGAAGTTTATTATCATCAAAGCATGTGAACAAAGAATTATTTGAATATTAAACCATGGGAACATAAAAGCATGTGATCATCTGTGCAAATAGACATGTGAGCAAATGATCATGAAAGCAAGTGGATTTAGGCATCCAAGTACACAAACATTGCACCGTCCAATCATGTTAGGATGTAAGCATGATCATAAAAGCATTGGAATCCCTGAGCATCCAACTATATGAGCATTTCAGTCTCCAAGCATATATATATATATCGTTATTCAGGTGCGTGCATATGTTGTTAAAAAATAAATCTTATGAAGGAATGACACTTAGTTTATATGTAAGCATTTAAGCATGAGAGTATATAAACATTCGATCGTGAGAGCATACAAGCATTTGATCACTGGAGCAAACAAGCATAGGAGTATTTAAGAACCCAAGAAAACATACCTCAAATCTGCCCATCACCTCAGCATTCAAGCAAATTCTTCGAAGCATTTGAGGGCATGAATGTCTAACTATAAGATCGCTTAAGTGTCCAAGCCTAGAAACATATTAGCATCCAAGTGTGTGCACATGTTTGTGGATATCATGTGAGTGAATATCAACGATGATTGTTAACACAAGAGCATCCAATCAAAAAAGTGTTTTAGCATATGAGCGTGGAGGCAAGTAGATGTAGGGGCATATGATTATCAAAGCATGTGAAAATAGAAGTGTATGATCCGCTAAGCATGTGAACGTAGAATTATATGAATATTAAACCATGTGAACATAAAAGCATGTGATCATCTAAGCAAGTAGACATGTAAGCAAATGATCATTAAAGGAAGTACACATGTGAACACTTGATCAATAAAGCATTGAACATGTAAGCGTAAGTGCATTTAGGCATCCAAGTACACAAACATCTCACCGTCCAATCACCTTAGGATGTAAGCATCATCATAAAAGCATGTGAGTCCCCGAGCATCTAACTATATGAGCGTTTAAGTCTCCAAGCATAGAGATATATCGTTATTCGGGTGTGTGCACATGTTGTGTAAAAAATAAATTTTATGATGGAATGACACTTAATTAATATGTAAGTATTTAAGCATGAGAGTCTACAAGCATTTGATCGCGAGAGCATACAAGCAAGTAATCACCTGAGTATACAAGCATATGAGCAGCTAAGAACCTAAGAACACATACCTTAAATCTACCAATCACTTCAGCATTCTAGCATAATCTTCAAAGCGTTTGAGCGCACGAATGTCAACCTACGTGATCACTTAAGCCTCCAAGCCCATAAAGATATTAGCATCCAAGTGTGTGCACATGTTTGTGGATATCATATGAGTGAATATCAACGAAGCATGTGAACATGGGGGCATCCAATCGAAAAGTGTTTAAGGAATGAGCATGAAGGCTAACAAACAATTGGATATGTTCTTGTTAAAGCATGCAAACGTAGGGCCATAAAATCAATAAAGCATGTGAAATTTGAAGTGTATGATTATCAAAGTACGTGAACAAAGAATTATTTGAATATTAAACCATGCAAACAAAAAGAGGATATGATCATCTAGGCAAGTAGAAATGTTAGCAAATGATCATCAAAGCATGTACACATGTGAGCACTCTATTAATAAAACATTGAACATGTAAGCATAAGTGCATTTATGCATCCAATTACAAAAACATCTCACTGCCTAATCTCATTAGGATGTAAGCATGATCATAAAAGCATGTGAGTCCCCAAGCATCCAACTATGTGAGCATTTTAGTCTCCAAGCATATAGATATATCGTTATTCGGGTGAGTGCACATGTTGTTAAAAAACAAATCTTATAAAGGAATGGCACTTAATTTATATGTAAGCATTTAAGCATGAGAGTATACAAGCATTTGATCGCGAGAGCATACAAGCATGTGATCGCTAGAGTAAACAAGGATATGAGCATTTAAGAACCTAAGAACACATACCTCAAATCTACCAATACCTCAATATTCAAGAAAATTCTTTAAAGCGTTTGAGGGCATGAATGTCCAACTGCAAGATCACTTAAGCCTCCAACCCTAGAAACATATTAGCATCCAATTGTGTGCACATGTCTGTGGATATCATCAAGCGAGTGAATATCAATGAAACATGTTAACACAGGAGCATCTAATAAAAAAAGTTTTCGAGCATATGAGCATGAAGACATATAGGCAAGTGGGCATGTTCTCATTAAAGCATGTAGATGTAGGGCCATATGATCATCAAATCATGTGAAAATAGAAGTGTATGATCATCAAAGCATGTGAACAAAGAATTACGTGAATATTAAACCATGTGAACATAAATGCATATGATCATCTATGCAAGCCAACATATGAGCAAATGATCATCAAAACAAGTACACCTGTGAGCATTTGATCAATAAAGCGTTGAACATGCAAGCATAAGTGCATTTAGGCATCCAAGTACACAAACATCTGAACATCCAATCACTTTAGAATGTAAGCATAATCATAAAAGCATGTGAGTCCCCGAGCATCTAACTATATGAGCATTTCAGTCACCAAGCATAAAGATGTATCATTATTTGGGTTTGTGCACTTGTTGTTAAAAAATAAATCTTATGAAGGAATGAAACTTAATTTATATGTAAGCATTTAAGGATGAGAGTATACAAGCATTTGATCATGAGAGCGTACAAGCGAATAATCACCTGAGCAAACAAGCATATGAGCATTTAAGAATCCAAGAACACACACATCAAATCTTCCAATCACCTCAACATTCAGACAAATTCTTCAAGGCATTTGAGTGCATGAATGTCCAACTACATGAGCACTTAAGCCTCCAAGCCTAGAAACATATTTGCATCCAAGTGTGTGTAGATGTTTGTGGATATCATGCGAGTGAATATCAATGAAGCATTTTATCATCGGAGCATCCAATCATAAACGTGTCAAAGCATATAAGCATGAAGGCATATAGGTAAGTGGGCATGTTCTCGTTAAAGCATGTAGACATAGGGGAATACAATCATCAAAGCATGTGAAAATAGAAGTGTATGATCATCAAAGCATGTGAACAAAGAATTATGTGAATATTAAATCATGTGAACATAAAAGCATATAATCATCTAAGCAAGTAGACATGTGAGCAAATGTTCATCAAAGCAAGTACACATGTGGGCACTTGATCAATAAACAATTGAACATGTAAGCATAAGTGCATTTAGGCATCCAAGTACACATACATCTTACCGTCCAATCACCTTTGGAAGTAAGTGCGATCATCAAAGCATGTTAGTGCTCAAGCATCCAACTACATGAGTATTTCAATCTCGGAGCATATATATATATATATATATATATATCGTTATTTGGGTGTGTCCACACGTCGTTAAAAAATAAATCTTACGAAGGAATGACACTAAATTTATGTGAAAGCATTTAGTCATAAGAGTATACAAGCATTTGATTGTGAGACCATACAAGCAAGTAATCACTAGAGCATACAAGCATATGAGTATCTAAGAACGCAAGAACACATACATCAAATCTACCGATCACTTCAGCATTCAAGCAAAATCTTCAAAGTGTTTGTGCGCATAAATGTCCACCTACGTGATCACTTAAGTCTCAAAGCCTAGAAACATATTAGCATCTAAGTGTGTGCACATGGTTGTGGATATCATGCGAGTGAATATCAACGAAGCCTGTTAACATAGGGGCATCCAATCATAAATGTGTTCGAGCATATGAGTATAAAGGCATATACGCAAGGAGGCATGTTCTCGTTAAAGCATGTAGACGTAGGGGCATATGATCATCAAATTATGTGAAAATAGAAGTGTATGATTATCAAAGCATGTGAACAAAGAATTATATGAATATTAAACCATGTGAACATAAAAGCATATAATCAACTATGCAAGCAGACATGTGAGCAAATGATCATCAAAGTAAGTACACATGTGAGCACTTGATAAATAAAGCATTGAACATGGAAGCATATGTGCATTTAGGCGTCCAAGTACACATACATCTTATTGTCCAATCACCTTAGGATGTAAGCGCAACCATGCAACCATGAAAGCATGTGAGTGCCCGAGCATCTAACTACATGAGTGTTTCAATCTCGTAGCATATAAATATATCGTTATTGGGGGTGTATGCACATGTTAAAAAATAAATCTTATGAAGGAATGACGCTTAATTTATATGAAAGCATTTAAGTATAAGTGTATACAAGTATTTGAATGTGAGAGCATACAATCAAGTAATCACTAGAGCATACGTGCAAATGAGCATTTAAAAACCCAAGAACACATACCTTAAATCTACCATCATCTCAGCATTCAAGAAAATTCCTTCAAGTGTTTCTATGCACGAACGTCCAGCTACATGATCGCTTCAGCCTCCAAGCCTGTAAACATATTAGCATCCAAGTGTGTGCACATGTTTGTGGATACCATACGAGTGAATATGAATGAAGCATGTTAACACAGGTGATATGAGCATGAAGGCATATAGCCAAATGGGCATGTTCTCGTTACAGCATGTAGATGTAGGGGCATGCGGTCATCAAAGCATGTGAAAATAGAAGTGTATGATCATCAAAGCATGTGAACAAAGAATTATGTGAATATTAAATCATATGAACGTAAAAGCATATAATCATCTAAGCAAGTAGTCATGTGAGCACATGATCATCAAAGCAAGTACACATGTGAGCATATAATCAAGTGTTTCTGTGCACGAACGTCCAACTACATGGTCGTTTAAGCCTCCAAGCCTATAAATATATTAGCATCCAAGTGTGTGCACATGTTTGTGGATACCATACGAGTGAATATGATTGAAGCATGTTAACACAGGAGCATCCAATTAAAAAAGTGTCCAATCATATGAGCATGAAGGCATATAGGCAAGTGGGCATGTTCTCGTTAAAGCATGTAGACGTAGGGGCATACGGTAATCAAAGCATGTGAAAATAGAAGTGTATGATGATCAAAGCATGTGAACAAAGAATTATGTGAATATTAAATCATGTGAACGTAAAAGCATATAATCATCTAAGCAAGTAGTCATGTGAGCAAATGATCATCAAAGCAGTACACATGTGAGCACTTGATCAATAAAGCATTGAACATGTAAGCATAAGTGCATTTAGGCATCCTAGTAACATACATCTTACTGTCCAATCACCATAGGATGTAAACGCGATCATCAAAGCAAGTGAGCACCAAAGCATCCAACTACGTGAGCGTTTTAGTCTCAAAGTATATAGATATATCGTTATTCAAGAGTGTGGACATGTTGATAAAAAAGAATTCTTATAAAGGAATGACACTTAATTTATATGTAAGCATTTATGCATAAGAGCATACAGGCATTTAATCGTGTGAGCGTACTAGCAAGTCATCGCTAGAGCATACAAGCATATGAGCATTTAAGAGCCCAAGAACACATACCTCAAATCTACCAATCACTTTAGCATTCAAGCAAATTCTTCAAAGCGTTTGAGTGCATGAATGTCCGACTACACGATCACTTAAGTCTCCTAGCCTATAAACATATTAGAATCCATGTGTGTGCACATGTTTGTGGGTATCATGCGAGTGAATATCACAAAGTATGTTAACATAGGAGCATCCAATTATAAACGTGTTTGAGCATATGCGCATGAAGGTATATAGGCAAATGAGCATGTTCTTGTTAAAGCGTGTAGACATAGGGGCATACAATCATTAAAGCATGTGAAAATAGAAGTGTATGGTCATCAAAGTATGTGACCAAAGAATTATGTGAATATTAAACCATGTGAACATAAAAGCATGTGATCATCTAAGATGGTAGACATGTGAGCAAATGATCATTAAAGCAAGTACACACGTGAGCACTTGATCAATAAAGCATTGAACATGTAAGCATAAGTGCATTTAGCCCTCCATGTAAACAAACATCACACCATCTAATCACCTTAAGATGGAAGCACTACCATCAAAGCATGTGAGTCCCCGAGCATCCAACTAGATGAGCGTCTTCGTATCCAAGCATATAGACATGTCGTTATTTGGGTGTATGCACATGTTGTTAAAAAATAAAACTTATGAAGGAATGACACTTAATTTATATGAAAGCATTTAAGCATAAGAGTATGCAAGCATTTTATCGTGAGAGCATACAAGCAAGTAATCACTAGAGCATACAAGCATATGAGCATTTAAGAACCCAATAACACATACCTCAAATCTACCAATTACTTCGGCATCCGAGCAAAAATTTTCAAAGTATTTGAGTGCATGAATGTCCAACTACATGATCACTTAAGCTTCCAAGCCTAGAAGCATATTTGCATCCAAGTGTGTGCACATGTTTGTGGATATCACGCGAGTGAATATCAACGAAGCATGTTAACATTGGAGCATCCAATCATAAACGTGTCCGAGCATATGAGCATAAAGGCATATAGGTAAATGGGCGTGTTTTTGTTAAAGCATGTAGACGTAGGGGCATACAATCATCAAAGCATGTGAAAATAGAAGTGTATGATCATCAAAGCACGTGAACAAAGAATTATGTGAATATTAAACCATGTGAACATAAAAGCATATGATCATCCGAGCAAGTAGACATGTGAGCAAATGATCATCAAAGGAAGTACACATGTGGGCACCTGATCGATAAAAAATTGAACATGTAAGCATAAGTGCATTTTGGCATCCAAGTGCTCAAAAATCTCACCGTCCAATCAACTTAGGATGTAGGCACGATTACCAAAGCTTGTGAGTGCTCAAGCATCCAACCACATGAGCATTTCAGTCTCAAAGGATATAGATATATCGTTATTTGGGTGTGTGCACACAATGTTAAAAATAAATCTTATGAACAAATGACACTTAATTTATATGAAAGCATTTAAGCATGAGAGTATACATGCACTTTATCGTGAGAGCATACAAGCAAGTAATCATAAGAGCATACACGCATATAAGCATTTAAGAACCTAAGAACACATACCTTGAATCTATCAATCACCTCAACATTCAAGCAAAATCGTTAAAGTGTTTGAGCTCATGAATGTCCCACTACATGATCACTTAAGCCTCTAAGCCTATAAACATATTAGCATCCAAGTGCATGCACGTGTTTATGGATGTCATGAGAGTGAATATCAACAAAGCGTGTTAACATAGGAGCATCCAACCGTAAATGTGTCGGAGCATATGAGCATGAAAAAATATAGGCAAGTGGGCATGTTCTCATTAAAGTATGCAGACGTAAGGGCATATGATCATTACAGCATGTTAACATAAATGTGTATGATTATCAAAGCATGTGAACATAGAAGTATGTAAATATTGAACCATGTGAACATAAAAGCAAGTGATCATCTAAGCAAGTAGACATGTGAGCAAATGATCATCAAAGCAAGTACACACATGTGAACTTGATCAGTAAAGCATTGAACATGTAAGCGTAAGTGCATTTAGGCGTCCAAGTACACAAATGTCTTACCATCCAATCACCTTAAGATGTAAATACGATCATAAAAACATGTGCTTCCCCGAGCATCCAACTATGTGAGCGATTTAGTCTCCAAGCATATAGATAAATCGTTATTCGGGTGTGTGGACAAGTTTTTAAATAATAAATCTTATGAAGGAATGACACATAATTTATATGTAAGCATTTATGCATGAGTGCATACGAGCATTTGATCGTGAGAGCGTACTAGTAAGTTATCACTAGAGCAATCAAGCATATGAGCATTTAAGAACCTAACAAGACATGCCTCAAATTTGCCAATCACCTTAGCATTCAAGAAAATTCTTCAAAGCGTTTGAGCATACGAATGTCCAACTACATGATCACTTATGCCTCTAAGCCTATAAATATATTAGCATCCAAGTGTGTGCACACATTTATGGATGTCATGCGAGTAAATATCAACGAAGAATGTTAATATATGGGCATCTAATTATAAACGTGTCCGAGCATATGAGCATGAAGGCGTACAGGCAAATAGTCATGTTCTCGTTAAAGCATGTAGACGTCAGGGCATACAATCATCAAAGCATGTGAACAAAGAATTATGTGAATATTAAACCATGTGAACATAAAAGCATATGATCATCTAAGCAAGTAGACATGTGAGCAAATGATCATCAAAGCAAGTACACACGTGAGCACTTGATCAATAAAGCATTGAACATGTAAGCATAAGTACATTTAGGCATCCAAGTACACAAACATCACGCCGTCTAATCACCTTAGGATGGATGCACTATCATCAAAGCATGTGAGTCCCCAAGCATCCAACTACATGAGCGTCTCCGTCTCCAAGCATATAGACATGTCGTTATTTGAGTGTATGCACATGTTGTTGAAAAATAAAACTTATGAAGGAATGACACTTAATTTATATGAAAGCATTTAAGCATAAGAGTATACAAGCATTTTATCATGAGAGCATACAAGAAAGTAATCACAAGAGCATACAAGCATATGAGCATTTAAGAACCCAAAAACACATACCTTAAACTTACCAATCACCTCAGCATTCATGCAAAATCGTTAAAGTGTTTGAGCTCATGAACGTCCCACTACATGATCATTGAAGCCTCAAAGTCTATAAAAATATTAGCATCCAACTGTGTGCACATCTTTGTGGATATCATGCAAGTGAATATCAGCTAAGCATTTAATATAGGAGCATCCAATCATAAATGAGTCCGAGCATATGAGCATGAACGAATATAGGCAAGTGGGCATGTTCTCGTTAAAGTATGTAGGCGTAAGGGCATACTATCATTAAAGCATGTTAACACAGATGTGTAAGATCATCAAAGCATGTGAACATAAAAGCAAGTGATCATCTAAGCAAGTAGACCATGTAAGCAAAAGATTATCAAAGCAAGTAAACATGTGAGCATTTGATCAGTAAAGCATTGAACATGTAAGCGTAAGTGCATTTGGGCGTCCAAGTGTACAAACATCTTACCGTCCAATCACCTTAGGATGTAAACACAATCATAAAAGCATGTGAGTCCCGAGCATCCAACTATATTAGTGATTCAATCTCCAAGCATATAGCTAAATCGTTATTCGGGTGTGTGCACAAGTTATTAAATAATAAATCTTATAAAGGAATGACACTTAATTTATATGTAAGCATTTATGCATGAGAGCATACAAGCATTTGATCATGAGAGCGTACTAGCAAGTCATCACTAAAGCAAACAAGCATATGAGCATTTAAGAACCCAAGAACACATACCTCAAATCTACTAATCACCTCAGCATTCAAGCAAATTCTTCAAAGCATTTGAGCGCACGAATGTCCAACTACATGATCACTTAAACCTCAAAGCCTATAAAGATATTAGCATCCAAGTGTGTGCACATGTTTGTGGATATCATGCAAGTGAATATCAATGAAGAATGTTAACATAGGGGCAACCAATTATAAACGTGTCTCAGCATATGAGCATGTAGGCATATAGGCAAATGGGCATGTTCTCATTAAAGAAAGCATCTGGGGCATATGGTCATCAAAGCATGTGAAAATAGAAATGTATGATCATCAAAGCATGTGAACAAAGATTTATGTGAATATTAAACCAAGTGAACATAAAAGCATATGGTCAACTAAGCAAGTACACATGTGAGTGAATGATCATCAAAGCAAGTACACATGTGAGCACTTGATCATCAAAGCATTGAACATGTAAGCATAAGTGAATTTTGGCATCCAAGTACATAAACATCTCATTGTCCAATCACTTTAGGGGGTAAGCACTATCATCAAAGGATTTGAGTCCCCGAGCATCCAACTACATGAGCGTCTCAGTCTTCAAGTATATATATATGTCGTTATTCGGGTGTGTGAACATGTTGTTAAAAAATAAATCTTATGAATGAATGACACTTAATTTATATGAAAGCATTTAAGCATGAGAGTATACAAGCATTTGATCATGAGAGCATACAAGCAAGTAATCACTAGAGCATTCAACTATATGAGCATTTAAGAACCCAAGCATTTGATCATGAGAGCGTACTAGCAAGTCATCACTAAAGCAAACAAGCATATAAGCATTTAAGAACCCAAGAACACATACCTCAAATCTACTAATCACCTCAGCATTCAAACAAATTCTTCAAAGCATTTGAGCGCACGAATGTCCAACTACATGATCACTTAAACCTCAAAGCCTATAAAGATATTAGCATCCAAGTGTGTGCACATGTTTGTGGATATCATGCGAGTGAATATCAATGAAGAATGTTAACATAGGGGCAACCAATTATAAACGTGTCTCAACATATGAGCATGAAGGCATATAGGCAAATGAGCATGTTCTCGTTAAAGCATGCAGACATAGGGGCATATGGTCATCAAAGCATGTGAAAATAGAAGTGTATGATCATCAAAGCATGTGAACAAAGATTTATGTGAATATTATACCAAGTGAACATAAAAGCATATGGTCAACTAAGCAAGTACACATGTGAGCGAATGATCATCAAAGCAAGTACACATGTGAGCACTTGATCATTAAAGCATTGAACATGTAAGCATAAGTGAATTTTGGCATCCAAGTACACAAACATCTCATCGTCTAATCACTTTAGGGGGTAAGCACTATCATCAAAGGATTTGAGTCCCCGAGCATCCAACTACATGAGCATCTCAGTCTTCAAGTATATAGATATGTCATTATTCGGGTGTGTGAACGTGTTGTTAAAAAATAAATCTTATGAAGGAATGACACTTAATTTATATGAAAGCATTTAAGCATGAGAGTATACAAGCATTTGATCATGAGAGCATACAAGCAAGTAATCACTAGAGCATTCAACCATATGAGCATTTAAGAACCCAAGCATTTGATCATGAGAGCGTACTAGCAAGTCATCACTAAAGCGAACAAGCATATGAGCATTTAAGAACCCAAGAACACATACCTCAAATCAACTAATCACCTCAGAATTCAAGAAAATTCTTCAAAGCATTTGAGCGCACGAATGTCCAACTACATGATCACTTAAACCTCAAAGCCTATAAAGATATTAGCATTCAAGTGTGTACACATGTTTGTGGAGTCTATAAACATATTAGTATTCAAGTGTGTGCACATGTTTGTGGATACCATACGAGTGAATATTAACGAAGCATGTTAACACAGGAGCATCTAATCAAAATGTGTCCGAGCATATGAGTATGAAGGCATATAGGCTAGTGGACATGTTCTCGTTAAAGCATGTAGACGAAGGAGCATATGATTATCAAAGTATGTTAACATAGAAGTGTATGATTATCAAAGCATGTGAGCATAGAAATATATGAATATTAAACCAAGTGAACATAAAAGCATGTGATTATCTAAGCAAGTAGACATGTGAGCAAATGATCATCAAAGCAAGTACACACGTGAGCACTTGATCAATAAAGCATTGAACATGTAAGCATAAGTGCATTTAGGCATCCAAGTACACCATACATCTTTCCATCCAATCACCTTCAGATTTAGGCACGATCATCAAAGCATGTGAGTGCCCAAGCATTCAACTAGATGAGTGTTTCAGTCTCTAAGTATATTGATATATCGTCATTCAAGTGTGTTCACATGTTTTTAAAAAATAAATCTTATGAAGAAATGACACTTAATTTATACGTAAGCATTTAAGCATGATAGTATACAAGCATTTGATCGTGAAAGCATACAAGCATGTGGTCATTAGAGCATACAACATGTGATCATTTAAGAACCCATTTACAAATACCTCAAATCAACCAATCACTGCAGCATTTAAACAAAATCATCAAATAGCTTGAGCACATGAACGTTGAACTACATGATCACTTTAGCCTCCAAAAATATATTAGCATGCAAGTGTATGCACATGTTTATGGATACCATACGGGTGAATATTTGTGAAGCATGTTAACACAGGCAAGTGGACATGTTCTTGTTAAAGCATGTAGATGAAGGAGTATACGATCATCAAAGCATGTGAACATAGAAGTATGTGAATATCAAAACATTTGAACATAAAAGCATGTGAGCATCTAACCATGTAGACATGCGAGCCAATGATCATCAGAGCAAGTACTCATGTGAGCACTTGATCAACAAAGCATTGAACATACAAGCTCACGTGCATTTAGGCATCCAAGTACACATACATCTTACTGTCAATCACCTTAGGATTTATGCATGATCATCAAAGCATGTGAGTGCCCAAGCATCCATCTAAATGAGCATGTAGACGAAACATGTTCTCATCAAAACATTTGAACATAAAAGCATGTGAGTATTTAACCATGTAGACATGCAAGCCAATGATCATCAGAGTAAGTACTCATGTGAGCACTTGATCAACAAAGCATTGAACATACAAGCTCACTTGCATTTAGGCATCCAAGTACACGTCCATCTTACTGTCAATCACCTTAGAATTTATGCATGATCATCAAAGCATGTGAGTGCCCAAGCATCCAACTAAATGAGCATGTAGACGAAGCATGTTCTCGTTAAAGCATGTAGACAAAGGAGCATACAATCGTTAAAGCATGTAGACAAAGGAGCATACGATCATTAAAGCATGTTAACATAAAAGTGTATGATCATCAAAGCATGTGAACATAGAAATATGTGAATATCTAAACTTTTGAACATTGAAGCATTTGAGCATCTAAGCAAGTAGACATGTGAGCAAATGATCATCAGAGCAAGTACACATGTGAGCAGTTGATCAATAAAGCATTGAACATGTAAGCATAAGTGCATTTAGGCATCCAAGTACACACACATCTTACCGTCCAATCACTATAGGAAGTAAGCTCGATCACCAAAGCATTTAAGTGCCCAAGTATCCAACTGTATGAGTGTTTCAGTCACTAAGCATATAGAAATATCATTATTCAAGTATGTGCAAATGTTGTTAAAAAATAAATCTTATGAAGGAATGACACTTAATTTATATGTAAGCATTTGAGTATGAGAGTATACAAGCATTTGATAGTAAGAGCATACAAGCATATGATCACTAGAGTAAACAAGCATATGAACATTTAAGAACCCAAGTACACATACCTCAAATCAAACAATCACCGCAGTACTCAAGCAAAATCAAGAAATCGTTTGAGTTCACGAATGTCCAACTACATGATCACTTGGGCCTCTAAGTATGTGCACATGTTTGTGAATATCATACGAGTGAATATGAATGAAGCATGTTAAGATAGATCCAATCAAAAAAGTGTCCGAGCATATGAGCATGATGGCATATAAGCAAGTGGATATGTTCTTGTTAAAGCATGTAGATGTAGGGGCATACGATCATCAAAGCATATGAACATAGAAGAGTATGATCAACAAAGCATGTGAACAAAGAATTATGTGAATATTAAACCATGTGAACATAAAAGCATGTGATCATTTAAACAAGTGGACATGTGAGAAAATGTTTATAAAAGCAAGTTCACATGTGAGCACTTGATCAACAAAGCATTGAACATAGAAGCACATGTGCATTTCAGCATCCAAGTACACATACATCTTACCATCAAATCACTTTAGGATTTAGACATGATCATCAAAGCATGTGAGTACCCGAGCATCCAACTACAAGAGCGTTTCAGTTTCCATGCACATAGATATATTGCCATTCAAGTGTGTGCATGTTGTTAAAAAATAAATCTTGTAAAGGACTGACACTTAATTTATACGTAAGCATTTAAGCATAAGAGTATACCAGCATTTGATCATTAGAGCATACAAGCATGTGATCATTAGAGCATACAAGCATATGAGCATTTAAGAACCCAAGTACACATACCTCAAATCTACCAATCACCACATCATTCAAGCAAATCGTCAAAGTATTTGAGCACATGATCACTTAAGCCTCCATGCTTGTAAACATATTAGCATCCAAGTGTGTGCACATGTTGTTGGATACCATACTAGTGAATATCAACGAAGCATGTAACATAGGAGCATCCAATCAAATAAGTGTATGAGCATATGAGCATGATGGCATTTAAGCAAGTGGACAGATTCTTGTTAAAGCATGTAGACGTTAGGGCATACGATCATCAAAACATGTGAACATAAAAGTGTATGATCATCAAAGCATGTGAATAAAGAATTATGTGAATATCAAACCATGTAAAATAAAAGCTTGTAATCATCTAAGCAAGTGGACATGTGAGCAAATGATCATCAAAGCAAGTACACATGTGAGCACTTGATCAATAAAGCATTGAACATGCAAGCATAAGTGCATTTAGGCATCCAAGTACACATATATCTTACCGTCCAATCACCTTAGGATTTGAGCATGTTCATCAAAGTATGTGGGTGCCCGTGCATCTAACTACATGAGCATTTCAGTCTCCAAGCATGTAGATATACTGTCATTCAAGTTTGTGCACATGTGGTTAAAAAATAAATCTTACGAAGGAGTGACACTTAATTTATATGTAAGCATTTAGGCATGAGAGCATACAAGCATGTGATCATTTGAGCATAAAAGCATATGAACATTTAAGAACCCAAGTACACATACCTTAAATCTACCAATCACCTCAGCATTCAAGCAAAACCGTCAAAGTGTTTTAATGCATGAATGTTGAACTACATGATCACTTAAGCCTCCAAGTCTATAAACATATTAGCATCCAAGTGTGTGCACATGAGTATGGATATCATACGAGTGAATATCAATGCTTGTGAGTGTGCAATTATAAAAGCATTTAAACATTAGAGCATGTAATCATCAAATTGTCTAAGCGTATGAGCATGAAGTTATACGAGCAAGTGGACATGTGATCATTAAGGCATGTAGGCATTGGAGTATATGATCTTCGAAGCATGTGATCATTAAAGAATTTGTACATCAAAGCATCTATACATTGGAGTATGCGATCACCAAAGCATGTAGACATGTGAACATGTGATCGTCAAAGCAAGTACACATGTGAGCATATTACCAACAAAGTATGAGAACATACAAGCATTTGATCATAAGAGTAAACCATAATGTGATCGTGAGAGTATACAAACATACGAGCATTAAAGCACCTAAGTACACATACCTTTAATCTTCCAATCTCCTCAGTATTCGAGCACAATCGTCAAAGCATTTAAGCACATGTATATTTGACAACATGATCAGTTATGCCTTCAAGCCTATTGACATTTCATGATTACCGCGTGGGCTCTTGTGTGTGGATATCAAACATGTAAATATCAATGCATATGGGCATGCAATCATTAAAGCATTTGAACATATGAGCAAGTAATCATCAAAGCATCCAAGCATCTAAGAATGATTGCATACAGGTAAATGGGCATGTGATCATCAAAGCATGTAGACATGGGAGCACACGATTATCAAAACATATGAACATCAAAGCATGTGAGCATAGAAGCATGTGATCATCAAAGCAAGTAGACATGTGAGCATTTTATCATCAAAGCAAAAACAAATGCGAGTAGGTTATCAACAAAGCATGTGAATATACAAGCGTGTGATCATGACATTATACATACATATGAGCATTTAAGTAACCAAGTACACATTCCTCTAATCTCCTAATCATTTTAGCATTTAGACAAAATCGTCAACGCATTTGAGCGTACAAACGTCCTACTACAATATCAATTTAGCCTTCGAATCAACAGACATTTTACCATCCAAGTGTGTGCACATGTGTGTGGATATCAAACATGTGAATATCAATGCGTGTGAGCATGCGATCATCGAAGCATTTGAAAATAGGAGTAGGTAATTCGTAAAGCGTACAAGCATATGAGCTCGAAGGCATGCAAGCAAATGGGCATGTGATCATCAAAGCATGTAAACATGGAAGCACTCTATCATCAAGGCATGTGAACTTAAATGCATGTGATCAATGAAGCATGTTAACATAGGAGCATCTAATCATAAAAGTGTCCGAGCATATGAGCATGAAGGTGTACAGGTAAGTGGACATGTTCTCGTTAAAGCATGTAAACATAGGAGCATACGATCATCAAAGCATGTGAACATAGAAGTGTATGATCATCAAAGTATGTGAACATAGAAGTATGTGAATATCAAAACATATGAACATAAAAGCATGTGATCATCTAAGCAAGTAGGCATGGGAGAATACGATCATTAAAACATGTGATTATCAAAGCAAGTAGACATATAAGTTTGTTATCATCAATGTATGTAAGCATGGGAGCACAACATAATCAAATTATATGAGCATGAGAGCATGTGATCACCAAATCTTGTTAGCATGGGAGTATGTAATCATCAAATCATGAGAGCATGTGCGCATTCCAACCTATAAGCATTCAAGCATGTCAACAACCAAGGATGTGAGCGTGGGAGCATACAATCATCATAGCATGTAAAAGTGTGAGCAACCAAGCTTGTAAGAACTAGTGAGCGTTAGCGCAAACGTGCATCAAAATGGATGAGCACATCAGTCCTTTAAATATAGATATATCGATATTTAAGTGTGTGCACATGTGGATACAAACAAAGGATTGATGCATAATGAGAATTAATGAATAAATCCTATGAAGGATTGACACTTATTTGAACTTATGAGCATTTAAGCATGAGAGTATACAAGCATGTTAGCATGAGAGCATACAATCATGTGATCATAGGAGCAAACAAGCATATGAACATTTAAGCACCCAAGTACACATACCTCTTACCATCCAATCATCTCAGCATTCAAGCACAATTGTCAAGGCATTTAAGCACAAGAACGTCCAATTGCATGATCAATTAAGCCTCCAATCATACAGACTTATCATCATCCAAATGTATGCAGATGTGTGTGGATATCAAATATGTGAATATCAATGCGTGTGAGCATAGGAGCATGCAATCATCAATAATATGAGCATGGGACCATGGGAGCATGAGCATGGGAGCATGCGATCATCAAAGAATATGAGCATGAGACCATGGGATTATCAAAGCATGTGAGCATGGGAGCATGGGAGAATGTTATCATCACTTAAAAATAGATGAAGGAGTTGCCACCTGGTTCTAAGTCCAAGAACTAAAACATGACTCCATGAAGATTTACCTTCCAAAGTAGGTTTGGAGTTAGGATACGGGATTCCAACCTATAAACATTCAAGCATGTGAGCAATCAAGCATGTCAACATCCAAGCATGTGAGCGTAGGAGCATACAATCATCGTAGCATGTAAAAAAATGAGCAACCAAGCTTGTAAGAACTAGTGAGCATTAGTGCGAACGTGCATCAAAATGGATGAGCACATCCATCTCCAAAAATATAGATATATCGATATCCAAGTGTGTGCACATGTGGATACAAACAAAGGATTGATGCTTAATGAGAATTAATGAATAAATATTATGAAGGAGTGACACTTATTTGAACTTATGAGTATTTAAGCATGAGAGTATACAAGCATGTTAACATGAGAGCATACAATCATGTGATCATAGAGCAAACAGGCATATGAGCATTTAAGCACCCAAGTACACATACCTCTTACAGTCCAATCACCTAGCATTCAAGCATAATCGTCAAGGCATTTGAGCACACGATCGTCCAATTGCATGATCAATTAAGCCTCCAAGCATACAGACTCATCATCATCCAAATGTGAGCAAATGTGTGTGTATATCAAACATGTGAATATCAATGCATGGGAGCATGCGATCATTGAAGAATATGAGCATGGGACCATGGGATTATCAAAGCATGGGAGCATCAGAGAATGTGATCATCATTTAAAAATAGAAAAATGAGTTGCCACCTGGTTATAAGTCCAAGAACTAAAACATGAATCCATGAAGATCTACCCACTGGACTAGGTCTGGAGTTAGGATACTGGATGGGAAGATGTTAAGCACCCCAAGCTTGCCTAGCTGTAGCCGGCTTTCAAATATCATAGAACGATAATGGTCAAGTGGTGTCTATCTTATGGGTTTATGTGAACACACGCATACATCTAAGCCCTAGTGTTCCTCTACAAGTCATGTGAAATAGATAAAATAGAAAGTAGAAAAAGGATCACGTGAAAGACAATCAAGCATGTGAAGGTCAACAGAAGAGAGCACACAAGTATGTGCGCATGAGAGCACACAAGCATGTGCGAATGAGAGCATACTAGCATGTAAGAACATAGAAGCATGTGATCATCAAAGCATGTTCATGTAGGAGCGTATCATATTTAAAGCATGTAGATATGTGAGTATTTAATAATCAAAGCATGGTAGCATGTGATCATCTAAACATGTAGACATGTGAGCATTTAATACCCAAAAATATTTTATTACTTACCAAATTTCATCCCCAATTTTAAATCAAATTAATTTCCAAAAGAAAATCTTTTAACATTGAAAGCACTTATGATAACTTTCTTTCCAAAACCTCATCTTTGAAATAGTTGACAAAAGATTTAATTCTCATTGATTAGAAAAAATTTCATCTTTAAATGCCCTTTCAAGACTTCCCTTAAATTGATCAATCAAATTTAAATTTGAATTCAAATCTTCAAGACCAATGTACAAGGAAAGTATTCTGCATGTCAACCATATAAAAAAAAAAGGGAAGAAAATAAATCATGCAACACTATTTAATCAAGTCATTGATTATCCAATTAAATGCAAGAATTTATTTCCAAATTCAATGGGGACTATTTAGCTATGTATGTCCAGACACAAGGTTAAATTAGAAAACAATGCAAGGAAGCAATGGCTACCATGTTTAGATATAAAAGGAAACTAATAACATTTGTATCAATCCAAGAATTACTAAATCACCTTAGCATGCATGACCATATTCAATGCCATTCAAAAATAAAAGGTTTACTGTAAGCTAGGCTACAAATACCAAATAAAAATTTCAATCAAACCAAAATCACCATTTCTACAACCTCCACTGCCAACACTATACACTCTACTAACTTCATAAAAGCTAAGATTTTGACAAAGGGTGATAATTTTCAAGGACAAAACTTAGGTATAGTATCTTAGATGTTGTTTTTTAAATTCCTTTCTTAAGATTCAGCCATGTGGCTATTTAATTTTTAAAAAAAAAATACACTTTCATCTTATAAGAAAAAATCCACATGGCGGGATCTAAAGAAGGTAACCTAATGAACAACACCTAAGTACTATACGTAAGTCTTTCCCTTCTCATAAACCCCCTTAACAATTTAAACTCATTTCAATTATTTCTTTTAGACTCAAATCAATAGCTATGCTTTGAGGAAGTTTCTTCTCAATTAAGTTTTAAGACAAACGTAGTGTAGCATAAATTCAAAATTCAATGATTGAGAGAAACACACTATTATCTAGTGTAGGTTTTTTAAAGTACTAGCTAACTAGTTACTACACACTATTTGACCTAAACAATTGAATATTCCTCAAAAAAAAAAAAAAAAAAATCAAATTATAGAATTTAGAGGGCAAAAATATTGAAGAACCTACCTGCAATTGTGAAGGCTAAGAATCTTCTCCAAGAATGTCAAGCAATGTATTGATGTCGATGGACAAGTCTTCGTTGTTGCTGCCATCACCAAAAAAATCACAATCATCATCAACGGTAGAGAAATCACCATGTGGTAAGAATTCCGACCTGTCGTCTATCATCAACATGATCAAAGAAAAGAAATTAAGTCATGGTACCTCATTTAGCCAAGTCCACATGCATAAGCTTCAATTGGAAACAAATTCATGATGGGAAACATTCTGGTCATTCACTTTAATTCCTTGCCTATTCAAATCCTTACCCATTTGATTCTAAATGAGACTCTAGGAGGAAATAGTCAAAGCACCAAAATACGCAATAAATTCTAATCTATTGTACATCAACGAATTCAAGTAACATGCTAGAGAAAATTAAATCAAAAGCCACAACTATCACACCCCAAAACCAAATGGGTCCAAAGCAAGATAAAAGAACCATTAAGAGAAACTGTAGGGGATTTTTGTTTTCTTTCCTTTCTTTCCTCATGATAATATAAATAAACACACTACAACATATTTACAACAATAAAGGTGTAAAATTGCTTAAAAAGATTTGGAGTGTTACATTTCTTCCCCCCTTAAAAGAATTTCATCCCGAAATTATAAACATAGTTACGTGTCTCAAAACAAAACTGAGCAATCATTGACATTAACATTTTCGGCATAAACCTTTCAACTAAAAGGGTCAAGGATTACTTCAATTAATGACTTAAGTTTCAAACCAAAATTTGGAGTTCAAATTGCAAGGGGTCAAATTCAAAAAGGGGTTTAAAGGAAACCATTCTTGAAACCAAGAGTATAGGAGTATTCCACTTAATCTTTGAAAAGACAATTTTATCTTTGACTTGTTTCAAACACAATTGTTGAATAATAGCCATAAGGCTAGAAAAGTTAACACAAGAATTTCAAACCAAAATAGTTCCATTTCACAAAGTCCAAAATTTGAAACTAGAATTAAAATTGTCTTTAATAAATATAAGCCACATATGCTTCACTAAATTTAAAGACTTTTCAAAGTGGTAGGAAAATACTAGTAGTTAAAACCGAAGAAGTTTTGGATTTGTAAAATTAACATTTGTCACAAAGACAAAATCATGTCTATTTTGAAGAAACCGTTTGCAAGGGAGACTTTAAAATGGCTTTCAAAACCCACGTAAATTCTTTAGTAACGAACCAAGGCCACAAATATCAAATATGAAAAGAGCTTTAAGGAGAGCATGTCCAACTTTCAACTTCTAACAAAAAGATTTAATATCAACAAGGTAACCGTTAGAAGTTTTCCATTTTTTTTTTAAAGAGTAATGAATTGTCTATGTATTACACCCCCCCCCCCCCCCGCGCGCGCGTTTGTTTTAACATATAACAATAACAAAGTCTGTAAAACATCTCATACGTAAGTCAAAGGTTTTAAAATTTAATCTCCATATAACAATAACAAAGTCTGTAAAACATCTCATACATAAGTCAAAGGTTTTAAAATTTAATCTCTAAGGCAAGATCATGCACAACAACCTACATATAGGTCCCAAAACAACCAAAAACAAAATGAGAATAACCTCTGGGAAAACAAACAAGTGATACATCAACTTCATAAGGTAAGAGAGACTATTCATAAGAGTTCATGAAAATCGTTTACATGAGATTTAACTTACTATAGAGCACATAAACTCAAAACAATCTTAGGAACTTAGCTCAAAAACTTTTGGGCATATCAAGAACAATGCATAACAAGAATAGTGCAAATAATAAACAATCTACTAACTTGAGTATGGTACGAAAGCACAACAATTTTCACCACAGAACTATTTAAAGAACTTATAGTAGTGTAGAAAAATAAAGAAGTGCTAAACAAACTCCAAGCCATTACAATCAACCAATTTTAACACAAAATAGTTCCTCACCTAAACTACCCAAAGGAAACCACCTTGCATGATATACTACAACAAACCTAATGCTGACTCATATACTAAAACAAAACCAATTCTATTGGGTTACAACAACTGATCCTAATCAAATTAAAAAGAAATTCTAAGCCACTTATTGCGTCTATTATTAGTGTAAATTCAATTGGGTCTATTACTATTGTAAATTCTATTATTATTAGTCACTGTTCCTATTACTATTATGCACAACAAAGTTTTGAATCTTAAAAATGTCACCAGAATATTTTCTGCTGCAAGCACAAAATTATTTGCAGCTATTTGCTAGAACAATTAACTTCTTTTTGCCTAGATGGATAAACTTTATCACCATACAGGAAGTGAAACACAATTAAAAAAAAATAAAAAAAATGCAGTTGTTACCTTCTTCAATGGTTTCAACTCTAGGAAGAACCTTTGCAAGACTCTCTGGCCCCAACATTTCAGTGAACGAATTATACTGTGGACATCCTGCATCTTTATTATGTTACGAAGAGCAGAGTCAAGTGGAAATAAGGAAGTACAACTTAATTGAAAAAACAGGATTGACACCTGAACTTGAAACACTACACATTTGTTGAAAAGGAAGTAGAAATTACTTAAATGTTACATATTACATTTTAAACAAAAGTTGATCAAATCTGATTAAGTTGAAATGGGAATAGGGTCCTCTCCATCTCAAGTGAATTGATTTCACATGTTTAGATTTTAAATATTACAAATCTACAGATGTTTCTAGTGCCATCATCATGTATACCTGTTAGGTACAACAAATAAAATATGAACACTGAAATGGACTATCTCCATTCCACTAGAAATTGAGAGGAACCTTGCTCATTCAAATGATAGTGTTCTTAGGGAAAATTCTAAGGTTGAGGAGTATATCATGGCTCTAATTATATGTTTTTGACACTCTAACTTTTGATTAATTTAGAATCAGTGATAAAACTAGCAAAACAAAAATTTCACCTCCTACATACCTAACATTGCATTTTGGTGCTTGCATCTGGTATCCATGGTTGGCACAATGACTCATTCATACTTGTTCTCATTAAAAAGTTTGAAAATAAAAAATTATATGTCCAAAAAAAAAAAAGAGAAAGTACATCAAAAAGCATTTACCAACTGATTCCTGCTGATTTATGCATAAAAGTGGAATTTTTCATATTTATTGTAGTCACCAATGGCACAACTTTTTTTGATTGCTTTCTTGCCATCTGTAGACAATGTCAAATTACCATATCGGATTCACTTCAAACAGGATTGGCAATAAAGCATAGAGATTTAGAATAAAGAGTGATGAGATTCATAGTTTCTTTTTACTTTTTTTATTGGTAAGATACACGCATCAGTGAATCGATTTCATAGTTCAGATTTTAAATATTACAAATCTAAAGATGTCTCTAGTGCCATCATCATGTATACCTGTTAGATACAACAAATAAAATATGAACACTGAAATGGACTATCTCCATTCCACTAGAAATTGAGAGGAACCTTGCTCATTCAAATGATAGTGTTCTTAGGGAAAATTCTTAGGTTGAGGAGTATATCATGGCTCTAATTATATGTTTTTGATACTCTAAACTTTTGATTAATTTAGAATCAATGACAAAACCAACAAAACAAAAATTACACCTCCTACATACATAACATTGCATTTTGGTGCCTACATTAGGTATCCCTGGTAGGCACAATGACTCATTCATACTTCTTCTCATTAAAAAGTATGAAAATAAAAAATTATGTCAAAAAAAAAAAAGAAAAAAAAAGAAAAAGAGAAAGTACATCAAAAAGCATTTACCAACTGATTCCTGCTGATTTATGCATAAAAGTGGAATTTTTCATATTTATTGTTGTCACCAATGGCACAACTTTTTTTGATTGTTTTCTCGCCATTTGTAGACAATGTCAAATTACCATATAGGATTCACTTCAAATAGGATTGGCAGTAACGTATAGAGATTTAGAATAAAGAGTGATGAGATTCATAGTTTCTTTTTACTTTTTTTTATTGGTAAGATACACACACATCTAGCGGGTCTTGAACTCACAACCTTACCCTCCACCTTGCTCTTACAAGGGGAGGAGGTGCCTTTTGAGCTAGAGCTCAATGGAAATGATGAGATTCACAGTTATGACAAAGAAATCTGATCCAGTTATGTTCGGACAATAAACATGGAGATTCATAGCAGAAACACATTGATACCTTTTAGCTGCGAAAAGAAAGGCTCCTGAACATAATGTTCTTGGACAACAGGCTTCAAATTCTGATGAAAGACCACACCTGTTAGGTTAATAATACACAAAGAAAATTTTGCATTGAAATTATTGAATGACACCCTCAGCTAAAAATTTAGAACTTACATTCACAATTTCTGATCACTAATCCAAAACCAGCTTCTGCCATTCATTTTCTTCCTGTTTCAAAGAGCTTCCTTCAGGGATAAACTTCAAACCACCATCTGGCCTACAAAAGGCTTTTGAATTGATTGATTCTAATAAAGCTGAGGCCAGAAACTTGTATAAAGGATATGGAGGAACTCCTTCAAAAGAATCTGCATAATGAGTATGAACCATGGAGAGTTAACATCCTCCTTGAAAGTAATAAAGTAAACATCTAAAATTCCAGTGCAAATTTGCTCCTTTTTCCCTTAACTATGGTGCAGTTTGCAAACTAAACTTCAAATCTCAGCAACCCTCCTCAATCAAATGGAAAGAAAAAAAATTCTAAAAGGCACTTCTAAGTAAATTTAACCTCATACCTGTAAAATTGGAGGTGCCTTAAAAATTACTATATCTGAAACATCAGACTTCCTGAGAAACTACAAAACCGGTGACATCAACAAAAGAGGCAATGATATCAGCTCACCTATAACAAAATCAGCATTTAACAGTCTTAAGTCTGTTTATGTACACAATTCCATATGTCTTCTCATTCTACCAGAGCATCAACAACCAAATCATTAAACAAACAAAGAACTACATACTAAAATCTTAGGGAATCCATTGGGTGCCTTAAAAATTACTATATCTGAAACATCAGATTTCCTGAAAAACTACGAAACCTGTGACATCAACAAAAGAGGCAATGATATCAGCTCACCTGTAACAAAATCAGCATTTAATAGTCATATGTCTGTTTATCTACACAATTCCATATATCTTCTCATTCTACCAGAGCATCAACAAGCAAATCATTAAACAAACAAAGAACTACATACTAAAATCTTAGGGAATCCATTGGGTGCCTGAAGTGACTACTGGAATCAACCAAACTTTCCAGCACTGATTGCAACCACAATATACCATAAGAATCTTTCTAACATCCCCTAAAACCCCAATTGCATCATTGTTCATTTGTACAACTTTTTTTTTTCTTTTTTCTTTTTGAAGTCAATAAAAGGAATACAATTTTTAAAATTGATCCTAACTACACTTAAAAATTGCACAAAAACTCATTTTACAAAACCAACAACAACAACCAAACCTTAGTCCGACAAAATTTGAGGTCAGCAATTCAACAGACTCGTCAGGGTTGGCCACATCAAGTCAAACATAGAATTCTAATCAGAATCATCAACAACAGTCTTGCCAGGCAAATACCCATACATGAAATTATAACCCCAAATCAATTCTAACCCAAAGAAAGTACCTTTAAAACACAAACTTCTAAGACTACCAACGGGGTACAACTAAGACTACCAACAAAGGCATTCAAAATTATACAAAATTGAAAACTCTAGTTAATAAAAATCAATAACATTCAAAAACCAGGAAATTCCAAAAAGGAAGAGACCAAAGAAAGTCCAAAAAGAAGTTTTTCATTACTGACAAGAATGAAAATCAGCAGGAAGTTGTAATTCAATTCAAAAAACAAAAAATCAGAAGCCAGAAAAAACCCATTAGTCTAAACCATATGAAAGCACAAAAAAATTTCTGACCTGAACATGTTTAACCCCCTTGCCGGAAAAATCTTGTTGTTGTTCCGCATAGCCTTTCCTTAAAATTCAAATCTGGAGATCACTTTTCGAGAAAATCTTCAAACCCTTTTCCTGAATTTCCAAGAAAATAGTTTTTTTTTTTTTTTTTCAATTGTTAGAGAACCACTTTCTATTTAAGGATAACTTAGAGCATTCAGGAACAGAGAGAGACGGATCAGATTTTCTGTGGAAAATCTTTGAACCCGTTTCTTCAATTGAATGGTGAAGAAGATTTGAAATCTATATGTTTTTCGGGTAAGGAAATCCACTTCTTAAGGGAAAATTTTCTGCGTTTGAAGATTTTTTAGAGAGGATTTTTTAGAGAGGATTTGAAATTATCTGGGAAAGTCTCTGAAAGTGAGAGGATTTTTTAGAGAGAGAAGTGAAGGAAAGTGTAGAAAGGGTGAGGGAAAGTGAGAGAGAGAGGAATTGAAGAGACTATGCGTTTATAATTAATAGCCGTTAGAGTCTTGGCACGGTTGCACGTGCGAGTTTCTTTCAAATAAACCCAAAATCACGTCTCAAATGAAATTAACTGTAGATATATTTGAATTTTAAATGAAAATACTGACTTTTCTTTCTAAAATAAAAAAAAAAATAGTGATTTTCATTTTTTTTTTTTTGGTTTATAAAATTTTTCAAATATAGTCTATCAAAATTTTCTTTGTGCTTTCAAAATACCATGATAGAACTATTTACAAAAGTTTCTCTCTTAAAATTTCCTTAACATTTAAACGACCAAAAGTGCATTTTCTCCTTATTTATATTGAAAAGGGAATTTTGAGAGTCTTAGTACATATTTGATATTTAATGATCATGATGATTTTTTTTTTTTTAAAGATTGATACTTGATTATTTAATTCTTCAAAATAGCGTTAGGCATTGTTTTAGTTTATTTATATATATATATATATATATATTTAGTTTTTGTATGTTTACTTCCTTTTAAAATTACACAATACTTTCATGATAATTGATCAAATGTAAATAAAAAGTATCTACACTTTTTCCTAATCTTGCACAAATTTATTAAGTTTGATAAACAATTTCTGTTATAAATCAATTGATTTGTAAAATACTTATTTACATCTTGTACTATATTCACAATTTTTGTATACTGTTATATATGAGCACAGTATACTGTATGTAAAAAAAGAAAGAAAATAATAATTATATATATATATATAATTTGGCTCCTCAAAGATAAATTTTTAGGCATAGCCTGAACTCTATTGATCATTAGATATACTGTGGTTGTGGTTGTGATTGTTTGTTTTTGTGTGTATGCGCGCGCTTCAGACTTTGGATTTTGTGAGGCTATGTGTGTGTCTTTTCATCTTTGATCTTTAGATCTTGGGTTGGAATCTGACCGTTGCACCATCAGAAATGGATTTTGATTTTGATTCCTAAGGTGTGGCAATGATTTGAATGTTAGAAATCCGATCCATATGGTGTGGCCTAAAACTGGTTGCATCAAACTGTGTACACTCCAACCGCATCAATAATCAATTTGTATTAAGATTTGAAGTAATTTTAGTACTTTTCTAATTTTTATTAATATTGCTCTTATTAATAATCAATTAATAAGCCTATAAAAAAAATTAATAAGGAAAAAACCATAATTGGAAAGGTAATGTAAAAGTACATACTAGTTCCATAATTTTCTTTAAGGACTCTATATTAGCAAAGAAAAAAGCAATGAGAAGTACCATGGGATTGTATGAGTAAATTATGGATTGTAAACGAACTGATTGAATATTAAAATTATATGATGGCTTTATTTAATAATTTTTTTTTTTACCATGAGTGAGATTGAGCACATAATCAGGCCATAACTTATATTAAAGTTTGGTTCATTTTCTTGTTGAATAAGTTCAAGCTTACACTCATTTAAAAAAAAAAAAGTTCAAGCTTATTCATAAGCTATTTGATTTATTTTTTCCCCACATATAGTAAACAACAAGATCTTTTTTTTTTTTTTTTGCCTCCACAGATTTATGCTAACATTAATAATTTAATTATAATAGAAATTATATTATTAGAGTCAATTAGATAAACCATTATATTTCGTTTGTAAACTTATTGTAATTAGATTCACTAACTCTTTACTATTAAAAATTATATAACCAAGAGTTTTGTGACTCAGTAGAATTGCATGTCTCCCTCATGAGAATCCAGATTCAAATTTTTTCTCTATGACTTTTTGTATGATTATTATATATATATATATATATATGAAGCGTGTGTGTATAAATAATTTTTACTACTAAATAAATGATTTATATTTTATCAATAAATTAGATACATTTTCAAAACTATTGATGTTACTAAATAGAAGCCAAAAATTTGTATTCATTTTTCTTGATATTATTCATGGATTAGATTTATCATATGGTGAATTCTTCCCAAAAAAAAAAAAGTCTTTAACAATAAAATCTGATAAGTATGGTTTTGAGTAAGTGTTTACATAGTGTTATTCAAAGAAAGATTTATCAAAGTAATAAGTTACATACCATTGATCCCGACACATTTGAGATCACTAAAATATTCCAGAGTTCCTTGGTTCAATCTAAAGAAAGGGAATGAGAATGAGAACTCAATCTTTAGAAACTTATACAATCTAATCTCGAATTATATACAATTATTTGTTTATTAATATATACATACAATTATTTAATATTAGAGCAAATTACAACTTACTCACTTATGGTTTGGTTGAAATTTAAGTTGCTCACCTGTGATTTAAAATTTGACACTTTATCCATCTAAGGTTTGACCAAAATTTAAGTTACTTACCCGTGATTTGAAATTCTATGATATAAGTGGTTTGATGGATGGTTTTTTTTTTTTTTTTTTTTTTTTTTTTTTTTTTTTATTTATCTTATTTGATCTTGTATTTTTATGTTTTTTGTGTTTTTGGAGGAGAGAGACATAAAAGTAGAATAAAATTACATATTTAGTTCTGTTTTTTTCTTCAATTTTTATTATATTTTTCTACACACGAAATTGAGTTGTACCACAGACACAACAATTTTATAATGAAGCATAAGTATTAAGTTATTATTGGTTTTTGTATGAATTTGCCCATAACATCTACCATTAACAATTTGTTACTTAAATTTGGTTGTTAACTATTTCTGTCGAATATGCAAGGAAAAATAAGGGGGGGGGGGGGGGGTGGGGAAGGCAAAGAAAACAAAACAAGATCATATGTGTGTTCGTACATGGAGATCTGAGTTCATGAATCACGAAGAACAAATAATTCAACATGACATTGAAAAAAAAAAAATTTCAACGTGTCATTTGTTAGTTGTTACTTGTGACCTTGTACCAATTGTTTATCAAGAAACTCAAAACAATATGTTTCATACCTTTTTTTTTTTTTATAATTGTGAATTTAATTATTGTAATTAGTATATAAAAATGGTATTAATAGTACATTTAGATAAAAGTATCATTTTTTTTTTAGAATATAAAAATATCGTTATTTCAATTACAAGTTTACAACAAAAAATATCAAAGAAAATTTTTTTTTTCAACAGAGCAATTATTATTTATTATGGCCGATGACTTTTGCGCCAATTGGTACACTCCTCAAAAGCATCTACTAACAAAAAAAAAAAAAAAAAAAAAAAGAGGTGATCTCTTCTGGCTCCAAGAGTTGCGAATTAGGAAGCATAGGAAGCCATATAGTACTTTCTGTGATCTCTTATGTTTGATCATTAAAAACATAATAATGAATGTTTATTATTTAAATTACTTTTTTTTTTTTTTTGTAATTAGTCACACATAAGTTATAAGTTGTAAAGATTAGTATATACTAAAATTTATATTATCCTAACAAAAAAAAAAAAAAGATGGTGGAATGGGTTTCAAAGATTTAAGATCATTTAATCTAGTCATGTTAGCTAAACAAGGTTGGAGGGTGTTATAGGATAAAAGCTCTTTGTTATATAGTTGTTTTAAAGCCAAATATTTCCCGCGGTGTGATTTTCTTGAAGCAACTGATTGCCAAAATAGTTCTTATGTCTAGAAAAGTTTGTAAGCGGCTCAACCAATTTTGAGGAAAGGGTGCTTTTGGAGAGTAGGCAATGGGGCTTCAATTCATGTTCTTAAGGATTGTTGGCTGCCAAACCATCCAACAAAAAAAAAAAAAAAAAAAAAAAAAAAAAAAAAAAAAAAATAAAACTTTTTCAGCCAGATGAGGAGATTTGGGAATGGAGAGTCACTGATTTAGTTGACTGGCAACATCATCAGTGGGATAAAGAAAGAATTATGGCCATGTTTCACCCGTTTGATGCGAATGCTATACTTCACATCCCTCTGAGTAGGTAGGTTGTACAAGATGTGTTGGTATGGTCATTTGCAAAGAAGGGCAGATATACAGTCCGGTCTGGGTATATTGTGGCAAAGCAATTAAGGAAGGATGAGTTAAATGATGGGGAGTCATCTGAGCATAGAGCATTTGGGTCACTTTGGTCACGGCTATGGAAAGCTGCCGTTCCAAACAAGGTCAAAATTTTTTCATGGAGGGCTTGTCTTAATATTTTTCCCACACAGGATAATCTCATTCAAAGAAGAGTGGTGGAGAGTGCACGTTGTTGTTTCTGTCAGAAAGAGACCGAATCAGTTATGCATGTTCTTTGGAGTTGTGGGGTGGCACAAGATGTTTGGGCTGGGAGTATAGGTAGACTTCAAAAATCTTGTACTGAACAGAATGATTTTTTACAACTGGTCACAGGTCTTATGGAAAAGCTTTCATTAGAGGAATGGAATCTGCTCTAGATTATTTGTTGGCAAATATGGCATCAGAGGAACACGACCATGCATGGTGGTGTATTCCAGCATCCTTCAAGGTCGGCCCAGCGTGCAGTGGATTATTTGAGGGAGTATACGGATGTACAAGATTATCTGAGTGTGCCATATCCAATTCATGTCCTAGCACAGCAGACATGGCAGCCTCCACTGGGGTTGTTATTCAAGCTGAACTTCGAAGGTGCTTGTTTTAATGATGGTGCTAAATCGGGTAATGTGCTGTGATTAGAGACGAAAAGGGTGAAGTCATGGTTGCTATAGCTGTGAGGGGAGGTGCTGTGCGTGACAGTGAGGAGGTGGATAATGCCATGGTGCTGTGCGTGATGAAGTCATGGCTTGTCGTAAAGCACTTGAGTTTCCCATTGATGCGGGCTTCACGGAAATAATTCTGGAGGGTGATAATGCCATGGTGATGAAGACGATTTCTTAGGCTTAACCAGACCTGTCACGACTTGGTTTAATTTACGAAGATATCTGGTGCTTGGCTGTGGGTTTTAGGTCCATTTCATTTAATTGTGTTAGGCGCAGTGCAAATAGTGTTGCTCATGCTTTGGCTAGATTTGCTACATTAATTGATAATGAAATTATTTGGGTGGAGGAGGATCCTCCACTAGTGGTGGATGCGTTGTATTTGGATTCTAGTTTGCTAAATTAATGAAATTGATTGGTTTTGGCTTCAAAAAAAAAAAAAAAAAAAATCACTGTTAATAAATTCACTAACAAGGCGTGGGGTCTTTCGGCTTGTTTTACTTCAACCATGCGTCCAGAAGGAATATAGCATAGCTCGATCAAAATTCTTGTTGGGAAGCTGAGCCTGAAACTTTTGCCAAAGTAAGTTATCCCGTAGCAACTAACTGGGCCGCCCAAACTATTACATTTACAACGTTCATAGGTCCACTTTAATATAATCTAATCTAGCGGCTAGGCTCCCTGAAATGGGTTTTTCCAATTTCTCGTGCAACTAATTTCAGCGAAACAATAAAGAGATTGCCCAGAATATTGTATCAACCACCAAACTTTCAAATATAATTAGCTCAACGATTGGAAACAAAATTAATAAATGCTACAAAGCATTGTGACAACACTCATTTCTTAGCAGAACATTAAAAATGAAGAAAGGAAAAAGAAAAGAAAAGAAAGAAAGATAAATCTAAACACCCAAGTGAGGAGGAAACCAAGTCATTGAAGGGGAGAATGCTTTATCATCTAGGCTTTGTTTGGGAGATGGAAAATTGGGGATAGAAAATATTTAAAATTTCCCTCAAATGTGTTTGTTTGGGGTGAAAAATTGGGAGAATAGAAAACTTTTTTAATTGTTTAAGAAGAAAAATAAGATAATAGAAAATGATGTTTGTATAAATTTAGAAAAATGATATGTTCATAATATTTTTACAATATTTTTACAACAAATCGTAAGTGGCAAGTTGTTACTGGCTGCTATTGTTGAGGCAAAAAAGTAATCTTAGTGTTATGTTCAAATTTGAACCAATAACAACTAACCACCTATGATTTGTTGTAAAAATATTGTGAAAATGATGTGAACGTAGCATCTTTTATAAATTTATTCTTATACCTTATTATATATATATAAAAAAAAAGTTTATATGGAAAAAAAAAAAAAAACTGAACATTTAAACTTGAAAAAAAAAAAGTAAACTAATGTAAAGGGGAGAGAGAGGGTAAATGTGCCATTTCCCATCTTAAGCCAAATTTCATCCCCATTTTCTTTACAAAATGTAGGTTCGGCGAGAAAACAATTCTCCTGCCTAAAATCAACCCCCCTCCAAGGCTCCTACATACACACCCCACCATTTTCTTTCATATTTTCTCTTCTCATTGCAAATCATCTCATTTTTCTCTCCAACCAATCAACCCTCTTAACATCTAGACTACAGAAAAATTATATGTCACCATAACCCCATTAAAATTTTCTTTTTTTGGGATGAATTATCCAATTCTACTTACGAGATAGGATACAAACTTAAAGCATATTAATGCAATATAAGATTTTCATGGGCCACATATGCACTACCTAAATGCAAAAAAAAAAAAAAAAAAAAAAAAAAAAAAAAAACCATGACTTCCTCAATTTGGCCCAACTGAGTCTTCAAGCTTAAATTGATAGGTCCACAATGTGCCCACAAAGACAAAAGCAGCTCCTACATGATTTTCAAGAGTCCTAGAAAGTTTCAAAGAAGCAAAATCACAAAAACGGGCCTAGACTAGACTAGAATACTCTTGGGACCTTAATAAATATCCAACCCATCAACTATTTTCACCATCCAAATTTCTCAGCTATAGCAACCAATCATCCTATAGTCTTTGAATCACAACATTCACAAGTTCAAAATGTCGCTAATTCCAAGCTTCTTCAATGGCCGACAGAGCAATATCTTTGATCCATTCTCGCAGGACATCTGGGACCCATTCAAGGATTTCCCATTCCCTTCATCTTCATCTCTGTATGTGCCTTAGTTTCTGGCAGAGACCTCTGCTTTCGTCAATACCCGAATTGATTAGAAGGAAACCCTAGCAGCCCATGTCTTTAAGGCTGATCTTCTTGGGCTCAAAAAGGAGGAAGTGAAAGTCAATTATGAAGATGACAGAGTGGTTCGGATTAGCGGAGAGAGGAAGATAGAGAAGGAAGACAAGAATGACACGACACCGTGTCGAGTGCAGCAGTGGCAAATTCTTGAGGAGTTTCAGATTGCCAGAGAATGCGAAGATGGATGAGATTAAGGCTGCGATGGAAAACGGTGTTCTCACTGTTACCGTTCCAAAAGAAGAGGTGAAGAAACCTGAGGTTAAGGCTACTAAAATCTCTGGTTGATATTTTGTGGATCATCTAAGCCTCAACTTATAGAGCATCTTTGGTTGGCAATACTAGTAGTTTGTAAAATATAGAGAAACCTGTGTGTATATTTATGTGCTAGGGGAAACGTGGTTAATCTCTCAGCTGTGTTTCAAGTATGATGATTTAATAAGTAATTAACATATAATTATATAAACTGTGTATCTATTGTTGCTTATTTTGTTCATATGTGGTGTTCCATTGCGTCATTAATTTCTTGGTTGCTTGAAAGAGTTTATTTTTTCGCTCAATAAGTTAGGCAGATGAATTCAAAAGGATCAAGGAAAATAATACAAGCTAAAGGGCACGCCTAAGAGCCAAGAAAATAAAATTAGGCAAGGATAAAAAATTGCAATTATGTCACCTAGTTCGGTTACTATAAATTAGTGGTTGTTGAGGCATTGTTTGAGCTTCAATATTAGTACTAATTTGCATGTTTAATCGGTTATATATATATATATATAACTACTTGGCTTGTATAGTTGGGCAATTTAATAGTGATGGTGAAAGTATAACTTTTGTGTGTTTTTGTGTAGAATGCGAGATTTTGCTAGAGATGAAGAGGAACATTCACCTTTTTGCTAACAAGAAAGGCTTATAAATCCAAATGATCGATTGAAAAATGAGAATGGTTTTGTCATTGTGGAGCGGTGCAAGAATGACAAGGCTCTTTAACGTGTGAAACCTAGACAAAATGAGGTATTCACAACCATGCCGCCCAACAACACTGTAAAAGAAAATTCACAAACAGCATTAGTAAGGCTTTTCCATTTTGTAAGCAATAGTAAAAAGTTTTCAATTGTGGAAGAAAAACAATAGAGATTCCTTCATTATTTGAGTGACTTTTCAAGTGGTATGTATTAAGATTTCTCAATTATTCAAGTGGCAGACCAATCTAGCACAAGAAAACAAATCCACACAATTACGTAGCCTTAAGTGGCCATGCTTAATAACAAATTAATACCAAATAAATAATGAATAGTTCTTTGAGATTTGAGTTTGATCATCTAGTAAAAAAAATTGATGCGGGGTCCATTCGAATTTAGAGAGTGAGATGAGAGTGATGGTATAGGAAGAGTACAACCATGAGGTGGTGTGTATTCCGATCTTTTGCTAAGCATGGAATTGTTGCTGGAAGATCAGAGATAATTTCCAACAGTTGGAGGCGCTAAAATTTTTTGATTTTTACGTTTTCTTTTCTTTTTTTCTTTTTGTTACTGATTTTGCTTTTCTATCTGTTACTACAACAATAGGTATATTTGGTGACGAAATTCAGCGAGGAAAATATTTTTGTCACCAAAAGGTCTTAGTGCTACTCAAAGTAAGGCTCTAGTTATAAGAAATAAAAGAGACATAATTTTGGCAACAAAATGCAATTTTCGACTATTTGTGCTACTCAAAATAACCAATTGATGAATGTGTCATTTGAGTTAGTGTTTATGGGCAAGGGAGAACATTGTTTGTAACTCACCTAATAATAGTTTACATTTGTTGTTCTATAATGTAGTTTTTCTCAGGTTCTTGGCTATCATCTATTCGGTATTAATGCTTCATAGGGATCGTAAGATCAAATGGTTGTGTTTCTGTAAGTTAGGCATGTCTTGTCTTTCTTTGAAAATCAAAATATTGCAGTTTCTTATTGAACTCTGTTTTGTTTTGAACTTTTTCTAAACAAGTTATGAGATGCAAGGAGGGGGGATGTTCTATAAATGCCTTCTTGAACTTGTCAAATTCAGTCTTTCTATCTTATTATGATAGAGAGCCCAAAATATACAAAAATAGGTAGAGTGAATTGGAAATTCTTTGTCCTTGGGTCCATATAATTGTTGATTTCAAGCATTTTTTGGTGCAACTTTAACAGTGTGGTTGCACTTCAACCGGATTTGAGTTTCATATCCTTTTAAATATTGATCTCAGAAATTGTGTGCTCATTTAATTAGATATGAAATTGTATTCGCCTTTACCATTATTTGTATTTTTTGAGAAAATTGACATCACATCTTTAGAGCCCTCTAGTGCTTTTATCCGATTATAGCTCAGGTTTCAGAGACTCAAAACTCCTTAAGAGGCTGGATGGCTCCTAGAACAATTAGAAGAAATCTTATTGCTTGTAGGGTGCAGAGTAGCAACTAGCAACATGCTAAAACTTTGTACTACAGTTGTGATCTTAGGAGTTGTGGAAAATATTTTTCATTCTTTGAATTACACATATTATCTTTGAGAAATAGGAGTGTCCTGCTTCACTTTCCTCCATTTTTCTTCCTTGACCTTCTTATACCGGAGGAGTCTTTTGAAGCTAGTTAATTGGAATAATTTTTGAGTCACTGGCCATCTGGATATCTTCTTTCTCTATCAAGGTGCTAGAGTTTGGAGCCTTGATTTCTCATTGTCCAACCAGAATCAGAGTGTAGTTGGTTTTTAGGCGTTGAAAATGGTACAACAACACATCAATACTGTGGAACTCAGCCCATAGCAATCGTGCTCATAGCAAGTTCTCGAACGTTTAGAATCCCCAATGAAAGAATTAATGATAATGGATCACGAAATTTTAATAGCTAATTATAGCAGATTAGATTTCATGTCTTCCCCGCAATAAACCTCATAATTCCAGACGATAAGACGTATGTGTACTTTGAGGTTTAAATTCTCATATGCTTGTATGTTCATTTTCATTGTTGATCTTGTGCTCACATGTGTACTTGCTTTGACGATTATATGCTCTCACTTCTACTTACTTAGATGATTACATGCTTTTACGTTCACATCTTTTGAAATTCACATTCTTCTATGCACGCATACTTTGTTGATTATACACCTCTATGTTCACATGTGTTGATAAACATATACTCCTATGTCAACATGCTTTGAAGAAAACTTGTTCACTTGCTTATATGCCTTAATCCTAAAATGCTTGGACACTTCTATGATTGGATGCTCCTATGTGAACATACATCTTTGATGATCACATGTTTTGATGGTCATATTCTCCCATGCCTAAATGCTTTAATGATTATTACATGCTCACTTGCTTTTAAAATTTCATGCTCGTACCTTTCAACATTTTGATTATTATATGCTCCTACATTCAAATGCTTTGTTAATGGCTTTCACACAAGCATAGATATTCACTCGTATGATATCCAAACACATGTGCACACACTTGGATTCTAATATTTGTATAGGCTTGGACACTTAACTGATCATATAGTTGGATGTTCGTTTGCTCAAATTCTTTGGTGATTTTGCTTGAATGTCGCGGTGATTGGTAGATTTGAGGTATGTGTATTTGGGTTTTTGAATTCTCGTATGTTTTATGCTCTAGTACTCACATGATTGTATGCTTTCGTGATCAAAAACTTGAATTCTCTTATTCTTAAATGCTACATATAAATTAAGTGTCACCCTTGAATAAGATTTATTTTGATCCATTTTTGAACACACTTGCTCTATGATATATCTATACACTGGGAGACCGAAATGTTCGTGTTATTTGATACTCGGCACATACATGGTTTGATGATTATGGTTAATTCTGAAGGTAATTGATCGGTAAGATGTCTGCGTACATTGAGGTTTAAATGCTCACGTGCTTGTGTGTTCACATGCTTTGTAGATCACGTGCTGATATGTGTACTTGCTTTGATGATTATAAGGTCTCATTTCTACTTAATTTGATGATCACATGCTTTTATGTTCACATATTTTGAAATTCACATACTTCTATTTACACATACTTTGTTGATCATAAACTTCTATGTTCCCATGCTTTAATAAACATATGCCCCTATGGTTGGACACCTCTATGTTCACTTGCCTACATGCCTAAATCCTATATGCTTGGACACCTCTATGGTTGGATGCTCCTATGTGAACGTACATCTTTGATTACATGCCCACTTGCATTTAAAATTTCATGCTCATACGTTTCAACGTTTTGACTATTATATGCTCTGAGATTCAAATGCTTTGATAACCACTTTCACACAAGCATAGATATTCACTCGTATGATATCCACACACATGTGCACACACTTGGATGCTAATATTTGTATAGGCTTGGACGCTTAAGTAATCTTGTAATTGGACGTTCGTAAGCTCAAATGCTTGGTTGATTTTGCTTGAAAGCCGAGGTAATTGGTAGATTTAAGGTATGTCTACATGGGTTCTTTAATTCTCGTTTGCTTTATGCTCTGGTGATCACATGATTGTATGCTCTCATAATCAAATGCTTGTATTCTCTCATGCTTAAATGCTACATATAAATTAAATGTCAATCCTAAATAAGATTTATTTTTGAACCACATGTAAACACACTTGATCGATAATATATCTATATGCTTGGAGTCCGAAACGGTCATTTTGTTGGATGCTCGGACACATGCATGTTTTAATGATTGTGGTTAAATCCAAAGGTAATTGAATGGTAAAATGTATATGTACTTTGAGGTTTAAATGCTCACGTGCTTGTATGTTCACATGCCTTCTAGATCTCGTCCTCACATGTATACTAGCTTCGATGATCATATGCTCTCTTGTCTACTTGTTTAGATGATCACATTCTTTTACACATTCACATCTTTTAAAATTCACATATTTCTATGTACATATACTTTGTTGATTATACACTTCTACGTTCACATGCTTTGATAATCGTGTGCTTCTATGTCATCATACTTTAAAGAAAACTTTTTCACTTGCCTACTTGCCTTAATCCTCATATGCTTGGACACTTCTATGATTGGATGCTCCTATGTGAACATACATCAATGATGATCACAAGTTTCGATGGTCAGATTCTCCCATGCCTACTTGCTTTAACAATTATTACGTGCCCACTTGTTTTTAAAATTTCATGCTCGTACCTTTCGACGTTTTGATTATTATATGCTCCTAGATTCCAATGCTTTGATAACCGATTTAACACAAGCATGGATATTAACTCGTATGATATCCACACACCAATGCACACACTTGGATGCCAAAATTTGTATAGGTTTGAAGGCCTAAGTGATCATGTAGTTGGGCGTTCGTATACTCAAATGCTTTGATGATTTTGCTTCAATATCGAGACAATTGGTAGATTTGAGGTCTATGTACTTGGTTTCTTAAATTCTCATGTGCTTTATGCTCTAGTGATCATATGATTGTATGCTCTCATAATCAAATGCTTGTATTTTCTCATGCTTAAATGCAACATATAAATTAAGTGTCACTCCTAAATAATATTTACATTTGAACCACATGTGAACACACTGGATTGAAGATATATCTATAAGCTTGGAGACCAAAATGTTTGTGTTGTTGGATGCTTAGGCACATACATGTTTTGATGATTATGGTTAAATCCGAAGGTAATTGATTGGTAAGATGTATGTGTACTTCGAGGATTAAATGATCATGTGCTTGTATGTTCACATGCTTTGTAGATCTCGTGCTCACATGTGTACTATCTTTAATGATCATATGCTCTCATGTCTACTTGCTTAGATGATCACATGCTTTTGCATGTTCTAATATTTTGAAATTCACATACTTCTATGTGCACATACTTACTTGATCATACACATTTATATTCACATGCTTTGATAATCGTGTGCTCCTATGTCAACATGTTTTGTAGAGAACTTGTTCACTTTCTTATATGCCTTAATGCTCATATGCTTCGACACTTTTATGATTGGATGCTCCTATGTGAACATACATCTTTGATGATTACATGTTTCGATGGTCATATTCTCCTAAGCCTACATGCTTTAACGATTACATGCTGACTTGCTTTAAAAATTTCATGCTCATACCTTTCAATGTATTGATAATTATATGCTCCTAGATTCAAATGCTTTGATAACATGCTTTCACACAAGCATAGATATTACACGTATGATATCCACACACATGTGCATAAACTTGGATCCTAATATTTGTATAGGCTTGGACGCGTAAGTGACCATGTAGTTGGACATTCGTAAGCTTAAATGATTTGACAATTTTGCTTTAATGCCTAGGTGATTGGTAGATTTGAGGTATGTATACTTGGGTTCTTAAATTTTCATATGCTCTATGCTCTCGTGCTCACATGATTCTATGATCTTATTCAAGGGTGACACTTAATTTATATGTAGCATTTAAGAATAAGAGAATTCAAGTTTTTGATCACGAAAGCATACAATCATGTGAGTACTAGAGCGTAAAACATACGAGAATTTAAGAACCCAAGTACACATACCTCAAATCTACCAATCACCGCGGCATTCAAGCAAAATCATCAAAGAATTTAAGCATACGAACATCCGACTATATGATCAGTTAAGTGTCCAAGCCTATACAAATATTAGAATCCAAGTGTGTGCACATGTGTTTGGATATCATACAAGTGAATATCTATGCTTGTGTGAAAGCAATTAAAAAAGCATTTGAATGTAGGAGCATATAATAATCAAAATGTTGAAAGGTACGAGCATGAAATTTTAAAAGCAAGTGAGCATGTAATAATCATTAAAGCATGTAGGCATGGGAGAATATGACCATCGAAACATGTGATCATCAAAGATGTATGTTCACATAGGAGCATCCAATCATGGAAGTGTCCAAGCATTTTAGGATTGAGGCATATAAGCAAGTGAACAAGTTTTCTTCAAAGCATGTTGACATAGGAGTATATGTTTATCAAAGCATGTGAACATAGAGGTGTATAATCCACAAAGTATGTGTGCATAGAAGAATGTGAATTTCAAAAGATGTGAACGTAAAAGCATGTAATCATCTAAGTAAGTAGAAGTGAAAGCATATAATCATCAAAGCAAGTACACATGTGAGCACAAGATCAACAACGAAAATGAACATACAAGCATATGAGAATTCAAAGTACACATATGTCTTACCATTCAATTATCTTTGGATTTAAGCACAATCATCAAAGCAAGTATGTGCCCAAGTATCCAACAACATGAACGTTTTGTTCTCTAAGTGTATATATATATCGTAGATCAAGTGTATTCACATGTGGATCAAAAACCAATCTTATTTAGGAGTGACACTTAATTTATATGTAGAATTTAAGCATAAGTGAATACAAGCTTTAGATCAAGAGAGCATACAATCATGTGAACACTAGAACAAAAAACATAGGAGAATTTAAGAACCCACGTACACATACCTCAAAGAATTTGAGCATTAGAACATCCAACTATATGATCACTTAAGCGCTGAAGCCTATACAAATATTAGCATTCAAGTGTGTGCACATGTGTTTGGATATCATACGAGTGAATATCTAAGCTTATGTGAAAGCGATTAACAAAGCATTTGAATGTAGGAGCATATAATAATCAAAACGTCGAAAGGTACGAGCATGAAATTTAAAGAGGAAATAAGGGTGTAATCATTAAAGCATGTAGGCATTAGAGCATATGACCATCAAAACATGTGATCATCTAAGATGCATGTTAACATAGGAGCATCTAATCATAGAGGTGTCCAAGCATATGAGCATTAAGGCATATTGGAAAGTGAACAAGTTCTCTTCAAAGCATGTTGACATAGGAGCACATGATTATCAAAGCATATGAACATAGAAGTGTATGATCAACAAAATATGTGTACATAGAAGTATGTGAATTTCAAAAGATGTGAATGTAAAAGCATGTGATCATCTAAGCAATAGAAGTGAGAGCAAATAATCGTCAAAACAAGTACACATGTGAGCACGAGATCAACAAAGAATGTGAACAAACAAGCTTGTGAGAATTTAAACCTCAAAAAACACATACCTCTTACTATTCAATTACCCTCGGAATTAACCACACTCTTCAAAGCTTGTATGTGCCCGAGCATCAAACAACACGAACATTTTAGTCTCCCAGCATATAGATATATCGTAGATCAAATGTGTTCTTGGGTGGATCAAAAATAAATCTTATTTAGGAGTGAGACTTAATTTATATGCAGCATTTAAGAACAAGAGATTACAAGCTTTTCATCATAAGAGCATACAATCATGTGAGCACAAGAGCATAAAGCATACGAGAATTTATGAACCCAAGTACACATACCTCAAATATACCATCACCTCGGCATTCAAGCAAAATCATCAAAGAATATGAGCATATGAACATCCAACTACATGATCACTTAAGCATCCAAGTCCATACAAATATTAGCATCCAAGTGTGTGCACATGTGATTGGATTTCATATGAGTGAATATCTATGCTTGTGCGATCATATGAGTGAATATCTATGCTTGTGCGAGAGTGATTAACAAAGAATTTGAATGTAAAAGCATATCGAAAAGTATGAGCACAAAATTTTAAAAGCAAGTAAGCATGTAATAATCATTAACACATGTAGGCATGGGAGAATATGACCATTGAAACATGTGATCATCAAAAATGCATGTTTACATAGGAGCATCCAATCATAGAAATGTCCAAGTATATTAGGATTGAGGCATATAAGAAAGTGAGCAAGTTTTCTTCAGAGCATGTTGAAATAGGAGAATACGCTTATCAACGCATGTGACAATAGAAGTTTATGATCAACAAAGTATGTGTACATAGAAGAATGTGAATTTCAAAAGATGTGAACGTAAAAGCATGTGATCATTTAAGCAAGTAGAAGTGAGACCATATAATCGTCAAAGCAAGTGCACATGTGAGCACGAGATCAACAAAGAAAAAATGAACATACAAGCACATGAGCATTTAAACCTAAACATACACATACATTTTACTGGTCAATTATCTTTGAATTTAAGCACAATCATCAAGGTATGTATGTGCCCAAGCATTCAACTACATGATCGTTTCAGTCTCCAAGCATATAGATATATCATAGATCAAGTGTGTTCACATATGGATCAAAAACAAATCTTCTTTAGGAGTGACACTTAATTCATATGTAGCATTTAAGCATAAGAGAATACAAGCTTTTGATCGTGAGAGCATACAATCATGTGAACACTAGAGCACGAAGCATACAAGAATTTAAAAACCTAAGTACACATACCTCAAATCTATCAATCACCTCAGCATTCAAGTAAAATCATCAAAGAATTTAAACATACGAACATCCAACTACATGATCACTTAAGCGTCCAAGCCTATACAAATATTAGCATCCAATTGTGTGCACATGTGTTTGGATATCATGCGAGTGAATATCTAAGCTTGTGTGAAAGCGATTAACAAAGCCTTTGAATGTAAGAGCATATAATAGTCAAAACGTCGAAAGGTAAGAGCATGAAATTTAAAGAGGAAATGAACATGTAATCATTAAAGCATGTAGGCATGAGAGCATATGACCATCAAAACATGGGATCATCCAAGATGTATGTTAACATAGGAGCATCCAATCATAGAAGTGTCCAAGCACATGAGCATTAAGCCAACTAGGAAAGTGAACAAGCTTGCTTCAAATCATGTTCACTTTGGAGCATACATTTATCAAAGCATGTGAATGCAGAAATGCGTGATCAATAGAAGCATCCAAGCCTAAATAAATATTAGCATCCAAGTGTGTGCACATGTGTATGGATATCATACGAGTGAATATCTATGCTTTTGTGAAAGCGATTAACAAAGCATTCGAATGTAGAAGCATATAATAATCAAAACGTCGAAAGGTACGAGCACGAAATTTTAAAAGCAGATGGGCATGTAATCGTTAAAGTATGTAGGTATGGGAGAATATGACCATCGAAAAATGTGATCATGAAAGATGTATGTTAACCTAGGTGCATCCAATCATAGAAGTGTCCACACATATGAGCATTAAGGCATATTGGAAAGTGAACAAGTTCTCTTCAAAGCATGTTGACATAGGAGCACACGATTGTCAAAGCATGTGAACATAGAAGTGTATGACCAACAAAGTATTTTTACATAGAAGTATGTGAATTTCAAAAGATGTGAACGTAAAAGCATGTGATCATCTGAGCAGTAGCAGTGAGTGCGAATAATCGTGAAAGCAAGTACATGTATAGAAGTGTATGACCAACAAAGTATTTGTACATAGAAGTATGTGAATTTCAAAAAATGTGAACGTAAAAGCATGTGATCATCTGAGCAGTAGAAGTGAGTGCGATAATCGTCAAAGCAAGTACAGGTGAGCACCAGATCTACAAAGCATGTGAACATACAAGCACGTGAGAATTTAAACCACAAAGTACACATACGTCTTATCATTCAATTACCTTCAGAATTAACCACAATCATCAAAGCATGTATGTGCCCGAGCATCAAAAAACACAAAAGTTTCCATCTCCGAGCATATAGATATATCATAGATCAAGTGTGTTCTTATGTGGATCAAAAATAAATCTTATTTAGGAGTGAGACATAATTTATATATAGCATTTAAGAACAAGAGAGTACCAGCTTTTGATCATAAGAGTACACAATCATGTGAGCACTAGAGCATAAAGCATACGAGAATTTAGAAGCGCAAGTACACATACCTCAAATCTACCAATCACCTCGGCATTCAAGCAAAATCATCAAAGAATTTGCGCATACAAACATACAACTACATGATCACTCAATCGTCCAAGCCTATACAAATATTAGCATTCAAGTGTGTGCATATATGTTTGGATAACATATCAGTGAATAGCTATGCTTGTGTGAAAGCAATTAACAAACATTTGAATGTAAGAGTATATAATAATCAAAACACCAAAAGGTATGAGCACGAAAATTTTAAAGCAAATGGGTATGTAATTCTTAAAGCATGTAGGCATGGGAGAATATGACCGTTAAAACATGTGATCATCAAAAATGTATGTTCACATTGGAGCATCCAATCATAAAAGTGTCCAACCATACGAGGATTAAGGCATATAGGTAAGTGAACAAGTTTTCTTCAAAGCATGTTGACGTAGGAGCATACGTTTATCGAAACATGTGAACATAGAAGTGTATGATCAACAAAGTATGTGTACATAGAAGTATGTGAATTTCAAAAGATGTGAATGTAAAAACATGTGATTATCTAAGCAAGTAGAATTTAGAGCATATATTCATCAAAGCAAGTACATATGTAAACATGAGATCAACAAAGAAAATGAACATACAAGCACGTGAGAATTTAACCACAATCATCAAAGCTTGTATGTGCCCGAGCATCAAACAACACGGATGTTTCGGTCTTCGAGGGTAAAGATATATCATAGATCAAATGTGGATAAAAAATAAATCTTATTTAGGAGTGGGACTTAATTTATATGTAGCATTTAAGAATAATAGAATACAAGCTTTTGGTCATAAGAGCATCGAATCATGTGAGCGCAAGAGCATAAAGCATACAAGAATTTCAAAACCCAAGTACACATGCCACAAATCTACCAATCACCACGGCATTCAAGCAAAATCATCGAAGAATTTGAGCATACGAACATACAACTACAAGATCACTTAAGCGTCCAGGCCTATACAAATATTAGCTTCCAAGTGTGTGCACGTGTTTGAACATGTAATCATTAAAGCATGAAGGCATGGGAGCATGTGACCAATGAAACATATGATCATCAAAGAAGTATGTTAACATAGAAGCATCCAATCATAGAAGGGTCCAAGCATATGAGGATTAAGGCATATAGGAAAGTGAACAAGTTTCCTTTAAAGCATGTTGACATAGGAGAAGATGATTATCAATGCGTGTGAACATAGAAGTGTATGACAGTCAAAGTACATGTACATAGTAGTGTGTGAATTTTAAAAGATGTGAACGTAAAAACATGTGATCTTCTAAGCAAGTAGAAATGAGAGCATATAATCGCCAAAGCAAGTATACATGTGAGCACAAAATCAACAAAGAAAGTGAACATACAAGCACACGAGCATTTAAACCACAAAGTACACATATGTCTTACCATTCAAATACCTTTGGATTTAAGCACAATCATCAAAGCATGTATGTGCCCAAGCGTCCAACTACATGAACATTTCGGTCTCTGAGCGTATATATATATGTAGCATTTAAGTATAAGGGAATACAAGATTTTGATCATAACAGCAAACAATCATGTGAACACTAGAGCATAAAGCGTACAAGAATTTAATAACCCAAGTACATAAACCTCAATTCTACTAATCACCTCGGCATTCAAGCAAAATCATCAAAGCATTTGAGCTTACGAACATCCAACTACATGATAACTTAAGCCTTGAAGCCTATACAAATATTAGCATCCAAGTGTGTGCATATGTGTGTGGATATCATACGTGTGAATATCTATGCTTGTGTGAAAGCGATTATAAAAACATTAGAATGTAGGAGTATATAATAATCAAAACGTCAAAAGGTACAAGAATGGAATTTAAAAAGGAAATGGGCATGTAATCGTTAAAGCATGTAGGCATGGGAGCATATGACCATTGAAACATGTGATCATCCAAGATGTATGTTAACATAGGAGCATCCAATCATAGAAGTGTCCATGCACAAGGGCGTTAAGGCATCTAGTAAAGTGAACAAGATTGCTTCGAAGCATGTTCTCATCGAAGCATACATTTATGAAAGCATGTGAACATAGAAATGGATGATCAACAAAGTATGTGTGCATAGAAGTATGTGAATTTCAAAAGACGTGAACGTAAAAACATGTGATCACCAAAGCAAGTAGAAATAGGAGCATATAATCGTCAAAGCAAGTACACATGTGAGCACAAGATCGACAAAGCATGTATGTGCCTGAGCACCCAACTACATGAACGTTTTAATCTCCTAGCATATAGATATTTCTTCGATCAGGTGTGTTCGCAAGTGGTTCAAAAATAAATCTTATTTGGGAGAGGTACTTAATTTATATGTAGCATTTAAGCATGAGAGAATACAAGCATTTGATCATGAGAGCATACAATCATATGATCACTAGAGCATAAAGCACATAAGAGTTTGAGAAACCAAGTACATAGACCTCAAATCTACCAATCATCTCTACATTCAAGCAAATTCATCAAAGCATTTAAACGTACGAACATCCAACTACATGATCACTAATGCCTCCAAACCTATACAAATATTAGCATCCAAGTGTGTGCACATGTGTGTGTATATCATACGAGTGAGTATTTATGCTTATGTGAGAGCGATTATCAAAGCATTTGAATGTAGGAGCATATAATAATCAAAACGTTGAAAGGTACGAGCATGAAATTTTAAAAGCAAGTGGGCATGTAATCGTTAAAGCATGTAGGCAAGGGAGAATATGACCGTCGAAACATGTGATTATCAAAGAAGTATGTTCACATAGGAGCATCCAATCATAAAAGTGTCCAAGCATATGAGGATTAAGGCATATATGCAAGTGAATAAGTTTTCTTCAAAGTATGTTGACATAGAAGTGTATGATCAATAAAGTATGTGTGCATAGAAGTATGTGAAAGTCAAAAGATGTGAACGTAAAAGCATGTGATCATCTAAGCAAGTAGATATGAGAGTATATGATCGTCAAAGCTAGTACACATGTGAGCACGAGATCTACAAAGCATTTCAATATACAAGCACATGAGCATTTAAACCTCAAAGTACACATACGTCTTACCGTTCAATTGCCTTAGGATTTAAGCACAATTATCAAAGCATGTATGTGCCCAAGCATGCAACTACCTGAACGTTTCGATCTCTAAGTGTATAGATATATCGTTGATCAATTGTATTCACATGTGGTTCAAAAATAAATCTTGTTTAAGACTGAATCTTAATTTTTATGTAGCATTTAAACATGAGAGAATACCAAAATTTGATCATGAGAGCATACAATCATATGATCACTAGAGCATGAAGCACATTAGAATTTAAGAACCCACATACACATACCTCAAATCTACCAAATTACCTTGGCATTCTAGCAAAATCATCAAACCATTTGAGCGTACGAACGTCCAACTATATGATCACTTAAGCCTCCAAGCCTAAACAAATATTAGCATCCAAGTGTGTGCACATGTGTGTGGATATTATACGAGTGAATATCTATGCTTGTGTGAAATCGATTATGAAAGCATTTAAATGTAGGAGCATATAATAATCAAATCGTCGAAATGTACGAGCATGAAATTTTAAAAGCAAGAGGGTATGTAATCATTAAAGCATTTAGGCATAGGAACACATGACCATCGAAACATGTGATCATCAAAGATGGATGTTCACATAAAAGCTTCCAATCATATGAGGATTAAGGCATATAGGCAAGTGAACAAGTTTTCTTCAAAGCATGTGTACATTGGACCGTAACTTTATCAAAGCTTGTGGACATTGAAGTGTATGATTAAAAAAGTACGTGTACATAGATGTTTGTGATTTTCAAAAGATGTGAGTGTAAAAGCATGTGATCATCTAAGCAAGTAGAAATGAGAACATATAATCGTCAAAGCAAGTACACATGTGAGCACGAGATCAACAAAGCATGTGAACAACCAAGCACATGAGCATTTAAACCTCAAAGTATACATACATCTAACCGTTCAATTCCCTTAGGAGTTAAGCACAATCATCAAAGCATCTATGTGCCCAAGCATGCAAGAACATGAACATTTCAATCTCCAAGCGTGCAGATATATCGTCGATCAAGTGTGTTTACATGTGGTTCAAAAATAAAACTTATTTTAGAGTGAATCTTAATTTATATGTAGCCTTTAAACATGAGAGAATACAAGCATTTGATCATGAGAGCATACAATCATATAATCACTAGAGCATAAAGCATATGAGAATTTAAGAACCCAGGTACACATACCTCAAATCTACCAATCACCTCAGCATTCTAGCAAAATCTTCAAAGCATTTGAGCGTATGAACGTCCAATTACATGATCACTTAAGCCTCCATGCCTATATACATATTAGCATCCAAGTGTGTGCACATGTGCATGTGGATATCATACATGTGAATATCAATGCTTGTGAGCAAACAATTATCAAAGCAATTGATTGTAAGAGCATATAATAATCAAATTGTCCAAAGGTATGAGCTTGAAATTATAAAAGCAAGTGGGCATGTAATCATTAAAGCATGTAGGCATGGAAGCATATGACCATCGAAACATATGATCATCAAAGAGGTATGTTAACGTAGGAGCATCTTATCATAGAAGTGTCCAAGCATATGAGCATTAAGGCATACAGGCATGTGGACCAGTTATCTTTAAAGCATATAAACATAGGAGCATATGATTATCAAAGCTTGTGAACATAGAAATGTATGATCATCAAAACATGTGTACATAGAAGTATGTGAATTTCGAAAGATGTGAATGTAAAAGCATGTGATTATCTAAGCAAGTAGACATGAGAGCATATGATTGTCAAAGCATGTACACATGTGACCATGAGATCAACAATGCATGTGAACATACAAGCATAGGAGCATTTAAACCTCAAAGTACACATATATCTTACCATTCAATTACCTTAGAATTTAAGCACAATCATCAAAGCATGTGAGTGTCCGAGCATCCAACTACATGAACGTTTTAGTGTCCAAGTGTATAGATATATCATCGATCAAGTGTGTTCACATGTGGTTAAAAAATAATTCTTATGAAGGAGTGACACTTAATTTATATGTAGCATTTAGGCATGAGAGAATACAAGCATTTAATCATGAGAGCATATAATCATGTGATCACTAGAGCATAAAGCATATTAGAATTTAAGAATGAGGTACACATACCTCTAATTTACCAATCTCCTTGGCATTCAAACAAAATCATCAATACATTTAAGCATACAAATGTCCAACTACATGATCACTTAAGCCTCCAAGCCTATACACATATTAGCATCCAAGTATATGCACATGTGCGTGGATATCATTTGAGTGAATATCAATACTTGTGAGCATGCAATTATCAAAGCATTTGAATGTAGGAGCTTAAAATTTTAAAAGCAATTGTTAAAGCACATAGGCATTGGAGCATATGACCATCAAAACATGTGATCATCAAAGAAGTATGTTAACAAAAGAGCATCCAATCATAGAAGTGTCCAAACATAGGAGGATTAAGGCATATAGGCAAGTGAACAAGTTCTCTTCAAAGCATGTTGACATAGGAGTATACGATTATCAAAGCATGTGAACATAGAAGTATATGATCAACAAAGCATGTGTACATAGAAGTATGTGGATTTCAAAAGATGTAAACCTAAAAGCATGTGATCATCTAAGGATGTAAACATGAGAGCATATGATCGTCAAAGCATGTACACATTTGAGCATAAGATCAACAAAGCATGTGAACATACAGGCACATGAGCATTCAATCCTGAAAGTACACGTACATCTTACCATTCTATTACCATAGGATTTAAGCACAATCATTAAAACATGTGAGTGCCCGAGCATCCAACTGCATGAATGTTTCAGTCTCCAAGCGTATAAATATATCGTCAATCAAGTGTGTGCACATGTGGTTAAAAAATATATCTTGTGAAGGTGTGATACTTAATTTATATGTAAGCTTTTAAGAGTGAGAGTATACAACCATTTGATCGTGAGTCCACACTTGTGAGCACTTAATCAACAAAGCATTGAACATTCAAGCACATGAGCATGTGAGTGCCCGAGCAATCCAACTACATCAACATTTCAATCTCCAAGTACACATATATATCTTACCGTCCAATCACCTTAAGATTTAAGCTCGATCATCAAAGCATGCGAGTGCCCGAGCATCCAACTACATCAGCATTTCAGTTTCCAGGCATATAGATAAATCATCATTCAAGTGTGTGCGCATGTGGTTAAAAAATAAATCTTATGAAGTAGTGAGACTTAATTTATATGTAAGCATTTAAGCATGAAAGTATACAAGCGTTTGGTTGTGAGTGCACACATGTGAGCACTTGATCAACAAAGCATTGAACGTACAAGTACATGAACATTTTGGCATCCAAGTACACACTTACATCTTACCGTCCAATTAGCTTAGGATTGAGTACGTGAGCATCCTACTACATGATCGTTTCAATCTCCAAGCATATAGATATATCGTCATTCAAGTGTGTGCACATATGGTTAAAAAATAAATCTTTTGAAGGAATGACACCTAATTTATATGTAAGTATTTAAGCATAAGAGTATACAGGCATTTGATCGTGAGAGCATACAAGCATGTGATAATTAGAGCATACAAGCATATAAGCATTTAAGAACCCAAGTACACATACCTCAAATCTACCAATCACCACAGCATTAAAGCAAAATCGTCAAAGTGTTTGAGCTGACGAACGTCCAACTACTTGATCATTTAAGCCTCCAAGCTTATAGACATATTAGTATCCAAGTGTATGCACATGTGTGTGGATATTAAACATGTGAATATCAATTCTTGTGAGCATGTGAATATCAAAGCATTTGAACGTGGGCGCATGTAATCATCAAAGCGTCCAAGCATATGAAGGTGAAGTTATATAAGCAAATGGGCATGTGATCGTCAAAGAATGTAGGCATGTGAGCATATGATCATCGAAGCATGTGATCGTCAAATATTTTGAATATCAAAGCATCTAAACATTAGAGCATGTGATCACCAAAGCAAGTAGACATATGAGTATATGATCATCAAAGCAAGTACACATGTGGGCATATTATCAACAAAGCATGAGAACATACAAGCATTTGATCGTGAGAGCATGCAAGAATGTGATCATGAGAGCATACAAGTATATGAGCATTTACGCACCCAAGTATACATACCTCTAATTTCCCAATCAACTTTGCAATCAAGCACAATTGTTAATGCATTTGAGGGCACGAACACCCAACTACACGATCACTTAAGCCTCCAAGCCTATAGACATATCATCATCCAAGTGTGTGTATATGTGTATGGATATCAAACATATGAATATTAATGTATGTGAGCATGGGAGCATGTCATAATCAAAGTATATGAGTATGGGAGCATGTCATCACCAAATCTTGTTAGCATGGGAGTATGTAATCATCAAATCATGTGAGCATTCCAACCTATAAGCATTCAAGCATGTGAGCAATCAAGCATGTCAGCAACCAAGCATGTCAGTGTAGGAGTATATGATCATCGTAAAAATGTGAGCAACCAAGCATGCAAGAACTAGTGAGCATTAGCACGCATGTGCATCAAAATGGATGAGCACATTAGTCTCCAAAAATATAGATATATCGATATCTAAGTGTGTGCACATGTGGATACAAAAAAAAAAAAAAAAAAAAGGATTGATGCTTAATGAGAATTAATGAATAAATCTTATGAAGGAGTGACACTTAATTGAACTTATGAGCATATAAGCATAAGAGTATACAAGCATGTTAGCATGAGAGCATACAAGCATGTGATCATAGCGCAAACAAGTATATGAGCATTTAAGCACTTAAGTACACATACCTCTTGCCGTCCAATCATGTCAGCATTCAAGCACAATTGTCAAGGCATTTGAGCACACGAACGTCCAATTGCATGATCAATTAAACCTCCAAGCATATAGACTCATCATCATCCAAATGTGTGCAAATGTGTGTGGATATCAAACATGTGAATATCAATGCATGTGAATATGGGAGCATGCGATCATCAAAGAATATTAGCATGGGACCATGGGATTATCAAAGCATGTGCACATGGGAGCATGTGAGCATGGGAGAATGTGATCATCACTTAAAAACAGACAAAGGAGTCGCCACCTAGTTATTGGTCCAAGACATCTAAGCCTGGAGTTAGGATATAGGATAGGAAAAGGTTAGGCACCCCAATCTTGCCTAGGCATAGCCGGCTTTCAAATATCATAGCTCTATAATGGTCAAGTGGTGTCTATCTTGTAGGTCTATGTGAACACACGCATACATCTAAGCCCTAGTGTTCCTCTACGGATCATGTGAAATAGATAAAATAGAAAGTAGAAAAAGGATCATGTGGAAGACAATCAAGCATGTGAAGGTCAACAGAAGAGAGCACACAAGCATGTGCGCATAAGAGCATACTAACATGTGAGCATATAAGCATGTAAGAATATGGGAGCATGTAATCATCAAAGCATGTTCACGTAGGAGCATATCATTATTAAAGCATGTAGATATGTAAGCATTTAATAATCAAAGCATGGGAGCATGTGATCATCAAAACATGTAGACATGTGAGCATTTAATAACCAACCATATTTTATTACTTACCAAATTCCATCCCCAATTTTAAATCAAATTAATTTACAAAAGAAAATCTTTTAACATTGAAAGCATTTATGATAACTTTCTTTCCAAAACCTCATCTTGGAAATAGTTGACAAAAGATTTAATTCTCATAGATTAGAAAAGATTTCATCTTTAAATGCCCTTTCAAGACTTTCCTTAAATTGATCAATCAACTTTAAATTTGAATTCAAATCTTCAAGACCAATGTACAAGGAAAGTATTATGCATGTCAACCATATAAAAAAAGGGAAGAAAAAAAAAAATCATGCAATCACAGTTTAATCAAGTCATTGATTACCCAATTAAATGCAAGAATTTATTTACAAACTCCATGGGGACTATTTAGCTATGTATGTTCAGACATGAGGTTAAATTAGAAAACAATGCAAGGAAGGATACATTGGCTGCCATGTTTAGATATAAAAGGAAACAAAATAGTATCATGTAATAAAGGAAACTAATAACACTTGTATCAATCCAAGAATTACTAAATCACCTTAGTATACACAACCATATTCAATGCCATTCAAAAATAAAAGGTTTATTGTAAGCTAGGCTACAAATACCAAATAAAATTTTCAATCAAACCAAAATCACCATTTCTACAACCTCCACTGCTAGCACTATACACTCTACTAACCTCATAAAAGTTGAGATTTCAACAAAGGGTGATAATTCTTAAGGACAAAACTTAGGTACAGTATCTTAGATGAAGTTTCTTAAGTTCCCTTTTTAAGATTCAGCCATATGGCTATTTAAAAAATACACTTTCATTTCATAAGAAAAAATTCATATGGTAGAATCTTAAGAAGGGAATCTAAAGAACAGCCCTAAGTACTGTACGTAAGTCTTACCCTTCTCATAAACACCCCCCCCCCCCCCCCCCCGACAATTAAAACCCATTTCAATTCTTTCTTTTAGGGTCAAATCAATAGTTATGCTTTAAGGAAGTTTCTTCTCAATTAAGTTTTAAGACAAACAAAGTGTAGCATAAATTCAAAATTCAATGATTGAGAGAAACACACTACTATCTAGGGTAGGATTTTTAAAGTACTAGCTAACTAGTTACAACACACTATTTGACCTACACAATTGAATATTCCTCAAAAAAAAAAAAAAATCAAATTATAGAATTTAGAGAGCAAAAATATTGAAGAACCTACCTATAATTGTGAAGGCCGAGGACCTTCTCCAAGAATGTCAAGCAGTGTATACCTACCTATAATTCTAATCTATTGTACATCAACGAATTCAAGTAACATGCTAGAGAAAAGTAAATCAAAAGCCACAACTGTCACTCTCAATATCAAATTTCACTTACAACTAAACATAAGAGGGGTTTTAAAAAATCAACCTGATTTCATGACCAGTAAAAATAGAAATTTAAAAACAAAGGAATCTTTAACATGATAAGGTGTCAAATCATTACTGTAAAGAAAATAGATGCAATCTGAAACCTTAGTGGAAGTCACTACAAAGTTTGTAATCTATTTGTCTGCATCCTAAAATGTGCATTATTTTTACTTATAATAAGTTAAACTAGGTTTTAGTTTTATAAAACTGGTATAATGATCAAGAGACTATACCTTCTTTGACAATTTTTTTATTAAAAGCAACAAGGCTTGCCCAAAACATAACAGAAAACATGTTCATATATACAATAAAAATTTAGAAAGATTCGCCTTCATTGAGAAATTGGATAACCCAGCTTTTATTCAAAATCAAGTACCTACTCACATTCTGACCCAGCTTTTCCAATGAATTATCTATGTATCCCCCCCCCCCCCCCCCTCTCTCTTTTTCAACATATAAAAATAACAAAGTTTGTAAAACATTTCATACTCGAAAAATTTAATCTCTAAGGCAAGATCATGCACAACAACCTACATATAGGTCCCAAAACAACCAAAAACAAAATGAGAATAACTACTGGGGCAACAAACAAGTGATACATCAACATCATAAGGTAAGAGAGACTGCTCATAAGAGTTCATGAAAATCGTTTACATGAGATTTAACTTACTATAGAGCACATAAACTCAAAACAATCTTAGGAACTCAGCTCAAAAACTTTTGGGCATATCAAGAACAATGCATAACAAGAATAATGCAAATAATAAATAAACTACTAACATGAGTATGGTACGAAAGCACAACAATTTTCACCACAGAACTATTTCAAGAACTTATAATAGTGTTGCAAAACAAAGAAGTGCTAAACAAACTCCAAGCCATTACAATCAACCAATTTTAACACAAAATAGTTCCTCACCTAAACTACCCAAAGGAAACCACCTTGCAAGATATACTACAACAAAATCTAATGCTCTGACTCATATAATACAACAAAACCAATTCTATTGGGTTACAACAACTGATCCTAATCAAATTAAAAAGAAATTCTAAGCCACTTATTGGGTCTATTAATATTGTAAATTCAATTGGGTCTATTACTATTGTAAATTCTATTGTTATTAGTCACTGTTCCTATTACTATTATGCACAACAAAGTTTTGAATCTTAAAAATGTCACCGGAATATTTTCTGCTGCAAGTACAAAATTATTTACAGCTATTTGACAGAACAATTAACTTCTTTTTGCCTAGATGGATAAACTTTTTCACCATACAAGAAGTGAAACACAATAAAAATAAATAATTAAATAAATAAAGCAGTTGTTACCTTCTTCAACGGTTTCAACTCCAGGAAGAACCTTTGCAAGACTCTTTGGCCCCAACATTTCAGTGAACAAATTATACTGGTGGACATCCTGCAACTTTATAATGTTATGAAGACCAGAGTCAAGTGAAAATAAGGAAGTACAAATTAATTGAAAAAAAAGGATTGATACCTGAACTTCAAACACCACACATTTGTTGAAAAGGAAGTACAAATTAATTAAATGTTACATATTACATTTTAAACAAAAGTTGATCAAATCTGATTAAGTTGAAATGGGAATAGGATTCTCTCCATCTCAAATGAATCGATTTCATGGTTCAGATTTTAAATATTAAAAATCTAAAGATGTCTCTAGTGCCATCATCATGTATACCTGTTAGATACAACAAATAAAATATGAACACTGAAATGGACTGTCTCCATTCCACTATAAATTGAGAGGAACCTTGCTCATTCAAATGATAGTGTTCTTAAGGAAAATTCTTAGGTTGAAGAGTATAGCATGGCTCCAATTTTATGTTTTTGACATGGCTTCACATGCCACAAATTTCAGAGGAGAAACATAGAAAATATATATATATATATATATATATTTTTTAAATCTTTGAAAAAAACAGGAGCATGAAAATTCATTCAAGTCCGTATACATTTGAAAGGATATTCCACACCAATTACAAGAAAAAACCAACGGGGTACACCAAAGACTACCACGAAAGGCATTCAAAATTATACAAAATTGAAAACTCTAGTTAATAAAAATCATTAACATTCAAAAACCAGGAAATTCCAAAAAGGAAGAGACCAAAGAAAATCCAAAAAGAAGTTTTTCATTACTGACAAGAATGAAAATTATCAGGAAGTTGTAATTCAATTCAAACAAAATCAGAAGCCAGAAAAAACCCATTAGTCTAAATCATATGAAAGCACAAAAAAAATCTCTAACCTGAACATGTTTAACCCCCTTGCTCGAAAAATCTTGTTGTTGTTCCACATAGCCTTTTCTTAAAATTCAAATCTGGAATTCACTTTCCCGAGAAAATCTTGAAACCCTTTTCCTGAATTTCCAAGAAAAATGTTTTTTTTTTTTTTTTCTCAGTTGTTAGAGGACCACTTTCTATTTGAGGATAACTTAGAGCATTCAGGAAGAGAGAGAGAGGGATCAAATTTTCTGGGGAAAATCTTTGAACCCGTTTCTTCAATTGAATGGTGAAGAAGATTCTAGAGAGTAGAAATGAATCTATATGTTTTGGGGTAAGGGAATCCTCTTCTTAAGGGAAAATTTTCTGGGCCTGAAGATGGGTTGTCTGGGAAAGTGTCTCAAAGTGAGAGGATTTTTAAAACACAAACTTCTAAGACTACCAACGGGGTACAACTAAGACTACCAACAAAGGCATTCAAAATTATACAAAATTGAAAACTCTAGTTAATAAAAATCAATAACATTCAAAAACCAGGAAATTCCAAAAAAGAAGAGACCAAAGAAAATCCAAAAAGAAGTTTTTCATTACTGACAAGAATGAAAATCAGCAGGAAGTTGTAATTCAATTCAAACAAAATCAAAAGCCAGAAAAAACCCATTAGTCTAAATCATATGAAAGCACAAAAAAATCTCTGACCTGAACATGTTTAACCCCCTTGCCGGAAAATCTTGTTGTTGTTCCACATAGCCTTTTCTTAAAATTCAAATCTGGAAATCACTTTCCCGAGAAAATCTTCAAACCCTTTTCCTGAATCACTTTCCCGAGAAAATCTTCAAACTCTTTTCCTGAATTGCCAAGAAAAGTGTTTTTTTTTTTTTTTTTTTTTTTTTTTCAGTTGTTCTATCACTTTCTATTTGAGGATAACTTAGAGCGAAGAGAGAGAGAGGGATCAGATTTTCTGGGGAAAATCTTTGAACCCATTTCTTCAATTGAATGGTGAAGAAGATTTGAGAGAGTAGAAATGAATCTATATGTTTTTGGGGTAAGGAAATCCACTTCTTAATTGAAAATTTTCTACGTTATTTGGGAAAGTGTCTGAAAGTGAGAGGATTTTTTTAGAGAGAGAGGTGAAGGAAAGTGTAGAAAGGGTGAGGGAAAGTGAGAGAGAAAGAGAAATTGAAAACACTATGCATTTATAATTACTAGCCGTTAGAGTCTTGGCACAGTTGCACGTGCGAGTTTCTCTGATTTAAACCCAAAATGACGTCTCAATATTTGAATTTTAAAAGAAAATACTGACTTTTCTTTCTAAAATAAAAAAATAGTGATTTTCAATTTTTCTTTTTTTCTTTTTTTGCTTTATAAATTTTTTCAAATATACCAATGAACATTCTAGTATTTTATCAAAAATAAATATAAAAAATAAAAAACGAACATTCTAGCATGTTTGTGAACCTTCCCTGGACTAGGCTCACTTGGATATTTCATTGCATTATTGACTCATGTATTATGCTTCTCCATAATTGGGCTTACACACGGATTTGGCAGCATATTTTGAAATCACATAGATTTTTTTAAAAAAAATTATATTTATTCTTTTTCTTTTTCTTTTTCTTTTTCTTTTTTCAACTATCTATCAATATTGGAATGCATGAAATGCGTGGGAATGAATAGGGAACTCATAAAAAATTCATATTAATTCTTATAAATTTTAAAAGCGTCAAATTTAAATCAACATAAATAAATGGACAATTTTGAAAACAAATATAATTTTTCATAAAAGTGATATTTATTAAAGGGAAAAGTGAATATATACCTAGATTAGGATATAGTTTTAGAAATTTTTTATAGGTAAAGAAAAATGTAATTATTTTTTTGGACAAATTTTTATATTTTTCATAAAAATGATATCAAAATTTTCTTAAAATAGCTTACTAATTAATGTCTTAAAAGCACCCGTTAATTAGGCTATTTATTAAAAATAATAAATCTACTAATACAAAATTTCATAAAGCTTGTTTGACAACTATTTTTTTTTTTTTTGTTTGACAACTATTGATATGACATATTTTGGTTTTTACATAATTAAAATCATATCAATGATGTGTTTATATGAAAATAATGTTACTTTAATGAAAACCTAACACCCTAATAATTTGTGAAGAAAGTTGTAAAAATTGAGCAATGTTAGAGACAATATACCTTTTATTATATAAGACTTACAAACTAATGACTTACAATTTGATGTCTTACAAATAATTAGATTGTTAAAGTTTATCAATCATATTCATTGCCACATCTAGGGCTATATATGTTCCGATTGGAATTGACAAACCTAGTTGGAGCTAAGGGGGCCACACCACTCTTAACTGTTATCAAGATGCACATAATGGAGGTTAGAGATTTTGAGGAAAATAGGTCATTAGCTAGTGTGGTATCGATTCCTATTTTAAAACTTTCTTACGAAGTCCATATCACACCGTTCTTAGGGGTATATCCTTCATAAAACCCACCAATTTGTCTAGGGACTAACACTCTGTTTGTTTCAACAATAATATTTTCTAGAAAATGAGTCATTTTCCAAGAAACATTTTCTATAAAACTATCTCATTTTCCAATGTTTGGTAACAACTTTAAATGAGTTGAAAAACAACTTCCTAATTTCCTTTGTTTAGCTTGCTGTGAGATAGAGTTGTTTTCCAAAAAAATTTAATGGAAAACAATTTCTAAAAATAAGCCATATTTTTTATGTTAACTAAAGATATTTTTCCTTCAACTCATCATTTTTTATACTACCAAACACTAGAAAATAAGGAAAACTATCTTTATACAAGGTTTTCCATCGACACAAATGGAGCATGAACAAAACTCCCAACTCCTTCTTCATTCTCCGCCTTTCACGCATTTGCTTTTCTCTCTATCTCTCTCATAAGGTCAAACTTGAGTAGTGATGTCATCCACGAGGTTCACATGCCTAGCCTACACCTCCATGATTTGGATTGAGGAACTCCCTCACATGAAGGTAACTAAGATTTTGATTTGATCTTAAGATTTGATGTGGCCTTTTTTTTTTTTTTTTTTGGTGTTTTAGTCTTTAGATTTGGTGTGGTTATGTGTGTGTTTTGATATTTGATCTTTGATCTTTAGATCATATGTTGGCATTTGACTGTCACACCAGCATCAATGATCAAAAATGTAATTAGGTATTTTGATTCTTAAGGTGTGGCATTGTAAACACTGCATTTTGTACCCGTTAATAAATTTTGGTCCTCGGCTCCAATGATAAAATTGACATTGTCAACCAAGGGTAATTAAAGAGTTCATAATAGTTTGGAAGTAATCACAACTCAAAAGTGCTTAAATCGCTTTGAAATTAATATTGAAAAATGACCTTTACTCACTATTTTGACCATAACATTTTTTTCACAAAGAATATTTGAGTGATATTTATTTCATTGGAAACTAGACATCCTCGGCTTCAATTTGAACACAAATTTTGCTTAATTTGGACTTATATTGAGTAAGTTATGATTATTTGAATTTGGACTAATTGGGTAGTCCAATTTTCTGGGTTTTTAAACTTCAGTTTAAGGCCCAAAACATTACAAGAAAAAAGTGTAATTACTAGACTATTTGACACTAACTGAAGGTTGAAGAATGAAGCTGCAACGCATAAGAGAACCCCTAAGTGGCTTTGGTGATTATTAGTGGTTTCTTAAATCAATAAGTGGGATTGTGATAGCCTTTTGTATGGGGTCCAAGTGTTAACGTTGAAAGTCATCTTTATTTGCAATGACTCTATATGTAGGAGTACTAAAAAAAAGGATTTGTAATCTAATGTATCTATATGTGAAAATTAGATGTAATGTAATATAAAAATGTTCACAACTATGTAATGTTCAACTTATGAAATCAATGGTAGTATTTTTTTCTTAAGTTTAGTAATTATCTGCAGGCTTGCTCAGAATTGTATTTTCCCTTCAAAAAGAGCTTTTGCAACTTTTGGAAGCTAAATATCTTTAGATTTTATAGTTCAAATTGCCCTACGTTTGTTAAGATGCAATTTACTGCATCTCCCTTTTCTCATCTTATTATTTAGTGCACTGCCAAAACTCAGTATCAATGGAAGTAATGTCTCTAAGCACCAAGGCCCATGATCTTTTGAAAAGCTTTTCTCCGGTTTGAATGTTTCAATAAAATTGCACCATAGCATTGGCTGCTTGCCACATTTCCATTTGTAATTCTTTAATTCATTCAATATATATTGGTCCATTCCAGATGTTGGTTCTTGGAGGAACTAATTAAAAACTAATCATTAAATTTAGGGTGTGGTAGGAAAATACTGGTAGGAAAGGCTGTAGATTCATTTATGAGCTTTATGGCTTCTATTTTAATTGTCATAGCTTTCAAGATGACCAAACAAATGTCACCCTAGTTTTTTACCAAAGTCAACTCTAATTTAAGAGTCCTGGTTAACTATTGGAGGCATTGACCACTGATACTAGATTGATAGTTATTTCTAGATGTTATATATAAGTTTAAACAGAGACGTGCATTTTAACTACATATATGGTATGATAAATCAAAAGCAAGCTACCATGAATGAATCAATAACCACCAAAAAATGAATGTGTCCCAATCTACCATGAATTGAACTTTATTCAATAACTCTAAAGCTCTTTAATTTCTTCATTATTAAAAAAATATATAAATTTTTTACATTCCCATAGAAAAAAAAAAAAAAACGATAATTATACTTTTCCAGCAATATTGAAAAGCAAAAGTATACTAGTTCCATCAGTATTCTTAAAAGGGTCTCAATATGCCATGAATTGAAATATTGAATGAATGTTTACAAATAGTATATTGTTTGCCAAAAAATAACACTCAATGGATCAATAATTACACTTTTCTAACAATATTGAAAAACAAAAGTATACCAACTCCATCAATATTTTTAAAAGGTCGTGTATCAATGAACAAAATATTAAACTAAAAATGTATTTATCTTCTTGCTACCACTAAACCTTAGCTTTTCCCTTATCCTTCTTGCTTCCACTAGTGTTGTCCTTCTTTGTACAACTTTGGCTTGTATAATATTGTGGTAATATATTTGATTTTTTTTTTCTTTCCAAATAACCTTAAATATCAAATAATTTTGTTAGTTGTCATGTTTCAAAACAATGTAGGAAACTAGCATCTCGAGTGTTTAAAACTCGAGTTCCCAGATAAAACTCGAGTTTCTAAGTCTCGATTTGTAAGCGGTGGCATCTAATGTAGAAGAATATCTGCGTGGAACTCAAGTTTTTAAGACTTGAGTTTCACCGTTTTATTTTTTCCTGCGTTCTTCTTCCTCGCCTTCTTCTTCCTTGCATTTTATTTTATCCTTCTTCTTCTTCATTCTTCGACGGTAGATCTGAATATCAGATTGTGCCTTTTCAAATCGTCTCTTCATTCTTCCTCTTCAGATCAGATTGTGCCTCTTCAAATCGTCTCTTCGTTCTTCAAATTGTGCCTCTTCAAAACGTCTCTTTGTTCTTTAGATTGTGCCTCTTCAAAAAGTCTCTTTGTTCTTCAGATTGTGCCTCTTCAAATCGTTCTTCCTCTGTTCTTCAGATCTGATGTTCTTCAAGTACAAAATCGAGTCTTAGAGACTCAATTTTGCTTTTTGAAACTCGAGTCTCTGAAACTTGAGATCTATGTGGCATCATACTGCCAACTCATCAAGTGGGAATCAAGTCTTTAACCTTCGAGTTTTAGATTGAAATCAAGTCTATAAAACTTGAGATGCTAGTTTGCAACATTCTTTCAAATGCATCTTAACTTATGATATACTTCCTCCTCATTGTGCTAGTTTGCACATTCTCTCTAGGCTTTTGTGAGTTGACACATGTGTCCAAGCACCCAACGTTAATTTAATTTAAAAATAAATTCTGATCATTTTTTTTTTTTGAGATAAAAGATAGAATGATAAAAAAAATTTTAAAAAGTGTTTTATTATATCCCTTTTTTTTAATTAATATAATATAAAAAAATCTCACTACGGATTTTGTTCTGATAATATATTATATATGTTACACTAGTAAAATTAATGTATTTTTTTATATTAGCTCATTAATTAAATAAAATTACTAACATAATTTTTTTATAAACACATTATTATATTTGAGTTTGACATATTTAATAGTCAAGTTTAAAATTGGTTTTGAAATTGACTTTTTCTTTTTCTTTTTTTCTTCTTAATGTGAGTTTTTGAACTTGATTTGTTTGCAAAAGAAGCAAATAAAACCCTTTTTTTTTTTTTTGACCAAGTATAGATTGTAATCTGGGTAATATGGGCTTGAAGAAATGATCTTCGACTTGGAAAACCTGTAGACTACAGTTCCTCTCGACCAGCTGCTGCCTCAAAGAAAGGAGAGGTTGCGCGAGTTTAACCTCCATAATTCCTTCACCATAACACTAGTGGGACAACCACCCACTTGTTGCCAATCTCCAAATAGAAATCTATATAAGGTGAATTTCGATGGTGCTCTATTTGAATCAAAATATAGTGCTGGTATAGGTGTGGTTATTCACAACAATATGGGTCAGGTCATGGTTTTTCTCTTGCAAAAAAAAACTACTCTCCCTTTCACAACCATTGCATTGAAGTGGAAGCTATGGCAGCAAGGAGGGCATTAGAATTGGCTTTGGAGACAGGTTTTGATCGAGTGATATTGGAAGGTGACACACAGATACTCATCTTGGGGATAGCTCTCATTCATTGTCACACTTCGGCCACATAGGGAAAGATATATAGTACCTTGCCACTTGTTGGTTGAGAGAAAACAATATTATTAAGCTAAAAGACTAATGACTTGTGTATTAACATTCTAGTGCAAGTAATGTGTATAATTCTCTAAATATGTCACTAATGAACAAATCAAATTAATTTTAGTACATTTTTAGACGTATCAAAATTTAAATCACCATAAAATAATGGGTCATTTTGAAAACAAATGCAATTCATCATAAAAGTGTTATCTGTTTATTTGTGGATTCCAATTAGCTCAACTGATAAAATCTCTAATGGTTGAATAAGAGGTCTAGGGTCATTTTGAAAACAAATGCAATTCATCATAAAAGTGGTATTTGTTTATTTGTGGGTTTTAATTAGCTCAACTGATAAAGTCTCTAATGATTGAATAAGAGATTTAAGATTCAATTACCCCCTTTACCAAAAATTGATTGGTATTTTGGTTTGATGATAAAAAATTATTATGAGAGCGGAGGTCATAGATTGAAACTCTCTAAAAAAAAAAAAAACAACAACAACAACAACAAAAATGGGGATTCGAACGGTAGTTCTCTTTTTGAGAGAGATCAAGTTTTTATTTAAATCATAAATGTAGGGACATAGAAAATTTCAAAACCTTTTCACAACCATTGATAGGATTTGATAATGCAATTTCAAAACTTGATGTCTCAACAAATTTAGTAAAAAATTGAGAAAAGTCTTCTAAAATTGTGTTTATTAAAATTTGAGGACCAACGAATTATCAAGGAAGAAGAAAAAACCATAATTGGAATGGAAATTGGTAGTGGAATATCACATAAAATAATAACAGTTCCATAATTTTCTTTAAGGACTCTATATTAGCAAAGAATAAAACAAGAAAAATAGCAAAAGTATACTAAGGTATCATATTAGTAAATTATTTATTGTGGTGCATATTAGTAAATTATTTACCAACTTCACAATTTTATTCTAATAATTGACAACTTAATTATAGTTAAAAAAAAAAAAAAAAAAAAAACATCATTTGAATCAATTAGAAAGACATATTTTTTTTGTGTATTTATAAAAATTAAATTACCAACTTTGTACAATATAAAAATTAAATTTTCAAAAAATGAACTATTTAATTCGCCATTAAATTATAAATAACAATTTAGTGTCTAATGACTTAATGTATAAAGTATAAATCATACAAAAGGAACAATCGCAAGACACTCTCTTGAGGTACCCATATTCATCAAATCCAATACAAAACAATGCGGTAAAAAAAATAAAAAAAAAAAAGTGAAAATATGTCATATTTTGTTGTGTTGCTCTCTTGGCCTCTTCAATTTTTGTTAGATTATCTGCGCAACTATTTACTTCATAGAAGAGCCTTAGGTGGACGGTCCAATCTCGAGCCATCATGTTTCTGCAATCACAAAGTAATTCAACAATATCCGGTGCTAGAACACCATGAGGGGTTAGCCAATTAACCACAACTTGGGGATCAATTTCTAAAATGAATGAATTTATAGCCTAGACGCCATGCTAGACTTATCAAATTGCCCAATGTTCAGCCAAATTATTGGTTTTGGTGCCTATTTTTAGAGAGAAGCCTTTAATCCAATGGCCACAACTATTTCTAAAAACAGCCCCAAAGGGCGAGCTTGCTATTTTTATGAATTTTATTCTATTAAAACTCTTCATTGAGCATAATTTTGATAGAAGATGCTAAATATTTTTTTATTAAATGTTTTTGTTCATGTCTAATATCAAAGAATACAACTTTTATATATTCATTAAAATTTAAAAGATAATAAATTCTCCTAAAAATATTTACTAAATATATACATAAAAGTTTATATTTTATGTGCAATATATTTATAAATTATAAATTATGACTTATTCTAATAATAAAACATTGAGCTTTGTATATGTAGGTAAGTGGGTGATTTGCCTGGAATAAAATTAGAATCACAACTCCGCCTCCCTCAAACAAAAATTCTTGGTTCCTCTCCTATCCACCCCCTTGCTTTACCTAGGTTTCCTGAGACTCCCATTGATATTTAGAATAACATAAGGATCAGTTGGCGGAGTTCAGACTATCAATTTCAAAGTTTTTAGAGGGTTTGGACATAGTTGGTGTAGTTAGGAAAAGTGTTCCTGGGTCAATCATTATAGGTATAATGGTAGGTGCCAGGAACCAAGTTACTGCTTTTTTTTTTTTTTTTGGCCAATGTGTTAAGCTTATATATTTTTAGTAATAAATGATTCGCTACACAGTAAGATTTAAAAAAAAAAAAAAAGGTTTATTGAGGTATTATCCATAGAATTTTTCTTGTTTTGATAGATGAATAGTCTCTCGCTAGTACCTTCCAGGCTTCCATATAAAAATGCTAAGCCACATCTAGATGGCTGATCAAAACGGTGAACTTTTCTACTAGAAAGATCTAGTTGGCAATTTGAGGAAGAAAAGGTATTTGAAAACAAATAATTTTACAAAAATTATCCCATCTCATTTTCTTATATTTAATAACGACCTTAAAATAATTGAAAAAATTATCTTTTAATTTTTTTTATTTAATTTTGTGTGGGGTAAAGTTGTTTTTCAACAATTTTAACAAAAAATCAACTTGATTTCATGCTAAGTTAAAAAATAATTTTCTTTAATATTTTTTCTATACTACCAAATATTAAAAAATGCATAAGCTTTTCCAATGAAACAATACATGGATGTAAGCAGCAATATTATTATTATTATTATTATTTTGTTGAGAAAATGTAAGCAGCAATATTAGGCACTCTGTTTCTGCATTCTTCTTTTGAACTTTCAAAACAATACAAGCTTTTACATACTCCCCTTACAACGTATACTTGGGGACAACTCATGACAATTATCAAAAACCCATAAATGTACTAATTTATTATCTTTCTTTTTTCTTTTTTTTTTATAAGACTAATTTATTATCTTTAATCACAATTTAAGGCCATAGTTTATTCTAATTATTATAGTATGGAGGGACCACAAATCACAATTTAGGCAGAAATCTCAATGGCCTTGACATCAGGCTTCTTCGCCTCCACCTTAGGGACTGTCACAGTGAGAACACCATTCTCCATTGCAGCTCTGATCTGATCCATCTTAGCATTCTCAGGAAGCCTAAACCTCCTCAAGAACTTGCCACTGCTACGCTCCACTCTATGCCACGTGTCTTTCTTCTCTTCCTTCTCCACTTTCCTCTCTCCGCTTATTTGGAGCACTCTGTCATCTTCAACCTCAACCTTCACTTCCTCTTTGTTGAGCCCAGGAAGATCAGCTTTGAACACATGGGCTTCTGGGGTCTCCTTCCAATCCACACGGGTGTTAACCAAAGCAGAAGTTTCTCTTGCAAATTGAGGTTCAGATGAGAATGGGAAATCCTTAAATGGGTCCCAAATCTCGAGCGAGAATGGGTCCAATATGTTGCTTCGGTGGCTACCAAAGAAGCTTGGAATCAGCGACATCTTAATTAAGAGCTATAGTATAAAGAAAACGTTTGAAGTGGTTGTTTGTTGAAAACGCTTACAATGACACTTGCTAATTCTGACTAGTTTGGGAAGAACGAGTGCGGTAGCGAATTTATAGGTTCGTGGGGATTCTTCAGGTATTTTCCAGGGAGTTCTGGTCGTTGTTTGTCTTTTTCCTTTCTGCTTAATGAATTTTCTGGCTGTTACCTGATTACTTTCAACGAACTTTCCAGCATCTTGGTGAATCTTCTTTGGACTTGGCCCACTTGGGTATCTCGTGTTGCACGCTGCCACTGATTCGTGTATTGGGCCTATCCACAATTGCATTAGCACAAATTTGGCAACACATTTTCATCCCAACCAAGATTTAACCAAAAAAGAAATCCTTTTTATTAAATTATTAGTATTATTATGATTTTATGGTTGAAGACATTTGAAATCTGATTTTGCTTCTAAAGGAGAGAAAAAAAAAATATATATATATATATATATATATATATCAGTGAGATATAAGACTCTTCACGTATGTATTAACATTCAAGTGCACATAATGTGTGTGTGAATATCTAATTATATCAGCCAGTTATGAAAAAATCAAATTAATTTTACTAAATTTTTTGAAACATCAAAATTCAAATTAGCATAATATATACTGGTCATTTTGAAAATAAATGCAATTCATTGTAAACGTGTTATTTATTGATTGGATAATTTGATAGTTATAACGATGGGGAATGCTATGGCAAAAAGTTACAAGGCTCTTGAAAAAAATGGTGTTTATTAAAACCTTAAATTAAAGACACAAAAAATTTCAAAACTTTTTCACAATTGTTGATATGATATGTTATTACGATTTTTACATAATAAAAGTGACATTGGCAATGAGTTAATGTGAGCGTGATGTTATCTCTAATGAAAGCTTGATATGTTAACAAGTTATGTAAAAAACTATGAAAAATTGTGTCTCTAACATTGCTTTTATTAAAATTTGAGGAGCAACTAATAAGAAAGGGAGAAGAAAAAAATTATAATTGGAGTGATAATGTAAAGGACATCACATAAAATTATATCATTTCCACAATTTTCTTTAAGGAATCTATTATCTATATTAATAAAAAGAATAAATCATAGTGAAATTGCAGTAAGGTAATGTATTAGATAATTATTAATGGCATTGCATATTAGTAGGGTTGTAAATAAGTCACGTTGAATGAAGCAAGTTCGAACACATCATCAATCTATAATATATATCCAAACTTGGTTTATTTTCTTGTTGAAGAATTTCAAGCTTGTTCACAACAAGCTATTTAATTAAATTATTTTTTTCCCGCATATAATAAGAACAACAATTAGAATCTTTTTACCGCCTTCACAATTTATTCCAATAATTGATAACTTAATTATAGTTACGAATATATCATTTGAGTCGATCTATTATAAATATATCATTTGAATCAATTAGAAAGACTAGTTTTCATTGTATAGTTATAAAAATTAGATTACCAATCTAATTCTCAAAAAAAAAAAAAAAAAAAAAAAAAAAAAAAAAAAAGATTTACCATCCTTGTACTATATATAGTTTTTAGTACAAGATGAATTATTTATGTAAGGACACAATTTGAGTTCTAAGCCCAAAAGTTAAAAGGATCTAGGCTCAAAGAGCCCAATACAATGAATTTATAGAGAGTGGGTTGCAAAACTAGGCTCTAATGAGTTTAGTAACAATTATAGTGGGTCCAAATGAGAATAAAGTAAAAATAGACTGGTTTTATCTAAATAAAATCATCCTTGGCACAGTCCAAGGAAATCAGTTCTTGTATATAATTCTTGAAGTTGATTACAAGTACAGGTCTTATTACTACAATATTTCTCTCTCAATTCTCCAATCCCCCATTTCTTAAGATCTTCCTTATGTTTTATATCTTTCTCCTTCCTTCATCTCTACCCTCCACGTATAGATTAGATTGATAGTATTGATCTTTGTCCCATTAACACCTCTCTGAAGTCTTTGAGGAGCAACTGTAAGGTTAAAAATTACTGTTCATATATCACTTCCTAATTAATGCGATTAGAAAGTTAGCTACAGAGCATACAATGCAGTGGTAACAACTCTCTCTTAGATATTTTGTAGTCCTCATTTGTCTCATACCTTCTGGATGTGTATCCTTACTAGTAGAATCTCTTGGAATGTTGCTTGGAAGGCAAATCACAACTTTGGACTTTGGCTTTGATCAACTGAGGAGACATCTCTCCTCTGATCACTTTCTTAGACTTTAATGACCATATCTCACATTTTCATTCATTAATACGGACTCCTTTGACAGTGTTTCCCTATCTTCGGATTACTTAATGTTCTCGGATTGGGCTCCCAACCCAATATATACATAGATACGTACTAGTAGGCCTACCACCCCTACAATTTAAATCATCAATAAATTTTAAATACAATAGTTTAGTATCTTATGAATTAATTTATAAACTTATATAATTCAATCTCAAGTATATATAATTATAGTGTAAAATACATAAACTAACCCCGAGGTTTGGGCTAATGCCAAGAAAGTCCAAGACTTTTCAAAACTAACCAAATTAATCCCTAAGAACAATTTGGCCCTAAACGGTGTGACTCCCTCTTCTCTCATATTTCTTACTTCTTGTCCCTCATTTTATCGTGCAAACCAAAAAACAAAACCCACCACAACCCAAAAATCTACTCTTTGAGACCACAACCACCGCCTTACCACCATTGTTACAAAGCCCAACACCACAAACCAAAACCATAAATCGGAACATAAACCACCATAGACCCATACTCACGGCCACCCAAACCACCCAGCCATGTAGATTTGAAAGGACACCCACCAAGCTCAAACCCAAATGGTATCCAAGCAGAGGAAAGATTGAAGATAATATGTGTATCCAAATGGTATCCAAGCAGAGGAGAGATTGGGTTTGAATTCATACCCACAAACAACTATTCACAGACACAGAAAATACACAACACTTAAACAACAACAACAACACATAAAGTTCACAAATCTACAACTCAAAAAAATACTAAAAATTTCAATAAGACCCACTCCTCTCAAACCCAAACCCATCATCAACAAGACCGATAAATAGAAAACCAGCACCACCCTTTCCCAAAAAAAAAAAAAAAAAAAACCAACCCATAGAAAAATACCAAATCAAACCTAGCAACAAAATTAACCTAGCAGATACCTCAAACTAAACCTCAATCACAGTAGTGGAGAAACCAAGATTCACCACTGATCGTGGTGGATATGGGTCTTTGCATCTCTGATTGACTTTTAGTGGGCATGGTAGTTGTTTGAGGTAGAAGAGGTTTGAGATAGAGTAAAGAGAGAAGATGTTAATTTCAATCTAATAATTGAATCGAATATTCCCATAGGGTTGTTGCAACCAACTATTTTGGCACCAAAGATATGACAATGAGTAGATTTTAGGGGGTGGTGGATTTGTTTTTAGGTCTGAGATAGAATGAGAGAAGAAGTAAGAAATAAGAGATAACAAAGAAGAGTGAAGAGAGAGAGAAAAAAAAAAGAGTTGGAGAATGAATAACTGTCCTTAACGCTGTTAGGGATCAAATTGTGTTAGGACCAAGTTAGTTAGTTTTGAAAAGTCTTGAACTTTCTTGGCATTAGTCCAAACCTCAAGGTTAGTTTATGTATTTTACCCATAATTATATTTTTATACATGTAGAAGCAATTGTATATACTATTTTTTTTTTTTTTTTGGTTATACAAGATAGAATTTCTAATCTAACATAATCTAATATAAGTGTATATGTGTGTGAAACTCCCTCTTAGAGACTCCGACCCTTACCCCTCACACTCCACAAGCATTTATACTTGTGGAGTGATAACCGCACCAAGGGCATGTTGTGGTATATACTATTATGTATTCAAGTTGAGTGTCATAATCTTAAGCACATTATTTTGTTTGAATTTGTTTTTCTTAATATACTTATGCATATTTTATTTTTTGTAGAAGTATTTTGAACTTTTTGTCCCCCTCAAGTTATTTCTAACTTTTATTTTTATTTTTATAATAATTCAAAGCCCACAATTTTATTCTAACACTTTACTTTTAGCCAATAAAATATTAAAGTGATTTGGTTATATTGCGATTCAACCAAAAAGTAAAAGAAATCCACATATTTCCTTCATTGTGTCTAGGAGACTAAGAGGAGATTTTATATTTTATATTATTTTATTGAGATTAAATTATATAAGGATGAGGTGTAAAACTCATGTTTTACACCATCCAATAAGTGATTGCCACATCAGCATTTTACTTAAAATTCAATACATCTTATCACACCTAATAATATCTCAACAAATTTCCAATTTGGTTGGATTTATATATGAGTATTAGAATCAATTGAGTATGATTATGTTTATTCTTAAATATGTGATAAGATGATGTGGCATGTTAGAATTGGAATGGAAAAGCATAAGTTTTACACCACCTCCTTATAAAATTTAATCTCTATTTTATTTACATCGCTTTTGCAAGTTGTGAGCAATGACCAACCCCATATATCATACATCTTTTACATGACTATACTACACTTTTGTGTCAAGCTATTGGAGAAAATGAGAAATATATTTAAGTTTCTTCCAAATTGCTCTATTTCCTTTTCCCAAAATAATCTAATATCTTTTTTCCCCAAAAATTTTAAAATCTTTAGGAAAAAGAGCAATTAGGAAGAAACTTAAATATATAAATAGTTGAGTTCAAATTGTTCATAAAGAGTAATTAGGAAGAAACTTAAATATATAAACAAGTGAGTTCAAATTGTTCATACAGAGAACAAAGAAGTTGATTTACAACTATAACAAATGAAACTTTTCACCCGTCTTATGATTATATATTCGTATATTTGACATGTTAGCATACATTAAATTTCCATTTGAGAACTTTGAACAAAATTTGTTCCCTCTAGTTAATGCCTGTGAAGATCTAAGAAAACTATAAGTCTAGAAGTAAAGGTACAGAAACCTAAGATGATGTGGAGACGCCACTTCTCCCAAATCCTGCAGTCCTGATCAAATAGACTTTTTATTGAGTTATTATCCACAGAAATTTTCTTGTTTAATAGATGAAGAGTCTCTTAAACCTTGCGCATAAAATGCTGAGCTACATTATGATTGCTGTTCAAAACGTTGATGCCCTTTGCACTTAGAAAGAGCTGGTTTTGGGGCATCAAAAGCTGTGCTGCGAACTCTATTGCTGATGCAGTGCAAGAAGCTGTAGTGGAAGCTTCTATCCAAGCAAGGAGCCTTGCTTATCAGCAAATTTTGTTACTCAATAACTGCAACAAGCTAGTGCTAGTCTTCAGCTGGTTGAGAAAGCCGGATTGGAAGGAAAGGACTATGATGGCAGACTTTACTCACCTTCAGCAGTCTGGTTTAGTAGCTAAGTTGATTTTTGTTCCTAAGGTTATCCTTAATAATGTTTGGAAGTTAGCTGTGATGGCTACTGAAGTGCCAACTCACTATTGTTGGCCTAATACGGATCAGTTTGTAAGCTAACTATGGCTGTTTTCTTTCTCTGGTATTAAAAAAATAAAAATAAAAATAAAAATTTGAAAGATCTGGTTGGCCGTTGGAAATTTGAGGAAGAAAAGGGAAACTAATTTAAACTGGCAAGAGTAAGCAACGATTTTAACTTTTAAGCACAATGTTTTTGCATTTCTAGGTACTATCAAAACATTTACAAAGCTTTTACATATTCCACGTACAGCATATCATGAAAATGATCAAACAATGAAACGAACATAGTACCAATATTAATTACTATCCTATATAGGGACCAAGATCACAATTTAGCCAGAAATCTCAATGGACTTGACATCAGGCTTCTTCACCTCCAACTTACCGCTGCTACGCTTCACTCTATGCCACGTCTCTTTGTTCTCTTCCTTAACCACTTTCCTCTCTCCGCTTATCTGGAGCACTCTGTAATCTTCAACTTCGACCTTTACTTCCTCTTTCTTAAGCCCTGGAAGATCAACTTTGAACACATGGGCTTTTGAGGTCTCCTTCCAATCCACTCAAGTATTAACCAAAGCAGAAGTTTCTCCTGAAGACTGAGATTCAGGTGAGAATGGGAAATCCTTAAAAGGGTCCCAAATCTCAAGCCAGAATGGGTCCAAGATGTTGGTTCGGCGGCAAAGAAGCTTGGAATCAGCGACATCTTAATTAATAGCTCGAATAGAGAGAAAACCTTTAGGGACAATACTCTATCATATTGATTGAGATCAAAAGGAGAATCTATTTAAGCTTACTTGTGGGACTAGGATGCTGATTTTGAATAGGGGATTGGACCTGGGGCACGTGCAAACTCCATGAACCTATGAGTAGTAGACCCACGTGCAAGCTACAAGCCCAGAAAATAACACCCTAATAATTAATTTGATGTTTGTCTCCTAAGTTTAGGTAAACCATGAAATCCATCTTAACTCATTTAATGCTAACTGACAAGATCTCTTAGATTTCATTTAGTAAGTTCTTAAGAAAAAATTATTAAATAGTCAAAAAAGTATTATAAATGTGTATTTTTTTCTCTCACATGAATTGTAAGTCTTACCATAAATTTAATTAATAGAACCTATAATTATATGAGAAGAGTGAATACACATTTATAGTACTTCAAAAGTACCCAATAATTAGCGGTTCTTAAGCGATCATTTCTTCTAGTAAAGCATAATTTGACAGAAAAACTCTCAAAATTAATTTTTGGACCAGACGACATTGGATACAGAGGAAAATTAGGATCTATCATTTTCCGAATTCCAGACCTCAATTTTCTTATTCGAAAAAAAAATAAAATAAAAGGAAAATAAAAATCCAACTTTCTCTTTGGTCATTTACCCCTCATGCATGTTTGCTTGACAACAATGTGAACCTTTACCATGATATTCAACTATCCTTTTTATCTAGAAGCGTAGCTGAGAATTTCAAAAAAATACGGAATCCATTTATTCTTTTAATAAATAAATATTACTTTATGGCTCTTTAATTAAATTTTAATTGACCTTATGATTTATAAGAGTCACATCTTTATTTATAACATATTAATGATGCTCGACCGTTTAGCAAAAAAAAAAAATATATATATATATATATATTAATGATGCTCAACCATACTTTTGTTCTAGAAGGTCTAGGTCTACAAGGAATGAGATTTTAACTTTCTCAATAGATAATTTAAGCTTTACAAAAATATTGGATCTTACTGTGTTTTACATTTGTAGCCCAATTTTGTGATGGAAAGAAGAATGGTTGGGGGCTAGCATAGTAATAGTCAAAAATATTTAAGTATGCCCAATAATTTGTTTGTGACGTTTGCAAAATAAATAGGTGTTATTTAAATAATATTAGGTGTAAAAAAAAAAATGTACCCTAACAACAGCAAAGCAAATATTTGTGGTGGACACTAAAGCAAGCAACAGCAAAGAAGAAGACTTTAGAAGTAGCGAAGAAGAAGATTGAATACTTTAGAGGCCAAAAATGGAGAAACAACATTGGCAAAAATGAAAAATGCAGAGAGAGTATGAGAGCAAGCAAGACAAAGAATAAGAACAAAAAGATGGCGGTGTAATCTCATCTGATAGCATCTCATGTGGTTGAAGTTTCAGCCTTCAAAACTTCTAACTGTTTGACCTGTGAAAACCGTTTGCAATTTTCAAACTCAAAAGGTTCAACCCCAGTCGGAACGGTTCACTGACTTTCTCACATAAGCCGATTCTTGAGGTTTAAAGAATTGTGTTGATGAACAGTTTCTAGTTTACCCAGCCGGACCGTACAATCCAATCTGGGTTTCAAAACCATGGTCTAGAAAACAAATGGTTTGTTTAGATGGAAGGGAGAAGAAGGAGTAATGGAGGGAAGTAAAATAGACTTAAGAGGATATTTTTTATTATTTTATTATTTTATTTACATTGCTTTTGCAAATTATGAGCAATGATCAACCCCATATATCACACATCTTTCACATGACTATACTACTCTTCTGTGTCAAGCTATGGGAGATAAATATTTTTCTTCCTAATTGCTCTATTTCCTTTTCCCAAAATAATTTAAGATCTTTTTTCCCCAAAAATTTTAATATCTTTAGGAAATACCGAAATAGAGCAATTAGGAAGCTAAGTTCAAATTGTTCATAAAGAGCCATTAGGAAGAAACTTAAATATATAAACAGCTGAGTGCAAATTGTTCATAAAGAGAACAAAGAAGTTGATTTACAGCTATAACAAATGAAACTTTTCACCCGTCATATGATTATATATTCATACATTTGACATGTTAGCATACATAAAATTTACATTTGAGCACTTTGAATAAAATTTGTTCCCTCTAGTTAACGCCTGCAAAGATCTTAGAAAACTATAGGTCTAGAAGTAAGCGTACAGAAACCTAAGATGACGTGAAGATACTACTTCTCCCAAATCCTGCGGTCCTGATCAGAAAGACCTTTTTATTAAGTTATTATCCACATAAATTTTCTTGTTTAATAGACGAAGAGTCTCTTAAACCTTGCGCCTAAAATGCTAATTATGATTGCATATCAAAACGTTGATGCCCTTTGCACTTAGAAAGATTTGGTTGGCCGTTGGCAATTTGAGGAAGAAATGGGCAACTAATTTAAATTGGTAAGAGTATGCAACGGTTTTAACTTCTAAGCACAATGTTTTTGCATTTCTTGGTACTTTCAAAACATTTACAAAGCTTTTACATATTCCCCGTATAGCATATAGCTGGGGACACATCATGAAAATGATCAAACAATGAAACGAACATAGTACTAAAATTTATTTTATACAATCAGAATTTAAGGCCTATGTTTATATTAATTACTATGCCATATAGGGACCAAGATCACAATTTAGCCAGAAATCTCAATGGACTTGACATCAGGCTTCTTCACCTCCACCTTAGGAATCGTCACAGTAAGAACGCCATTCTCCATTGCAGCCTTAACTTGATCCATCTTAGCATTTTCAGGAAGCCTAAACCTCCTTAAGAACTTGCCGCTTATCTGGAGCACTTTGTCATCTTCAACTTTGACCTTTACTTCCTCTTTCTTAAGCCCAGGAAGATCAGCTTTGAACACATGGGCTCCTGGTGTCTCCTTCCAATCCACGTGGGTATTAACCAAAGCAAAAGTTTCTCCTGAAGACTAAGATTCAGATGAGAATGGGAAGTCCTTAAAAGGGTCCCAAATATCAAGTGAGAATGGGTTCAAGATGTTGGTTCGGCGGCTACCAAAGAAGCTTGGAATCAGCAACATCTTAATTAAGAACCAGAATAGAGAGAACCTTTGAAGAAGTGGTTGTTTGTTGGGAATGCTTACAATGACACTTGCAAATTCTAACTGGTTTGAGAGAGAACAACGTGGTAGTGAATTTATAGGTTTGTGGGGATTCTTCCGAATATTTTCTTGGGAGTTCTGGTTGTTGTTATTCTTCTCTGCCTATCTTGACAAACTTTCGGGCCTGTTCTAATTGTTTAGACGAACATTCTAGTATCTTTGTGGACCTTCTGTGGATCTGGCCTACTGGGGTATTTCCTTGCGTTATTGATTCATGTAATTTTAATAGGAGACTGATTTTTTTTTTTTTTTTTTTGGGTGTGGTGGGGGGTGGTGAATAAGACTGATTTGTGTATTGGGCCTCTCTACAATAGTAGAATGCGCTTAAACGGATTTGGCAACATATTTAAACCCAGCCAAGATTATAAAATATGTAAATCTGCTTTTTTTTGGGAGGGGTGGTATTAACATTGGCCTAAACGAAATGTTTGTCAATATCTGAATATGCAATTTAATTCTTGTAAATTTTAAAAGCATTAAAATTTTAATCAGCATAAAATATACAGATCATTTTGAAAACAATGTAATTTGTTGTAAAAGTGGTATTTATTAAAACAATAATCTAAGAATACAAAAGTTATCACTTTTTTTGCATCTGCTATTACAACTTGTTGTGATTGTTACATGATAAAATTTGTTTCAGTGTTGGGCCCGTATAAAATAATGTTGCTGCAATAAACTGTTATTTTTTTTAGACATGTTCCAATTGAAACTTAACACCTTAAAATATATATATATATATATATATAAAATCAATTCCATAATTTTTTTTAAGGACTCTAGATTCATAATGAATAAAAGTAAGGAGAAGTAACAGAAGTAAACTAAGGTATATTTGGTAATTTACTAATGAAGTTGTATAGTTGAGGGGGGCGTAAATGAGTTGAGTTAAGTATTAAAAGTTTAGGAGTGATTTATATACTTTTCTTTAGAACATGAGCAAGTTTGAGAACACCAGCAAGCTAAAATACATATTCAAGTTTAATTCATTTTCTTGTCAAAGAAGTTTAGTTTACTCACGAACTATTAGATTAACTTATTCTTTTTCCATATATTAAATACCTGAACTAAAATTTTGTACCACCTTCACAATTTTGTAATAATAACTAATAATAATCACCATTGGCGAGTGTGGTGCATTGATAGAAAGCACTCAAAAAGATCCATCACTTCAAACCAAGCTTGACCTATACTTCCTAATAAGAAAAAAATCATGGTAATATGGTTGACCTGTAGCACACTTTGCTTTGCACTGGTGGTAACTATGAGCTTACCTAAAAGCCTAAGTGGCAATATATCGTGGGGCATGGGACAATGATTACACATGCGAGCCCTTTTTTTTTGTTTTAAAAAAAATCATAAATAATATATTATATTATATCATATTAAAGTCAACGCACAATCTGTACTCAAATTTGTTTTTAATTGTTGCTTAATTTTGCTTTATATGTCCAATTTAATTTTTTTTATTTGGATGCCAAGTGAGTCATTCATAATACTAAACGCGAAAGCAAAGATGACCACTTCACTCAACTAGGTAAGACTACTTTATCATTACTTCAATTAAGTGGTTGTGTGAGCATAGGTTACAACCTAGTTAAAGTTAAAATTACATTATTTGAGTTCATGAGATAGATTAATTTTTGTTTGTAAACTTATATAAATTAGATTTACCTAGTACTATAAAAAATTATATATAATTATTTACTACAAAATAAAATGTTTATATTATCAATAAACTACAAATAATAAGTTAACATATTATGAATATATATTTATATATATTTACAAATTATACAATCCAATTTTAAGTCTATGTAATTGTGCTTAAAGACCAAGTTGGTTAGTTTTAAAAAGTCTTGAACCTTTTTTACCTTAGCCCAAATCTCGGGATTAGTTTATATATTTTACCCATAATTATATTTTTATACATGTAGACATAGTTGTATATAATATTTTGTATTCAAGTTAAATGTCATAACCATGAGCACATTACTTTTTTTGAATTATTTTTCTTAATATAGTTATGCATGTTCAATTATATATATATATATATATATATAAATATTTTGAACTTTTTGTTTCCCGCGAGTTATTTCTTTGAACATTTGTTTTATAATAATTCAAAGCCCACAATTTTATTCTAACTCTTAACTTTTAGCCAGTAAAATATTAAGGTGACTTGGTTCTATTGCGATTCAACCCAATAGTAAAAGAAACCCACATATTTCCTTCCTTGTGTCTATAATTTTATTTACATTGGATTTGCAAGTTGTGAGCAATGACCAACCCCTTATGTATATCACATATCTTTCGCACGACTATACTACTCTTCTATGTCAATCTATAGGAGAAATATATTTAAGTTTCTTCCTAAATTTGTGGTAAATAAATGAATATAAACAGTTGAGTTAAAATTGTTCATAAGGAGGACAAGGAAGTTTATTTACAACTATAGATATTAGAGATATACATACACCAACAAATTAAACTTTTCACCCGTCCTATGATACTTTATTCATAGATTTGCATGTTAGCATACATAAAATTTCCATATAAACACTTTGAAGAAAATTTGTTCCCCCTAGTTAATGCCTATGAAGATCTAAGGAAACTAATTAAGATGATATGTGAGAGATACTACTTCTCTCAGATCTTGCAGTGCTGATCAGACAAGTGCCCGTTTGTTTCAACGTTTTAACAGGTAGGTTATTATTAACTAATATTGGTGAGAAAAAAATAATTTTTTTAGAAAGAGAAAAAAATAATTTTAATAATACGTTCAAATTAAAATCAGTATCAATTTTTATCACAATATTTTTACAATACTTTTACAATAAATCTTAAGTTGCAGGTTATTATTAGTTAATATTAGTGAGAAAAAAATAATTTGTTTAGAAAGAAAAAAAAATTGTAATAGTACGTTTAAATTAAAAGCAGTATAAATTATCGCAATACTTTCACAATAAATCTTAAGTGGTAGGTTATTATTAGCTAATATTTGTGAGAAAAAAAAATAATTTCACAATATTGATTTAAGTATGAAATAAAATCTCTTATATATACATATTGTTCTTTTTGGCAATTTATCTTTCAAACTGTCACTTTTATAAGTGCTAACCGAACATTCAGTTTTTTCAAAAAAATACCTTTTAATAACTTTTATCAAACACTCAGCTTTTTAAAAAATCACTTTTTCATTATGCACTTTTTCAAAAAGTTGAACCAAACTCACCCATAAGACCCTTTTATTGAGGTAATATCCAAATAATTTTTCTTGTTTAATAGATGAAGAGTCTTTTATACCTTGCGCATAAAATGCTAAGCTACATTATGCATGATTGCTGATCAAAACGTTGATGCCCTTTGCACTTAGAAAGATCTGGTTGACCATTTGGCAACTTGAGGAAGAAAGGAAATCTAATTAAAACTGTTAAGAGTAAGCACCAATTTTAATCACAATATTTTTGCATTCCTTAGTACTTGGAAAACATTACAAAGTTTTTACATATTCCCCGTACAGCATTTACTTGGGAGGACAAGTCATAAACAATGAAACAAACATTGAACTAAAATTTATTTTATGCAATTAGAATTTAAGGCCTATGTTTATATTAACTATGCTATATAGGGACCAAATCACAATTTAGCCAGAAATCTCAATGGATTTGACATCAGGCTTCCTCACCTCCACCTTAGGAACAGTCACAGTAAGAACACCATTCTCCATGAAAGCCTTAATCTCATCCATCTTTGCATTCTCAGGAAGCCTAAACCTCCTCAAGAACTTGCCGCTGCTGCGCTCCACTCTATGCCACGTGTCTTTCTTCTCTTCCTTCTCCATTTTCCTCTCACCGCTTATTTGGAGCACTCTGTCATCTTCAACTTCAACCTTCACTTCCTCTTTGTTGAGCCCAGGAAGATCAGCTTTGAACACGTGGGCTGCTCGGCTCTCCTTCCAATCCACGCGGGTGTTAACCAAAGCAGAATTTTCTTTTGCAAACTGAGATTCCGATGAGAATGGAAAATCCTTAAAAGGGTCCCAAATCTCAAGTGAGAATGGGTCTGAGATGTTGCTTCGGCTGCTACTAAAGAAGCTTGGAATTAGCGACATCTTAATTAGGAACTATAGTACAGAGAAAACCTTTGAAGTTTGATGAAGTAGTTTGTTGGGATGCTTACAATGGCACACGATTTCTGACTGGTTTGATAGAATACAGAGCGGTAGTGAAATTTATAGGTTCGCGGAGGATTCTTCAAGTATTTTCTCAGGAGTTCTGGTTATTAGTCTTCTCTGTTTTTCTTGACAAACTTTCGGGTCGGTTCTAATTTTCCAAACGAACGTTCTAGTATGATCTTTGCAGACCTTATGTGGATCTGGCCTACTTGGGTATTTCCTTGCGTTACTGATTCATGTATTGGGCCTCTCTACAATTGCACTTACACGGATTTGGCAACATATTTAAACCCAACCTAGATAATAAAAAATGTGTGTATATATGTTTGTCTATATATATATATATTTGGGAGGGGTGGTATTAACTGATTAACGTTGTCAAAAAAAAAAAAAAAAAAAAAAGGAAATGTGTGTCAATAGCTGTATATGCAATATTAATTCTTGTAACTTTTAATAAAAGCACTAAAATTTTAATTAGCGTAAAATAATGGATCATTTTGAAAACAATGTAATTCATCATAAAAGCGGTATTTATTTAAACAATAATTTAAGGGCAAAAAAAAGTAAAAGGTTCTCACTTTTTTTAATCTACTATTATTACAACTTGTGATTGTTACACAATAAAATTTGTATCAATAGTTGGCACATGTAAAATGATGTTGCTTCAATTTAAACTTTTTTATTTTAGAACCGCTCCAATTGAAACTTAACACCTTAATAAATTGTGACAAAATTTGTGTATCTAACATTGTTCTTATTAAAAGTTGCAGCAAATCAAGGAAGAAGGAAAAATCATAATTGGCATGGAAATGTATATATACACACACAAACACACAATCAATCCCATAATTTTTTGAAGGACTCTGGATTAGTAATGAAGAAAAGTCGAGAGAAATAACAAAAGTAGACTAAGGTATGTTTGAGTAATTTACTAATGAAGTTGTATATTTATGGGTTTGTAAATGAGTTGAGTTGAGTATTTAAAGTTGAGTTAAGTTTACGCACGAACTCTTTGGTTAACTTATTCTTTTTCTATACAGTAAACACCTTAACTAAAATTTTGTTCCTCCTTCACAATTCTTTAATAATAATTAATAATAATTACCATCAACGGGTTTATGCAAGAATAGGAAGCACTTGAAAAGACTCATAACTTCAAACCAAGTGTCAAGAGATTGTGAGTTCGAGTAATAGCACCTTACTTTGCACTAGTGGTAATCATGAACTTACCCAAAAGCCTAAATGGCAATATATCATGGGGCATGTGGCAATGATTACACATAGAAGCCCTCTTATTTTTGTTCTAAGAAAAAATCATATATAATATAATATATTGAAGTCAAAGCACAATCTTTATTTAATTTTTTTAATTGTTGTCTAAGTTTTCTTTACATGTCTAATTTAATTTTCTTTATTTTGATGCCAAATGAGTCGTTTATAATACTAAATGCGAAAGCAGAGATGACCCCTTCACTCACCTTGATAAGATTACTATATTGTTCCTTCAATTAAATGTTTGTGTAAGCATTGGTTACAACCTAGTTAAAGTTAAAATTACATTATTTAAGTTTCATGAGATAGACTAATTTTCATTTGCAAGCTTATAAAAATTAGATTTACCTAATGCTATAAAAAATATATATAATTATTTACTACAAAATAAAATATTTTATATTATCAATAAATTACAAATAATAAGTTAACATATTATGAGAACACACACACACACACATATATATATTTACAAACTTATAAAATTCAATTTTAAGTCTATGTAATTATTTTTTATGCATGTTTAAATATATATATATATATATATATTCAAATCTAGTATTTGAGCCTCATATTAATGAGCTTGTTCACAAGCACTTGATTATGTTTGAGTTTAAGTTATTTACTAAATAAAAAGTATAAACAATTTTTGAAAGTTGAGTCTAAATTATTTATATATAGTTTAATTCATTTACAACCTTCCCATTAGAAAAATACATACACCAACAAATGAACTTTCTCATTTATCATATAATTATAATCATACAATTGACATATTGTACATATAAAAAAAAAGATCATACTAAATGCATAAAACTCTCACTTTTTGCAAGATCTAAAAGAGATTATAATAACCTTACCTCTAATTTGTTTTACAAAGGCCAGTTCCAAAGCTCAAGTTGGAAAAACCGGCTACTACTTTTGCTAAAACATTTGTTATCATATGAAGGCTCAACGTCTATGTTGGCATAACATATCACTTTTAAGAAATTTCCCTATCTTTAGTTTGAACAAAATTTGTTCACCATAGGTAATCCATGGGAGTTTGGGAAACAAAAATATATTGAGGGCAGAGAAACGTCATGGAGGTGTCTCCTTAAAAGGAATGGTGGGTTTGTTATTCTGTTGGATGGGTAATCCTATCCTACATAATTAGTGGTAAGAGGTAAGGTAACCTATTAAATAGATGAAGAAGAGTCTATTAGCTTCCACACAAAAATGCTTATCTACATTTAGATCTTAATTATTAAGGTATTGAATAGATGAAGCCATGAAGAGGCTCACAGTCACAAGTCACAGCTCCTACGGTGTTTTTTTTTTTTTTTTTTTTTTTTCGGGCATAGATCTTTTTATTAAAGTATCATCCGCAGATTTTTCTTGTTCTAAATTTTTAAAAGTTGAAGAGTCTCATACCTTCCACATTAAAAAAATAAAATAAAAATAAAAATGCTAAGATACATATAGATGGTTAATCGGAATGTATCTCAAAAAAAGATGGTTAATCGGAACATTGATGCGCTTCGATCGATCTTAGAGAGATCTGAAATTTGTTAGAATCCACAGAAGACTGATGGAATCATACACATTAAAGTATCTGATTGGATGTTGTCAATTTAAGGAAGAAAGTGAAAACAAACTGAAGAGAGTCGAAAACATTTTAAGTAATCTGTTTTTACATTCTTTAGAACTTTCAAAACAAACCAAAGCGTTTACATACTCCCCGGACAGGTAGTCGGGGACACATCTTGAAAATTATCAAACAAACATAAAACTAAACACCTTCCCAGAGCTATGCCTATTTATATTCTGCAATCAAAACTTTTATTTTTGAAATCTTCCGCAATCACAGATTAAGGCATATGCTTATATATTAATTACTATGGCAATATAGATACCAAAATCACAATTTAGCCAGAAATCTCAATGGACTTAACATCAGGCTTCTTCACCTCCACCTTAGGAACCGTCACAGTGAGAACACCATTTTCCATTGAAGCCTTAATCTGATCCATCTTTGCATTCTCAGGAAGCCTAAACCTCCTCAAGAATTTGCCGCTGCTACGCTCCACTCTATGCCACGTGTCTTTCTTCTCTTCCTTCTCCACCTTCCTCTCACCGCTTATTTGCAACACTCTGTCATCTTCAACTTCAACCTTCACCTCCTCTTTGTTGAGCCCAGGAAGATCAGCTTTGAACACATGGGCTTCTGGGGTCTCCTTCCAATCCACGCGAGTGTCAACCAAGGCAGAAGCTTCTTTTGCAAACTGAGATTCAGATGAGAACGGGAAATCCTTAAATGGATCCCAAATCTCGAGCGAAAATGGATCCAAGATGTTGCTTCGGCTGCTGCCAAAGAAGCTTGGAATCAGAGACATCTTAGTTACTAACTATTGTTAAGAGAAAACCTTAGAAGTTGTTGTTTGATGGGAAAGCTTACAATGACACCTGCGAGTTCAGATTGGCTTGAAAAGAAAGAATGTCTTGTGTATTTATAGGTTCTTTGGAGGATTCTTCAAGTGTTTTCTGGCGAATTCTAGTAGTTGTTTGTCTCCTCTGGTCTCGTTCCCGAACTTTATTGTTTGTCAATGAACTTTCTAGTTTCTCTAGCATCTTTGCGAACCTTCTGTTGGACCTAGCGAATCTAGCCCAGTGAGTACTTTTTTTTTTTTGAGAAAAGCCCAGTGAGTACTTAGTTGTGCCGCAATCCACAAATACCCGTACGTATTGAGCCTAATCCATTAGTCATCCAATGTCTTGTGAATGCATAATTATTATTAATATTAGACATGGCAAAACGGGTGAGAATTTTCTGACCCAACCCGACTCAACCCGAAAAATACTCGACCCGAACCTCATTTTTTTTACCCGAACCAAAAACGGGTTGACTCGTGACCCAACCCGTGTTTTTTGCGGGTCAACCCAACCCGAATCCGAACCAATTTTTTAAAACTTTTTTTTTTGATAAAAAAATAGTAAAACTAAAACAATATTGGTTTAATTGTTTATTGTGAACTTTAAGGAAACAATTGATACATTTACATAAATACATGCAAATTAATTGAAAGATAAATGATTAAACATTCTGTAATGAGTAAATATTTTTAGATATCAAATAACAAAGTACATGCCAAGATAATCTGGTTACAGTAGAGTTAAAAACACAGATTTAAAATTGTAGACATGTGAGAAACATTCACAAGTATGAAAATAGTGAAGCTAAAGTATCAAATTAGCATAAATTATGAATACCTAGACCTATTTTTTAATAATTTATGTCCAAAATAAACGGCTTTTTAAAATAAATTATGATATTTCCTAAAGTGTGTGTTGCTTAACAATAATATGATATTCATAAAAGAAATCATGTATAAATAAGTAAGCAATCAAATTTTAAAGTATATCTCAAATTGAAATAGAGTGTCAACCACAACTGATAATAGATTATAAAATTAATTTTTAAGATTGTAAATTTCTTATATGTTTTTATTCTTTATCAAATGAGTTATCCAATAAGTCATTTGCAATTTTGTTTTATATTTTGGAATGTTGATATTGTGTAGAAATAAAACTTGTATATTTGTTTTACTTATTTTTGTGTTATTTTGTTTTAGATAGTAATGTTAGGATTTGTATAATTTTAAAATTATTGAATAAGTATTAATAAGTTTAACTGAGTTCATTCTTGATACAAGTGGTGAATTCAAAATAATGCATTTTACATCAAGTAATTTGTTGCATAATTTTCCAAATGACAGATACATATTGTTTTCTTCATAAAAATTAAATTAAAAAAAATTCATGTGAAAATACGGGTCAACTCGACCCGACCCGCAACCCGATTGACCCAAACCCGATTTTTAACCCGCTTAAAATGACCCGTTTTGACCTGTGACCCGTTTGACCCGCAACCCGATTGACCCGACCCGAACCCAACCCGACCCGACTCGCCTGTTTTGCCATATCTAATTATTATCATTATTTTTTGAGAAAAAACCCAACCAACAAAAAAAAAAAAAAAAACATGGAAACTTATCACATGCTCTTGGTGCACAACGACTCAATATTTCCACCGTTCGTATAAATAATAAATCCAATTACAAGTTTAACTAATATTTTTTTTATACAAAATAACAGTTCTACTTTTATTTATGGAGTCATCATCACATCAAAAGTGTGTTGTAGGACAAGTTTAACTAATATAATCTCCTATAACGTGGAATACAAATCATGGGCGGCTCCACATTAAGCTCAGGGGGTTCAAATGAACCCCCTGAACTAGCCCAAAATATATATATATATATATATATATATATATTATAATGTAATTTTTTTTTGACCCCTTAAATAAAAATTTGAATACCCTAATTCTAAAATTTTGTTAAACACAATTGAAATAAGTTTGAATATGATGCTTTTAACAATATCTTGCCTTTTTTAAACACACAAAAAAGTCCAATAACAAACTAATTTGATCAAATTTTTATTTTTATTTTTTATAAAAAAGGCCTAACAACAAAATTATAAATTTGTTAATCTTAATTCTTAAACCTATAAAAAGCTCATTTAGATCTTAAAAAAATTTGAAATCAATCAATCAAATGAGAGATCAGTGGATGAATAATTGTTTGGCTATGTACATGGAAAAAAAAATGTAACTAATAGAATTGATAATGAAAATATTATGTAACAATTTCAAAATATGAAACCTTAAAGAAGGTAATTGTAAAACTTCTTGCATTTGGGTTTTTTTTTTTTTTTTTAATTCCAATATATTCAACTTCATTTTTGTTTTAGATTTTATATAATTTATGTTTCTCATTGCACCCTCTAAAAAATAATCCTAAAACCGCCATTGATACAAATAATCTTAAGAAATTATTGTATAGTCTTAGAGTATCAAAATTCGTACTTCCTCTTCTCACATAAATAATGGGTCTCACTAATTAAATTCATGGTGGACCTACCATTCATGTGAAAGGAGGGAGTACGCATTTATGATACCCCAGGAGTACATAATAATTTTCCAATAATCTTTACCTCTTTTTGTGTTCCACTTTATATTTCACTAATTACAAATTTGTCATGTGTTTTTTTTTTTTTTAATTTTAAACTCTGATTGTTTTATAAAGAAAGTTAAACAAATACATGGTAAGTTGTAATTGATGAAACATAAAGTAGAACACAAAAAATAATATAGAAGATTTATATTCTATATTAGTTAACTAATATTTTTTTTTTATACAAGATAACAATTCTACTTTTACTTGTGGAGTAACCATCGCACCAAAAGTGTGTGGTCGTCAAGTTTAACTAATATAATCTCCTATAACGTGAAATACAAATAATCTTGAGAAATTATTGTGTACTCTCAGAGTACCATAAATTCGTACTTCCTCCTCTTACATAAATAATGGGTCATACTAACTAAATTTATGGTGGACCTACCATTCATATGAGATCAGGAAGTACGCATTTATAATATTTCGGGAGTACTTAATAATTTTTTAATAATCTTTACCATTTTTTGTGTTCCACTTTATGTTCCACTAATTACAAATTTGTCATATGTTTTTTTTTTTTTTTCCATTTTAAACTTTGATTGTTTTATAATGAAAGTTAAATAAATATATAGTAAGTTGTAATTGATGAAACATAAAGTAGAACACAAAAAATAATATAGAAAATTTATATTCTATAACGTATGATGAAAGAGATCGACGCGATTTTAGTTCTTGAGCACTAAATAATTATTTTAAAATATATATATTTTCTCTTCTCAATAGTTTGTATTTAACAAAATTTGAGTGCAGGTGCATGAATATGTAACCCTATACAAAGTCATATTAATTCTTATCAATTGTTAAATATTGAAGTATTGAATGAAGACAAGTAACAGAATGCAAGGCTAGCTAGCGCATAGCATCAACTAGAGCTCTGTTGATGTGCTTGCCAAGACGAGTTGTATCAGGTAGAAGTTTTGTTATCCATTACACACCTCTGGATTACTCTGATGTATTTTCCAGTCGTTTAATTTGTACGATATATTGGTTAATGTCTTCTTCTTCTTCTTTTTAAACCAAAAACCCACAAAAAAGATAGCCCAATTATTTTAGGGCCCATTATTCCTTTCTTTTATTTTATTTGCCCCAAACCTGTGTAACTTTAATGGGAAATTTTGAAGGAGTGTACTGTGGGATTGAGATTTGAGATCAAAAAGGAGAATCTATTTAAGCTTACCTATGGGACTAGGATGCTGATTTGAATAGGGGCTTGGACCTGGAGCACTTGCGAATTCTATGAACCTATTAGTAGTAGACCCACGTGCAGGCTACAAGCCCAGAAAATAACGCCCTAATAATTTGTTGTTTGTCTCCTAAGTTTAGATAAACAAGTTTATTAAAAAAAAAAAAAAGTTTAGCTAAACCATGAAATCCATCTTAACTCATTTAATGCTAACTGACAAGATCGCTTTAGATTTATTAAGTTTTTAAGTGACCATTTCTTCGAGTAAAGCATTACGAAGCATGTTTAGCTAATTAAGAGCTGTTTGTTATTGTTGTTTAAGTAATAATTTTTAGTGTTTAAACAATATTACATATATTTTTACGTATTTTTTCATCCACACGTATTTCTAAAAAATACAAATAATATAACTAAAACAACAATACTAAACGGTCCTAAATTATCATATTTTAGAGTTAAACCAAATTGTTGCAGTGTCCGAAAAAACCAACTACACAAGGTTGTTATTCCTTCTAATGTCCAACAACTATAGGCCTTATTCACTGCTTAAAGTTGGATCATAGACGTTCCTTTGATCTTCTCTAGAGTTTGGACCAAATTAAAGCTTTAAACAACAACCCATCTACCCCGACCAAGCACATTAACCTTGTTAAGTCCCTTACTATTTAAAATATCAGAGTACATAAAATTAAATAAAAAGATTTAGGAGGGTGTCTGATAGCACAAGTAGGGTTCTCTCTCTCCCTCACCATCTCATTCCTTTTAACCTAACCTAAGCAACCTTTTATATTGTAATTGTGATTTGTTATATTATAATGAAAGCATTGTTTTAAATTAGTGCGATTTTCTATGAATGGTAGTTGATGAATCAAGGAAATTCACCAATAAGTCGCGCGATACTCCTTTCGCTCGAGTATTAAGTTGCACGAAAGAAAAGAGAAAACCTATCGAAGGACACCGGTGTGGTGCCGGCCAAACACCCTCCGAAGGTTAAGTCAGAAAATATTCTCACAACTCTAGAGTGCTAGAGAGGGTAAATTTTGCGTACCTTGGCTTGTGAGGGTATTGGGGTTTTTATAGTAGCATAAGGTTGACATCCCTTTCTTGGGGCGGAAGTCTTTTCCTTATAGGAATCTCCTTGTAGAATCCTAAACGTGATGAATAAATCTCCCCTTCTTGCGGAAGATCTTTACCAAATATGTAAGATTTCCGGAGTCCTATTAGCGCAAGGACTCTGTTTGGGCCCTTATGAGAATGGGTAAAAATATCCCCCATGAAGAGCCGAACAGGCCCATGGACAATTAGCTCACCTTCCTTCACTCCGTCTATATCCGGCCCGTTCACATCAGGATCGTCCACTAGAGGCCCGTGCAAATGACGGATCCGCTTGTTAGGGCGTTCGCGGACCGTATTCGGTCCATCCATTCACATAAATCATTTCAAGGTATTTTGTCCCTTTCAGCTGCCCCCTCACCCGATGGGTCCGTCAAGAATAATGAACGGACCCATGGGGTGACGGATCTAAAACTCGGTTAGGCATTCAGGACACCTATGTCCGTAAATTTTCATCCGTACACTGTTGGGCCAGGAGCTGATGCATTAATGTGTTGTGCCAGGTGTCATCCTGTCAATGGCTGTTGTCTTGGAACGAGGCGTCGCTTCATCTTCCGTGCACTTCCCTTATAAATATCAGTCCTCCACCCCTCATTTTCTCACTTGTTGCTTAGAAGAAATTGTCAGAGCGAGTCCATCACGTCTGTCAGAGAACAATCCGTTCACTCATGCATCCGTCACCTGTCACATCTTGCTCCAAGTTTCTGGTGAGTTATTTTATACCCGTTCTCTCTTTTCCTTTTGCTTTTATTTGTACTTTATGTGTCCGTCGTTATTTGCAACCCCGTCAGAGTCTTAGGTTCTGTCATTACATGTAGGCCATGTCTAATGCGTCAAGTAACCAGTCGGTCGTTCGCGATGGGGCGGATTACGAAGGGGTATACCCGTCAGGTCCCAAAGACCACAACGTCCCAAGCGAGAGTAGTCCGTCATCATCTTCCTTGTCCTCAACACATGAGGGCTTGGAGATGATCGAAGTCCAAGAGGTGTCAGATGACGAAGAGCAACTAGTGAGGTCCGTCGTGGGGGTTGATGGACTAAGGGAGTTCATCTTGCCCCTAGAGTGGATGGTCCACGCTTTCACGTTAACCATCAAAGAGGGTCACTTCAATACCCTTAGGGACCGCTACCAAATTCCAGACCACATCCCACTTCGTTTACCGTATAAGTCAGAGAAATGTTACTACGAAGGAGTTAACGGAGTGGGTGTGTACGAGCAAGTGCTTAAGGCTAGTTTGAGGTTCCCGTTGAGTTCGCTACATCGCGAACTCTTAAGCTATTTAGGCATCTCCGTCAGCCAGGTGTCCCCCAACGCCTGGAGAGTCTTTATTGCTATGAAGGTCCTATACGGAGCCATGTCAGACGGAGCGAGGAGGCTTTCAATAAAAGAATTTCTTCATTGCTACCGTCCAGACGAGATTGATAAGTCAAGGGGTATGTACAGCTTTGTTCCTAGGAGTCTCGTTCTGAAAGTCATCTATGAGACCCCGGACTCAAATAGGGACTGGAAGAGTCGTTCTTTCTTTATGGAAGGAGAGGATTAGATGTGTCATCTAGGGGAGACGGACTTCATGCCCGTCGACACAGTTTGGGGCATTTTAAACTCATCTGGTATGGTCCGTCAGAAATCACTCTGTACATCTATGTAATTTGTAATGTTTCTAACCTCCGTCTTCTATGGTGCAGTTCGACGGTGTCCATAAATCACGCTTGAGGAATTCAGTTTCCTTGAGAGAATTTTTTTCCAAGACAACACCAGAGGAGAGGACGTGGGCCAAGCTCGTCAACTTCAATACTATTTACTGGTATTGTGACGGTCCCAAGCCCACCCAAGCGGTTTTAAAGTACGAGAAACAGACCCGTCTGCGTAAGTCCGTCTACTCTCATGACCTTTTTTTTATTATTATTATTGTTCCTTAGTCCGTCATCCTTTTTCAGAGATGGAGGATGTGAAGAGACGAGCAGCCATAAGACTTCAAGCTGCGAAGAACAAACAGGCAGGGACAGACCCTATAGGGACGAGCTCCAGCAAGCCATCTCTAAAGCGGAAACTGCCTGTGAAAATCGACCGTTGACCTAAGCAGCCCAAGGTCTCCTTGGACCCGGTCCTCGGCTTGATGGCTAAGGGGAGTAAGTTCGTTACTCCGGCCAAGCACAGTAAGGGCAAGGGGCTGATGACGGGTCAGCCAGGCGAGTAGAAAAAACCACCTGTCTTACTTCGCGAGGATTCCAAGTACGCCTTGGAGAAGCTGTCGTCGATCATTACCACCGACGACTACGAGGATCTTGGGAATCACTCGACGGAGGCGATGGGGGAGACAGGCCTCTTCAGCATTACCCAGGTAATTATTCCGTCGTCCTTAATTCATCCGTTCATCATCATTTTTTTTAACTTATATTGTGCTCATTTATTTCCGTTGTCCCTCAGGCTATGATCATGATGAAAGGCCTTATGGGACGGTGTCTCAACCACGAGACGACCATTGGCTGGATTCGTGAGAAAGCTAAGGCAATGGAGGGGGAGCTAATCGACCTAAAGGCCTGGAAGGTCACTCAGGAAAAGAAGCTGAGGATGGTCGAGACGGCCTGGGAAGAGGCCGCTCAGCTGGTGGAGAGTTTGAAAAAAGACTTGGTGGACAAAGACAATGAAGTCTGTCATGCCAAGGAGGAGGCCGTACGCAAGTATCGCGACTCCACTGAGGTTATCGCGGAGCTGAGTCTGGTTTACAACGACGGGTTCGACGACGCCCTCCGTCAAGTGAGGAGGTTGTACCCAGAGCTGGACTTGTCCACCGTTACTGTCGCTGCCCCCGAGCCGTCCACTGCCCAGCCCGTTCAGTCGGAGGACACTGATGCTCTTTTTGATGAGGATGGCCTTGTCCGTGAAGCTCCCATGGATCACACTACTGCGGATAGCAAGGGCAAAGATGTTGGGGACCGTCCAGATGAAGAGGGAGATGGAGCTTAAATATTTCACTTTGTAATAACTTAGTTTTTTTTAGTTTTTTTTTTTTTTTTTTTTTTGGTTTGTAAGTGTGGAACAATTTTTAACACCCGTCATGTTCACGGGGTTTATATAAACATTGACCGTTCAGTAGGTTTATTTTTAGGCTGGGTCCGTTGACCTTCTGTTTTATTCTTCATGGAATGCATATCTTTATCTTTAAAGTATATTTTCATTCTTAAGTGAGCTCTGTCCTGCTTATTGTGGTACCTTCTTCCATTACTTGTTGTCATCCCTTTGGATGATTTGTGTGACTTGGAAAGACTTTGCATATGAATGGTCCGTTTATTATTGAACATGTCCGTCATGCAAAACTTGAAACCACCCGTTGGGCCGACTGATTGTTGTACTAGTCCATCGAGTATCTTTGTTTAGTTCCCTTTACAAGGTCCATCCAACTAGTGGACGTTATCTAGGGTTTGTTCATTACGCGGGCTTAGTAGTATCCGTCTAGTTTGGTTGACCCATCCGCTTATGGGCGACGCTAACGATTCGTCCACTATTTGGCCTAAAGGTTTTCATTCCTCTAGGATGGTCCATCCATTTCAGGGATAATTAGTTCGCCCTTTATCTGGACTTAAGCTCTCATCCTTTTATTGTGATCCGTCCACTTGGTGGACAGATTTATTGGTCCGTCCATTATCTGGACTCAGGTTTTCATCCTCTTGGGATGATTGGTCCGTCTTGTGAACAGCGGACTGGTTTTTCATCCTTTTATAGATGATCCGTCCATTTCGTGGACAACCTTATTAGTCTGTCCATTGTATGGATTTTAGTTTTCATCCTCTTGGGATGATCCGTCCATTTTGTGGACAGTTTTATTGGTCCGTCCATTGTATGGACTTTAGTTTTCATCCTCTTGGGATGATCCGTCCATTTTGTGGACGGTTTTATTGGTCCGTCCATTGTATGGACTTTAGTTTTCATCCTCTTGGGATGATCCGTCCATCTTGTGGACAATCTTATTGGCCCATCCATTGTCTGGACTTAAGTTTTCATCCTCTTGGGATGATCCGTCCATCTTGTGGACAATCTTATTGGCCCGTCCATTGTCTGGACTTAAGTTTTCATCCTCTTGGGATGATCCGTCCATCTTGTGGACAGTCTGTGATATTGAATTAAATAGACTAAGCAGGAAAAATTTTGTTGCCTGAAAGAAGTCTTTATAGGAAAATGGTGCTTGCCCCCTTAGGCTTAAAAAGGCACTAGTAGAGAGGTTTGTTCAAAGTAAAAGCATAGAAAGGTAAAAATAATTGTTCAAAATAAAAACTACTGAAAACTTTAGAAATGAGCTAGAATGCTTGCAAGGGGTGGATGTCTCTTCACGTTGCATCTATTGGTAGTACCTCCGTAGGTGCTCAGTGTTCCATGGGTTTTGCAGTTTCCGTTCGTCCATGGTTTCGAGATGGTAGGTTCCCTTTCTCTGCCAAGATGAGATCTTGTAAGGCCCTTCCCAGTTTGGGCCAAGTTTTCCTTGCGAGGGGTCTTTAGCTGCTCCCATTACCTTCCGAAGCACAAGGTCTCCGATCTGGAAGTCTCTGTGTCTGACTTTGGAGTTGTAGTACTTTGCCATGAGGTTTTGGTATCGAGCTATCCTTTGTTCAGCTGTAGCCCGGACTTCGTCGACTAGGTCTAGCTGTAGCCGCAAAGCCTCTTCATTCTTGCCTTCGTCGTAGCTCTCCACTCGATAGGTTGTTAGACCTATTTTCGCTGGAATGACGGCCTCGCTCCCGTATGTCAGTCAGAATGGCATTTCCCCTGTGGGCGTTCTTACCATCGTGCGATACGCCCATAGGACACTTGGTAACTCGTCAGGCCATATACCTTTTGCCCCCTTGAGCCGGGTCTTGATGATTTTGAGTAGGGACCGGTTTGTGACTTCCACTTGGCCATTTGCCTGTGGATGTGCGGCCGATGAGTAGTGATTCCTAATGCCTAACTCTGAGAAAAAATCTCGGAATGCCTTGTTGTCAAACTGTTTCCCATTGTCGGAGACGAGGACCCTTGGTATCCTGAATCTGCATATGATATTCCTCCATACGAAACCTCTGATGTTTTTCTTTGTGATAGTTACTAGAGCTTCCGCTTCGACCCACTTAGTGAAGTAGTCGATCCCTACGACCAAGAATTTCAGCTGTCGCGCGGCCGTTGGGAGAGGGCCCATGATGTCTAGTCCCTATTGGGCAAACGGCCAAGGGGCCGTCATGGGTGTCAACTCTTCAGTTGGTTGCCTAATTAGGTTACCAAACCTTTGACATTTGTCGCAGATCTTGACGTAAGTTTGCGCGTCCTTCTGCATGGTTGGCCAATAGTATCCTACCCGGATCAGTTTGTGTACCAGAGACCGCGCCCCTGAATGGTTTCTGCAGATGCCTTCATGGACCTCTCTCATTACATAGTCAGCTTTCTCGTGACCCAAACACCTCAGATATGGTCATGAGAATCCCCTCTTGTATAAGACGTCGTTGATTATTATGAACCGTGAAGCCCGGACTTTCAACTTTCTGGTCGCGTCCTTGTTGTTCGGGAGTGTGCCTTCCTTTAGATAGGCCATTAGGGGCGTGGTCCAATCGTATTCTGGATTTATTTCCTGCACTTCCGTCTCACCATTGATGGTCGAGGAGTTCTGGATGAACGATAGCACCCGGTCGGGGGTCGTCATGGCCACAGCGGAGGCGGCTTTTGCAAGCCGGTCTACACATTCATTCTCCGTCAGGGGTTTGAATTACCACCCCGGCGCCTCCAGCTAGCTTGTTTGATGATCCATTCGTATGGATGTTCCACAGTCTAAAGGCTTGTGGCTCCTGCTGCCCCGTTTGCATGTATTCGGCGATGAAGTCAGCTATAGCTTGGCCCTTTATTACGGTTCGCGGATGGTAGTGTATGTCAAATTCGCTCAGCTCTATCGCCCATAAGGCCATTCATCCGACTGCTTCGAGGCTGCTCATTACCCCTTTTTAGGGGCTAATTTGTTAGGATGATAATGCTATGGGCTTGGAAGTATGGTTTCAGTTTTCGAGCTGCGGTTATCAGCGCGAAGGCTAGCTTCTCCATGTGGGGGTACTTTTCTTCAGCCCCCCGGAACCCCCTGCTTACGAAATAGACGGGTCGCTGCGTCCCTTCTTCTTCCCTTACTAGGGTCGCGCTTACTGCCACCTGTGAAGCAGCTAGGTATAAGTAGAGATCTTCTCCTAGTTTGGACGGGCTGAGCAAAGGTGGCGAGGAAAGGTATTTCTTCAGATCCTCAAATGCCTTCTGGCACTCCTCTGTCCACTCGAATGATTTCTTCAGGACACGAAAGAATGGTAGGCACCTGTCCGTTGCTTTTGAGACGAACCTACTCAAGGCGGCAACTCTGCCATTCAAGCTCTGTACCTCCTTTATTGTCCTTGGTGGTTCAAGTTCCATGATGGCCCGTATTTTCTCTGGATTGACTTCTATTCCTCTTTGGGATATCATAAAACCCAAGAATTTTCCTGCCATCACCCCAAATACACACTTGTCCGGATTCAGCTTCATTTTGTATGACCGTAGGGTATCGAATGTCTCCTGGAGGTCGCTCAGATGATCACTTTCGAACTGGCTCTTGACCAGCATGTCGTCAACGTAGACCTGTACATTTCTCCCAATCTAGTGTGTGAACATCTTGTCCATTAATCTTTGGTATGTTGCCCCGGCGTTCTTGAGTCCGAACGACATCACCTTGTAGCAAAAAAGGCCTTGGCTGGTGACGAAGGATGTTTTCTCCTGATCAGGTTCCTCCATTTTGATCTGGTTGTAGCCCGAGAAGGCATCCATGAAACTTAAGAGCTGGTGTCTGGCCGTCGAATCGACCAGTGCATCTATCTGCGAGAGGGGGTAACTATCCTTCGGGCATGCTTTATTAAGGTCCGTGAAGTCGACGCACATCCGCCATTTTCCACTAGCTTTCTTGACCATGACCACGTTTGCCAACCACTCCGGGTAATATACTTCCCTTATAAAACCCGCCTCGAGTAGCTTTCTGACCTCTTGTGCTATTGCTCTGTCCCGTTCAGGAGCGAACACTCGCTTTTTCTGCCGGACCGGGGGGATTGAAGGGTTCACGTTCAGCTTGTGGACTATGACAAAGGGATCGATCCTAGGCATGTCTTCATGGTTCCATGCGAAGATGTCTTGGTTCTTCCTAAGAAATGTTATAAGGGCCTGGCACACAAGTTGGTAGGCCAATGTTCCAATTCTGGTTATTCGCTCCGGTTTGGACTTGTTGAGTATTACTACCTCCAGCTCTTCAGCTGATTCTACGACCGTCCGCTGTTCTTTTATGCACATTTCCCCGTGGTGATCTTCCATTTCTAGCATGGTAATGTAGCACTCTCGGGCGGTTGCCTGATTCCCCCGTAATTCCCCAATCCCATAGTCCGTTGGGAATTTGATCATTAGGTGGTATGTGGATGTTACTGCTTTCCATGAGTTAAGTGTGGGTCGTTCGAGAATACCATTGTAAGCGGAGGAGAAGTCTACTACGAGGAACATTACGTTCTTAGTGAGTTCTTGTGGGTAATCACCCACCGTTACCGGGAGTGTGATGGAACCTATTGGGAATACCCTAGTCCCTCCGAAGCCGACAAGGGGAGCGCTCACTGGCATCAATCGGGCTCTGTCTATCCCCATTTGCTGGAATGCTGGATAGTATAGAATGTCTGCTGAGCTGCCGTTGTCGATTAGCACCCGGTGGACGTTGTAATCTCCCGCACGTATACTGACGACCAGCGCATCGTCATGCGGATGATGAAGTCTCCTTGCATCTTTTTCGGTGAATCCTATAATTGGGTTTTCCATCCGTGTGGCATTGGGCCTCGAGCCCGTCATATGGACATTCAGGACCGATCTGAGGTACGTCTTTCGAGCCTTTTTGGAACAACCGGTAGATGCGGTTCCCCCTACTATCATCCTTATGTCTCCAATGGGGGGTCTCGGACGCTCATTATCTCGTCGGGGGGCCGGCTCTTGACGATTGTTATCCGTTTTCTCTTTGTTGACGAACTTCTGCAACTTCCCTTGTCTAATGAGGGCTTCAATCTGCTGTTTTAGGTCATAGCATTCGGTCGTGTCGTGACCATGATCTCGGTGGAAACGACAGTATTTGTCTCGCGACCGTTTGCTTGGGTCGCTCTTCAGTTTTCCCGGGAATGTTAGTGCCTCCTCGTCTTTGACTTGCATCAAGACTTGGTCAATCGGGGCATTCAGGGGGGTGAAACTTGTGAACCTCCCGCTCGAGGGCTTAGGGCGTCTTTCGTCCCTTCCGTCTCCTGTCCTTGGTCTTTTTTGCCCTTGGTCCTGGCGCATGTCCACCTGGCGTTCCCTCTTCTTGGGCCTTTCTTCCTGTGCAAGCAGCGCGTCTTCCGCGTTCATGTACTTGGTGGCCCTGTAGAGTACTTCTGACATGGTTTTGGGGTCGTTTTTGTATAATGAGAACAAAAACTTGCCCTTCCGCAATCCGTTCGTGAAAGCTGCCACCAATATCTTGTCGTCGACTTCATCAATTGAGAGTGCTTCCTTATTGAAGCGGGTTATGTAGGATCTTAGCGTCTCGTCTTCTCTCTGCTTGATGCTCATCAAACACGCTGTGGACTTCTTGTACCTGTGTCCCCCTATGAAGTGTGAGGTGAACTGTGCGCTTAGTTCTTTGAAAATGCTGATGGAATTCGGTGTTAACCGACTGAACCAAACCCTCGCAGAACCCTTCAGTGTAGTTAGGAAGGCCCTGCACATGATTTCATCCGGTACCCCCTGTAGATGCATCAGGGTTTTGAAAGTTTTTAGGTGATCCAGAGGATCCTTCACCCCGTCATAGCTATCTATATTCGGCATGCGAAACTTGTGGGGTAGGGGGAAGGAGTTCACGGCCACAGTGAAGGGTGAGTCGGTACGATTGACCAGATCGTCAAGATCACTGGAGACTCGCCCCTTGAGGGCGTTCATCATGACCTCCATCTGCTCCCTCATTGCCTGCATCTCGGCGACAATATGTGGTGGAGTCGCATCCGTGAGGGATGGCATGTTCACGTGCTGCCTCTCCGGCCTACTCGGGGCGTGGCTGCCCTCAGGTCTCTCCTGATTCCTGTTTGGATTGCTAGTCCCTTCCTGGTCTTCTGGCCGGTTATTTAGTGCTGCAGTCTTCTGGCGCAGCTATTCCTCTAAATCGAGGTTCTGTTTGGTGAGACGCTCCACGGCGATACTGAGGGTCCGAACTTGTCTCTCGAGGGCAGTCGTGGGCGGTTCTTCTCCTTGCACGTAGTTAGTAGTTGCCATCAAGCGAGTGAGTACCATGCAACTTTTTAGTCCGGGAAACAATAATATGGCTTAATTACACGAATTCTCACAGACGGCGCCAATTGATGAATCAAGGAAATTCACCAATAAGTCGCGCGATACTCCTTTCGCTTGAATATTAACTTGCACGAAAGAAAAGAGAAAACCTATCGAAGGACACCGGTGTGGTGCTGGCCAAACACCCTCCGAAGGTTAAGTCAGAAAATATTCTCACAACTCTAGAGTGCTAGAGAGGGTAAATTATGCGTACCTTGGCTTGTGAGGGTATTGGGGCTTTTATAGTAGCATAAGGTTGACATCCCTTTCTTGGCACGAAAGTCATTTCCTTATAGGACACTCCTTGTAGAATCCTAAACGTGATGAATAAATCTCTCCTTCTTGCGGAAGATCTTTACCAAATATGTAAGATTTCCGGAGTCCTATTAGCGCAAGGACTCTATTTGGGCCCTTATGAAAATGGGTAAAAATATCCCCCATGAGGAGCCCAACAGGCCCATGGACAATTAGCCCACCTTCCTTCACTCCGTCTATATCCGGCCCGTTCACATCAGGATCGTCCACTGGAGGCCCGTGCAAATGACGAATCCGCTTGTTAGGGCGTTCGCGGACCATATTCGGTCCGTCCATTCACATAAATCATTTCAAGGTATTTTGTCCCTTTCAGTAGTGTTTAAGTGAGCCTTCATAGCCACTAGCCTTCATTAATATGGCATTGAATTGAGTAGTGAATTTGACTTGCTCCTTTAACTTGGGTCGTTAGGCACAAAACATGTGGCAAAGGAACCAAATCAACCCTAACACATGGTTTATAGTTTCTTTTCCACCTTTTGAGATTTTGAAATAAAGTGTTGTATACATTATTGGCCTCTCAAAATTAGTGTCAATTCTTCATAATAGAATACCATAGAGAAAGTATTTGAAACATAATACCATAGATTAACTCTCTTTAATTTAGCCTTGATTTTTCATTAATATATATATATATATATATATATATATATATATATATATGTGTGTGTGTGTAATAGAATTTAAGCTTATGACATCCATTCTAAGATATCAATTATTTTTTAATATATATGGGAATTTAAACACAAGATCTCTTATTTGACGATAAGTTATTTTACCAAGTGAGTTAATTGAAAACCCCACATAGAGGTTAATATTTCAAGAATTAGAAATTGAATATATTTTTTGAATTAACGGTCTTTTAGAGGATTGAAAACTTTCATCAAACATTTATAAAATAACTTAGAAGATTGAGCACTTTCATCAAACATTGATAAAATAAATTTTTCTTTTATTTTCAATTTTCTCTAGTGGATTAACAAATGGCAAGTTCTAAATAGGAGGTAAGAGCATTTGATCCCACTGTGCTGACTTAGGCAGTTGTAAATCTACTGTTAGTTTGTAAAAATAATATATGACCAGTTGGGCTTGTAATGTATGATATTTTTGCCCTGTTGGGCTTGTTATGTATTGACTTAGGCAGTCTGCTATGATTTTTTTCATCAGTCACATATACACATACATTTTCACACACATTGCATCCACTCCAATGTTAATATAGAGGGAAAAAAGTCTTTTAAGTTTGAGATGAGTTTTTTTTCTTTTTTCTTTTTTCTTTTTTCTTTTTCTTTTCATCAACTTAGAGTAAAAAAAGCCCATGGCACAGCACATCTCACAATACTTTTACAAAATATTTGTTATAAGTTGTAGCGAGTCTAGGTTTAATTTTTTTTTTCCTTCTTATTTTGTTTTATTCGAGTTATAGTTTATTAACAATTCAATATCTCAACTTATCCTGAAATCATTGTAGGATTTATTATATCGGTAAAAGAACTCATTTATAATTAATCTTTAGACACTTGACAATGGTTTTCTTGCATTTTTTTTATATGATTGTTTAACATACGAGTGCATGTAATATGTGTGAATATATTAATCAAAGTAAATTTTTAGAATAACTAAAATTTAATGCATCTTGAAAACAAATGCAATTCCTCATCATAAAGTGGTATCCGATTTTTAGCCCATTGGATGACCCATTAATAACCTGTGGCATACACTATTGAGAGAACCCCATTAGGCTTTAGCCTAGAACGTTCGTCAATCAATCAAAGTGCGAGAGTGCAATCATGCTAGCCATTTGGGATTCCATGATAATTGACGACACCTCTCCTCGTAAGCACTAGAATGCTCCTCTAAGAATTATAAATAACACAAACCATTCTGACCCAAATGTAGCGTGAAGTAAAATATTTAGTATTCTAAAAAAAAAAATGTAGCGTGAAGTAACACAAGCACCTTCTCAGTTTAATTCCTCAGCAACCAACCACTCTCAGTTCCTAATCTTCTAGTATTTTATAGCTTTCTCTTTACCTCATTTCAAAGCAACAAAGTAAGTAGCCAAGCAAAGAAAAACATCAAACATGTCGCTGATCCCACACTTCTTTGGTAACCGACGAAGCAACAACGTTGATCCCTTTGCTCTTGATGTTTGGGACCCATTCAAGGACTTTCCTTTCCCTTCTTCACTTTCAAGTTATTTCCCTGAGTTTTCTTGGGAAACCTCAGCTTTTGTGAACACCGGGATCGTCTGGAAGGAGACCCCAGAAGCTCATGTGTTCAAGGCTGATCTTCCTGGGCTCAACAAAGAGGAAGTGAAGGTTGAAGTTGAAGAAGACAGAGTGCTCCAGATAAGTGGAGAGAGGAGCGTTGAGAAGGAAGACAAGAATGATGCTTGGCATAGAGTGGAGCGTAGCAGTGGCAAGTTCTTGAGGAGGTTTAGGCTTCCTGAGAATGCTAAGATGGATCAGATTAAGGCTGCAATGGAGAATGGGGTTCTCACTGTGACTGTTCCTAAGGTGGAGGAGAAGAAGCCCGATGTCAGGGCCATTGAAATTTCAGGTTGAGCGCAGTGAAATCGTTTTGTGTCATCTCTCACCATGCGACAGGATGAATATATATATATATATATATAGTTGCAGTGTAATCTAGCTAATAAGGGTCTGATCTTGTATCCTTGATTCTGTATTTTGGGTTTGTGGTTTCATTGGTATGTCTAGTTAGACGTACTGGGTCATTATGTGTGGATGTTGATGATTTGAGTGTTTGATGCAATCTACATAGTGTGGAAGCACTAATGAAAGTGAATGTAATTATCGTCGTTATAATAAAAATGTTAATTTCGCATTATGAAAATCATTGTCTTTTTGGCAATATATTTTCTTTTTACTATGTTTTGGTGATGTATTAGAACATTAGTATAAGGGGATTAAAAAAAAAAAAAAAAAAAAAAAACGTAGTATTTTACTTCTTTTTTTTTTTAAATGTATTTTGCATTCTTAAACACCAATTTATCTATTTTACTAACTCATCTATCAATACACTCAACATCTTAGCTTTTATTTTTACATACAACTCTATAGAATAATATAAACTACAATACCAAATAATTAAAAAAAAAAAAAAAAAAAAACTACTCTCTCTCTCCCTTTCCTCTTCCCTCTTCATCCCCGTCTCTTTGTCCATAGCAACCAAAAGCACAATCAAACCACCCACCCCCTACGCTAAAAAACCAACCACCACTCTAGCATACACACACATGCACGTGTATGTATACGCATGAGATGTCTACAAATAAACCCTAGGGCATGCATACGTGTACATATGTATGCGTACACATGCTCAAGATCTACGTATGCATGCTTCATGCGTATGCATACACATGTATGTGTGTGTATGTTAGAGTTCCAGAAACTATAAACAATTTTTTTTTGCATTTAAACTAGGTTTAGACCAGATCCCACATCGTCTAGAAGCTGCCTCAAACCCTTATTTTTCGACTATATAAAGCCATAGATGGTACTTTTTCAAGGAGGGCGAATTTAGGTGGAAAAACACATAAGATTTACTAGAAAATAGTGAATCAAATATTGATTTTTTCACAAAATATCCTTAAGTCAAATTTTGTTTTGATTGGACATTTCCTAGTCTTGATCTTTGAGTTCTAAGTTTACTAACTCATCTTTGATTTGGTTGTAAATAGATTGACTGAGGGGAATTGTCAAAATCAAGTTTTAAAAAGTTCTAGTGTTGAGGTAAATTTTCTAATTTGGGCTCTTCGCTTTTATTTGCTTTTCTTTTTGATCTTGTGTTTATGCATTTATAACATGTTTTTTTAACCTAGGTTTACTATGTGTTTATATTTTGAGCATGTTAGGTTGTTAGATTCTTTGTTTTTATGTTTCTGTTTTGTAGTTTTTAGGTTAGGGTTCTTAGGGCGTGTATGCATGCACATGCTGCTTGCATGTGTACACATACTCGTAGAATATGTACCCATATAGATGGGTTGCGTATGCATGCCCTTTGTATGATCATCCATATATGTAGCCCATTTGTATGTGTACGCATACTCTTTCCTAGAAACTCTAATTCACTCATGTTTGTCATTCCTTTGTCTTACTTACATGTTTAGCTTCCGTTTTAATCTAGTTTATGTGCCTTTAAATCTTTGTCTCGTTGTTTTGTTTTATGTTGTTGTCATTTTATCTCTTTGATGATAACTAGGGTTTTAGATTGCTTGAATATCAGGAACATGCATTATAATATGATCATGCATTGATGCATAGGTGTTGTGATGCAGTGAGGTAAGTCATGCTTAATACTATGAACGTGCATTTGATTTGGTTAACGTGATATGGTTGATATGCTTCGTTGAACCCCATGTTTTTGATGTCTAGATGCCATAGTATGTTTATCTTGATCTACCTTGTGATGTTTCTGTCATTAGATGTGCCTTTTATTTTGTTTTGTTTTTTTTTTGTTTTTTTTTTATTATTATTATTATAAATGCTATGATAGATGAGTGATTAGGTTTAGGATGATTATGCCATGTTAATTGCTCTAGATGTATGCTAGAGTGTGTGTGAGTTAGAATAACATGTTAAATATGCCTTTAACGAGATTAAGACTTAGAACACAATAAGTGGAAGTCGACCCACAAGTTGGGTGGAGTTTGGTGCCTAACACCTTCTCATCCCCATATCTAAACTCCGAACATGTGATTTGATAAAGATCAATCCTTCTACGAAGAGTGTTATATTTATGGTTCTTAGACCTAAATTATGTGGCAACTCTATTTACACTCTCCACCATAGTCAACCCTAGGCCAATGCATACTTCCCATAAAGGAGGATGACATCACATCGTGGGCACTTGTGCCCACGCACCACCAAACCAACACCCACAACCGAAGCTACAAACACCAATGAAGCAAATCCAGACCACAAACCCAAATCACCTAGTTAAACCCAAACCTAGATCACAAGCCCAAACCCTAGCCACCATTTATGTCTCTCTTCCACATCGCCACCCCAATCACTAAACCACCCCAAAACGTAATAGAAACCCATAAAAAGCAGAAGCCCCAGAATCCAACAGCAACCCCAAAACCTAGCAGAAGCCCACGATGCCTCCACCATATGTGTCGAGCCATTGTTGTTGCCACTGTATGACCCACATCTCCACCATGCCAGCACTAGACTATTTGACAGAGATAAGTGAAAGGGACAAATAGAGGGAGTGAATCACAAAGAGGGAGTGAACGAGAGATAGAGAATAAAAAAAAAATGAAAAAAGAGACCGAAGAAGTTAAGAGTGACAGACAGTAAGAGAGAAAAAATTAGTGAATAATTTAATAAATATTTTTACAACCTATGAACAGTTGGTTCTTAAAAATGAGAGCCAAATGTTCATATGCTATAAAAATAAAAAAGAAACCCATACCTAGATAGGGATGAGTTTTAGCTTATTGGTTGCTAAAATAGTAACTGGAGGGTTTATATACCCCCAATGCTAGTGCTAAGAGCATTAGCATCCAAGGTAATATAAAAGTTTCTAGTTACAACCTAAAAAAATATTTTGTCTATTATACCATCCCACTTTACAACACACTCTACATCCCGGTTATTATTTTTTTATACAACACAATAAAATAATATAACTACAATATAAAATATTATAAATCTCTCTCTCTCTCTCTCTCTCTCTCTCTCTCTCCACTTCCATCGATTCAAATGCAAGCCCCAGCCACCAGCCACTGAAACCGAAGCCCCAGCACCACTAAAACAACCTAACCCCTTCACTGATTCCACAATTTCACCGATTCCACAACCTAACAACCCACATCGATTCCAAATCCCAACTACCACTGAAAGGACCCATCTCTGAAACCCAACCACGAAAAGGAAATATGGTATGCCAATGACAAAGAGCCATGATTTGCTTACTGGTTTGAATCGGAGAAGAGACTTTGGGTGTAACATGGAAAGGATTTTGAGCACCACATCCTCGAGGAGATAGATGGATATGGCTCGACCACTCCCCAAGAGTACCCACCTCTCCATCGGTCATCCAATTTGGATGGAGAGGAAAATGAAATAGATAGAGAGAGCCAAAGATGGGGGACAAGACGGTGAGAGGAGAAAAGAGGAGAGAGAGGGAGAGTCTAAGAGTGAGAGATTAAAGGATGAAAGAGATAATAAGATATTTATATTTAAGTACTTTTAGTGCCACAACTTGTACCACAACTCGCTTATGTGGCGAGTTGTGGTTAGTGGAGGGGTTTCCCCACATGGACCTACCATCACCCTTCCACTAACCATAACTCGCCATATGGACGAGTTGTGGCACCAGATTTTTTCTCTATATTTAGGTTTACAATCTATGAATAGTGAGAGCACTAGCATTGGAGGGTTGTAAACACCCCTCTCCCCCCCCCCCCCCCAATTACTGTTTTACAACCCAAGACACCCCAAACTCACTTCATCTGGATTTGTAAACTTAAAAAATTTGCAACCTATGAATAGTAAGGTTGCATATATGCAACCTTACTGTTTATAGGTCGTTTTAAAAAAAAAGTATTATTTTAATTTTATGGTTGTGTGTGAAGAGAAAAGAGAATGGGAGGAAAAAGAGAGGGAATAGTCATTTTTATTATTCTATCAGGTATTTTATATTATTTTATTGTATTGTATACAAAAATAAAAATTGAGATGTAGATGAGGTGATAAAATAGATAAAGTAGTGTAGGAACTGGGTTTGAGCACTTCTGCTACTGGAAGAGCAGACTCAAGTCCAACTAGTCCAATACAATAAATTTCTAAAGAGTGGGCCAAAAAGCTAGGTCTTAATAAGAGATACTACAACTAGGCACAGTTATAGGTTGATTTGAATAACAAGAACATGGGCTAAAAATATGAAATTTTGTTCTCGGCCCTTATAGGAGGAGCTTGCAGTTCTTATTGCTTCTTCGGTGCTTGGTTAAAGGGACTCTCAAAGACCATGGCAATAGCTACTGAGTCTTTCTCCTTCTCCCCCCTTTTTCTTTTTGATCCCCTTTCTTGGAGGATCTCTTACATTATATACCCCCTTTCAATTGATCTTGACCCTCCATTTGTCGACAATGCAAGCAACTACTCAAGTGCTTGTCCCATCAGCCGTCTCTCCAAATCTCCTGTGAGTTACAGCAACCAAGGTAACACTGTTCAAGGGTCATTTCCCTATTAATACCGCCAGAACATTAGTTGTGGGCATTTAATGCAGAAGTGATAGTTTCTTCTCGAATTGCTCCTCCACCATGCTCCCATGGCTGGTCCATCATACCCGTCCTTCTTTTTGGAATGCTCTGGGAGGCTGCCTTTGATGGTGTACTGCTTTCCCTTTCGATGATCTCGATTGGCCGAGGACAGGGTTGACCTCAGCGATATTCCTTGGCAATTTAGGCTTTTTTTACTCATCCTCGAACATTCCTTCACTCTCAACATGGGCCTTGGCCCATTATGAGATGGGTCAGGGTCGCCAAATTCTCTGGCCCCATAAGTAGTATTTGAGAACGCAAATTTTTTTTTTTTTGGCATCCCGAATGCTAGTGTTTTGAGGTTGTATATACACAATCTTACTAGTGCTAAATCCACACCTGCTACAATAACCGTGCATATATGCACGGTTACTGTAGTTTTGCAAATCATTATTTTATTATATTCTTTCTTACATAGTGAGACTCTATTTCTTCTTCTTCTCTCTTCTTTTTCTTCTTCATCTCACATGCTCTCTCTTTATCTGCACAGTCGATCAACCATCTGCCCACCACCACTCAACCAACGCAACCCACCACCACCATTTTACAACACATACAAATCCAACCACAAATTCAATAGAAAATCAAAACCAAAATCAATGGAAAATCCAAGCCCACCCAATGGAAAAGACAAAATCAATAGAAATTAGACCTAAAATCAACCCCAACATATCAAATAGAAAACCCAAACCCACCCGAAGCCCTCTCCAATCTCACCCTTACTTTCATTCTTACCCTCAATGTGGTTAAGTGTGGCGGTTTTCCTTCATTTCTCATTGAAGCCCTCTTCGATCTCACCCTTGCCGAAGCCTTCTCCGAACCCAAGTCACTCATCGCTTGCCATTGCCACCTCTGTGGTGGTTTCAATTCTTCTATTTTTTCTTTGTTTGATCAATAAGTTTTGGGATTTTGTTTTGGCTTGCCTGTTAAGATCTGATGTTGCTTGCATGTGCTTGAGATTTTACTTTATTTCATATGTTGAGTTCATATGTGGCTGATATCGTTGATGGTGGGTTTATGATGGAGGCTAATATCGTTGATGGTGGTAGGGTGGGTTAATGATGGTGGTTGGGTGGGTTGATGGTAGGTGTGGATTGATCATTGATGGTGGCTGGGTGTTGGTGATTTTGGGTAGTGTTGGGTCTATGAGAGAGAGAGAGAGGTAATGAGTGAGGAAATAATAAAAAATGTCAAAAAATGAATATTTTATTGAATAAATATATAGAATAGATAAACTGATGTAGATGGCTTGTAAAAGTGGTTGTGTAAAAAAGAAAAAGTAGGTATATTTTGCAAAGCAGATAGAAATTTTTGCACCAACTAATGCAATTGCTCTAAAGGCATTTTTTTGGTGTGTCTTGATTGCTAAAATAGCAACTGGGAGGTTTTTACACCCCCAATGCTAGTGCTCTTAGTAGAAGTGCTGTGTCAAAAATTGCTTGATGCCATTATGGGATTGAGATTAAGTGCAATAGCTAGGACTATTGTACAATTCCTTTTTAATGGTTGTGATTAAAAGTTAAGAATGTTACTTTTAATATCAGCCATTGGATCAAAGTGATTAAAAAGTTAAAAAAGTTAAAAGTTAGAAAAAGTAAAAGATTGATGCTAGTGCTCTTAATAGAAGTGTTGTGTCAGAATTTTTTTTTTTTTTTTTTAAGAAATAATTACAACATGTTCCTAACCCAGTAACTCGAACTCTTTTTCCCCTAGACCCCTAAGTACTTTGTGCATGGAGAGGTGCCAATTCAGTTAGGGGTGTCCAAGTAGACCTAGAACCCGCCCAACCCGGCCCGAAAACCAGCCGACCCAACTCTAGCGATGGTTGGCAACGGGTCTCTGCCCATAAAAACCGAGACCGGCGGGTCAATTGACGGGTTTGAGCATGAAAAATCGATTTTCAACCGACTCGACCAGAAAACACATCAGAATTTATGTTCTTCTCTGATTCGAGTGGTTGCCAGTCTGTTTTTCCTGATCTCTTTGAGTTACACTGAGATCTCACTGGATTGAGCTTGATCTTTTCAAGATCTGCTGAGATCTCTTCAAGATCTACCGAGATCTCTTCAAGATCCGGCCTAATCTCATTGAGATCTGCCAAGATCTCTTTAAGATCTGATTAGATTTAGCAAAAACCAGAGATTTCGGCAAAATCGGCTACGATTTCTACAAAATTCAACGACGATTTCCACAAAATTCGACTATGATTTTCGCAAAACCGACAATGATTCACATAGTTTGATATTGACCGATACCTGACCAGAAATTGATGATATCCAACCACCCGAATCGCTACCTTCGGTTGGTCGGCGGCAGGTCCAGGTTTAAGAGACCCGATTTGGCCGGGTCAATTCTGGGTTGGACACAAACTCGACTCGGACCGACCAGTGGACATGCCTAAATTCAGCTACGTGGCATTTGGCTGTTGTGTCAAAAAAAAAAAATTTTTGGCTGTTGTGTCAAAAATTACTTGATGCAATTGTGAGATTGAGATCAAGTATAATAATCCTTGTACCATGCAATTTCTTTTTAGTGATTGTGATTAAAAGTTAAGAATGTTACTTTTAATATCAACCATTAGATCAAAGTATTTTAAAAGTTAAAAAGAAGTTAGAAAAAGTAAAAGATGTAAAAAGCGAGGATTTTAAGTGGAATTGCGCTATTGCACCGGATCCACATCCTCAGTTGTGGCTGCTTAGTGCTTACTGCCTGCAGAAATTGACGCAACTGTACGTGGATAGTGTGGCTAATGAATGCACAGTTGAAAGCGTAGTCAGATTGATGAGCAAAAATGTTTGTGTTTATCTTTGTTTGTTTCAATGCATCATTGTCCTTTATGCCGCGAATAATTTTATAAAAAAAAATGATATACTTGCTTTTTCTTTATTCCGCCGACAGGACAGGACAGCTTTTCCAGAAGCTTCGCAGAAAGAGTGGGGAGGTTGGATTTTTTGAAGGGAAAACAAAAAGAGTAGTGTGCTGTGGTCCTAAATCGATTTTTTTTTTTTTTTTTTTTTATAAGATAAACCAATATTTTTACTGTACTCATTGTCAGTTGATTTTGACTACTTTTGTACTGCAAATTTCTTTGAAGCTCTTTCATTTTTTTTTTTTTTTTAAATTTTGGAGTTTTGTAACATATGTTCTAAGAATATATACTAGCAAATTATTTTAAAAGTTTTTTTAATAAAAAAATAAAAAAGTGATTAACTTATTTGATAACATTTTTAATTTCTCATAAAACTTTATTAAAATTTATGATTAATGTATATTTTAAGGACATAAATTAATCGCACTTTATTATTATTATTTTTATTTTTGATAAACACATATTTTTTTTATTTTACATAATCATTTAAAAAAAATCTTGAACAAATTATCAATTTTATATTATATTTTAATAAAATATTATTTTTTATCAATTTTTTTTTTTTATATCTCTTTCAAATTATCTCTCTCTCTCTTTGTATATGAGTAAAAAAGTATTAAAAAATAGATTTGCATATAGCAATAATCAAAATTTATATAAGTTTAAATGGATTGATATAAGTGAATTTTGAAGTTATATGGACAAAATTGAACCCTTATGCAGTTTTACTTTGATTGATGTGAGTGCCTTACATTGCTTTAAAATATAAAAATAAATAAGCTTCTATGGATTTCTTTCGTTTTAGTTATTCAAAAACCATATGTTAAGTAAATTTTCATTTAATTTAGTTAGTAAAGAAAATATTTTATATTTAAGAAGCAGTTCTTCTTGTACATACTACGTATTAGTTAAAATATTATAATTATAATAATATACTATTTTTGTAAATTGTTGTTCATTTTGTATAGTTTAAAAACTTTGAATACATTAGCTAATTTAATATAAAAAATAAACGAGATAAAAATAAAGTATACCTTAAAATGCTCATGATGTTTTCAAAAAACTGTATTTAAAATAAATAAATTGTACTTTACCTAAACAAATAAATGACAGAAGGTAGGAAATAAGTCATGCCAAACACAAATTTAGTGAAAACGACAAAAAAAAAAAAAATATCTATTTTAACACACAATGCCCATACAACTCTATTAATTTTTACTTATTTAATTATAATAAGATAGAAAAACTATATTTTTAAATCTAAGCAATCCATTTGTAGGTATTTGTCTCAATCCAATTGAGGGTGATTTTATTATAGAAGTGCGTTTAATATAATTATTTAATAAACAAAGAAAAGATATTACTAAAGGGAATGTCACAAAAATAAGAAACAAACAAAATGTTCCTAACCTTGAATGATTTGTTTAGTGGGATTTAGACTCGCATGATTCATAAGACCCTGAGAGAATAGCATGGTAGTCAATAAGTGAGTTTTTGAGACACCTTTCTCAAACAAAGGAAAATGGTTGGTTATATTTATATTATTTTCACAATAAATTATAAATAGTTAGTTATTATTGGTTATAATTTAATCCTATCACTAAAATTACTTTTTTACGCCCCAATAATAATTTGTAATAATTTATTACTTTGAATTTGTTGTAAAAATATCATTTCTCAATTTAGCCATTGAGATTTCTCAATTCACATAAAGTAGAACACAAAAAATAATATAGAAGTTTTATATTGTATAACATGAGATGAAGGAGATCGATGTGGATTTAATTATTGAGCACTAAATAATTACTTTAAAAAACATATATTTTCTCTTCTCAATAGTTTGTATTTAACAAAAATTGAGTGCACGTGCTTGAATATGTAACTCTATACAAAGTCATATTAATTCTTATAAATTGTTAAATACTGAAGTTTTTTTTTTTTTTTTTTTTTGGTGCCTAAATATTGAAGTATTGAATGAAGACAAGTAACAAAATGCAAGGCTACCTAGCACATATCATCAACTAGAGCTCTGTTGATGTGCTTGCCAAGACGAACTGTTATCAGGTAGAAGTTTTGTAATCCATTACACACCTCTGGACAACTCTGATGTATTTCCACTCGTTTAATTTGTGGTTTGTACGATTAAGTACGTATTAGTTAATATCCTTTTTTTTCTTTAATACCAAAAACCCACGAAAAAGATAGCCCAATTATTTTACGACCCATTATTCCTTTCTTTTATTTTTTTTTGCCCCAAACCTGTGTAACTTTAATGGGAAATTTTGAAGGAGTGTACACTGTGTACTGTGGTATTGAGATTTGAGATAAAAAAGGAGAATCTATTTAAGCTTACCTATAGGACTAGGATGCTGATTTTGAACAGGGGCTTGGACTTGGAGCACTTGCAAAATTCCATGAACCTATCAGTAGTAGACCCATGTGCAAGCTACAGGCCCAGAAAATAACGCCCTAATAATTTGTTGTTTGTCTCCTAAGTTTAGGTAAACAAGTTTGTTAAAAAAAAAAAAAAAAAAGTTTCGGTAAACCATGAAATCCATCTCAACTCACTTAATGCTAACGGACAAGATCCCTTTAGATTTATTAAGTTTTTAAGGGATCATTTCTTCTAATAAAACATAACAAAGCACGCTTACTTAATAGGGGATGTTTGTTATCATTATTTAAATAACAATTTTTAGTATTTAAACAATATTACGTCTATTTTTATATTTTTTATTCACCCATAAGTATTTTTAAAAAATACAAACGATGTTACTAAAACAACATTACCAAATGGACCATAAATTATCCTACTTTGGAGTTAAACTAGATTGTTGCAGTGTCCAAAGAAACCTACTACACAAGGTTGTTATTCCTTCTAATGTCCAACAACTATAGGCCTTATTCACTGCTTAAAGTTGGATCATAAACATTCCTTCAATCTTCTCTAGAGTCTTGACCAAATTAAAGCATTAAACAACAACCCATCTACCCCTACCAACCACATTTACCTTGCTAAGTCCCTTACTATTTAAAATATCAGATTACATAAAATAAAATAATAAAAAAAAAATTTAGAAGGGTGTGTTTGTGTGTCTGATAGCACAAGTAGGGTTCTCTTTCTCTCCCTCCCCATCTCATTCCTTTTATCCCAACCATTTATATTGTAGTTGTGATTTGTAATATTATAATGAAAGCATTGCTTTAAATTAGTGCGATTTTCTATGAATGGTAGCGTTTAAGTGAGCCTTCATAGTATACCACTAGCCTTCATTTACTATGGCATTGAATTGAGTAGCGAATTTGACTTGCTCCTTTAACTTGGGTTGTTAGGCACAAAACATGTGGCAAAGGAACCAAATCAACTCTAACACATGGTTTATAGTTTCTTTTCCACCTTTTGAGATTATGAAATAAAGTGTTGTATACATTATTGGCCTCTCAAAATTAGCCTCAATTCTTCATAATAGAATACCACAGAGAAAGTGTGGGGGGAGTAAAAGCCCAGAGCCACTTAATGGGCCCGGGGCGCCCTGTTAAGGACTATTATATTTCTGAGGAGCAATAGGTGGTCGAAACGGCCCATTCGAGGGCAAGAAGCCCATAAGTAGAAAGGGAGTACCGTCCGAAGAGGCCACCACTTGTCCGAAGACGTCTCACTACTCGGCCACAAATAGTCTTGATCAAACAAACGTGGGAAAGGTCCATATAATCTCCCTAACGGTCCCAATGATAACGATAAGTTCTGGGTAGGCCTGGGGACAATTAGAACGATAAAATATCTAAGGGAAAAGTTGCTACCACCGCATTTAATGCGCTGCAACAGCTTTTCTGGCCGTATTTATGTGGAGAGGACCCCTGAACAGTGCAAACTCAGTTACCGCCACTCACAAAGAACTAAAGTAGACACATGATATGACATGCACTTGAGTAGATGCGCAGATGACGAACAGGTAGATGATGGAGATGATAGAAAGAGATGCCATATAAAGAAGAAGGGTCCCTGATAATGTGGGGGGGGGGGGGGGGAGAAAGAGTGAGAAAGGGAGTGAAAAACTTTACTGTAGCTCTGAATGCTGTAATCACCGCTCACTTAATACAACATCTCTTTGGACATTCATTCATGGAGTTGTTCAAACTTTAGTTCTTGTAATCACCACTGCACGTAACCTCGTCGACTATTCTGTGCTTCATAACCAACCCAACTCTTTCGCCCACTCTCTACAAATTCATTGTTTCGAATTCATTGGGCCTTTAACCCATATCCTTTGGGCTTGAGCTACAAAAACAAACCCTACAATTGGCGCCGTCTATGGGAAGAGCTTGCGCAGGGGTAGAGACAACAGTAGGTGATGGCTGAACACGGTGAACAAGAATCGGAGTCTAGGGCATCTCAGCACGAAGACCCTTTTCTTAACCTGGAGCGAAGACAATACCGCGAGGGTAGCGTGCACACCATACCCTTTGGTCAGACCCAGTCACATGGCGGGAGCCACATGTCCCATGCAGAGAAAAATCGAGATTTGCAGCGGGAAGTTGAAAGCTAAAAAGGCAGTTATGCCATGCAAAGAGGAAACGGGCTTCCTCGTATTCTGATGAGGACCCTGATGACAAGCCGGATGTCACTTATCAACCCAAATCCACGACACCAACCAGCGAGTCCTATACCTATGAAGAGGAATCTCCTCACAAGGGATAATGCAGAAGTCCATCACGTGGAGACGTTGGAAGCGACGCCATGAGCAAGGCTTTAAACCAAATTTCCCGGTCACCCTTCACGCGTAGGATCAAAGAGGTTGGACTTCCTCGGCATTTTAACCAACCAACGTTCACCATCTACAACAGCAAAACAGACCCCGTGGAACACGTGAGCCATTTTAACCAAAGAATGGTGGTCTACTCCAAGGACGAAGCGCTGATGTGCAAGGTTTTCCCTTCCAGTCTTAGGCCAGTTGCCATGAGGTGGTTCGATGGGTTGAACCCAAACTCTATCAGCTCCTTCAAAGAGCTCACCCAAGCTTTTGGTTCACGATTTGTCACCTGCCGAAGAGTGGCCTGACCTCTGTCTTTGACCATGCAGGAAGGAAAATCCTTGAAGGTGTACACGGATAGATATTGGGAAATGTTTAATGACATGGAGGGCAACTTTGACACAATGGCCCTAGAAACGTTTAAGCTCGGCCTCCCTACCGATTATGGTTTAAGGACGTCCTTGTCTAGTAAACCTGTTACTAGCATTCATCAGCTAATGGACAGTATTGAGAAGTACAAGAGAGTCGAAGAAGACCAGCAACAAGGGAAAGGCAAGGAGAAGGTTATCCTCCTAGATAGGAGGGATTTCAGGTCGAATCAATACACCAGCAGCAAACCGAGGAGAGATTTCCCTACGCAATCAGTAGCAGCCAATCCCCAGACTATCAACACCGTGTTCCTAGACCCAGTTCACCAAGTTTTAGAGAAGGTCAAGAATGAGCCGTTCTTCAAGTGGCCGAACAAGATGGCAGGGAATCCTGACCGACGTAATCGCAATCTCTACTGCCTATACCACCAGGATCATGGGCACACGACCGAGGACTGCAGGAACTTGTGGATTCATTTGGAACAACTAGTTACTGAAGGAAAATTGCGACACCTCTTGCATCACACCAGTGGCCGAGGAGGTCCGATGAGCACGGACTCCCGGAGGGATGATACTCTGAAACCCCCTCTGGGAACTATCAACGTTATCTTTGCAGCCCTAGAGAGAATAGGATCCTGGCCATCCAAGGTCATGTCGGTGGATCGGTTGCCTGCGGGGGAATCTGTCTAGGGTCTGAAGAGGTGCAAACAAAATGACCTAGTTTTAGGTTTCTCGGACGCCGACAAGGTAGGCACTGTCCAGCCTCATCATGATGCGTTGGTCATCACCCTCAAAATTGGGGGGTATGACGTGAAACGGGTAATGGCGGACCAAGGTAGTGTTGCAGAAATAATGTACCCTGACCTCTATAAGGGGCTGAACCTTAAACTTAGTGACTTAACGCCATATAGCTCTTTACTGATCAATTTCGAAGGAAGAGTTGTTACCCCGAAGGGCCAAATACGACTACCTGTGCAGACTGGCTCAGAGGTAGTGGAGATGGATTTCATAGTTGTAGACGTTTTTTCACCCTATACGGCAATTGTAGCCAGATCTTGGCTTCTCGCGCTGGGGGCGGTTTCCTCCACCTTGCATCAGAAAATCAAATACCCATCCGGAAGCCGGGTTTGCGAAATCCGGGGGGATCAATCCATAGCAAGACAATGCTCAGTGGCTGCCATTTAGCACGAGCCAGGAGATGAGTCATCGACCAGGGGCTTATAGCAACCAAAACACCAGCTATCACCCACTGAAGATCCGGACAAGGGCGCATGATGCGAAGATTTGGCAAAAGTCATTATCGGAGATAATCCAGAGAAATTCTTTCAAGTCGGATCCTAATTGCCGTTGCGGCAGAAAGAGGAGTTAGTGCAACTTCTTAAGAAAAACCTCGATATATTCACTTGGGACGCTTATGAAGCCCTTGGGGTGGATCCGGAATTCATATGCCACCATTTAAAGGTAAACCCATGATCACCCCTAAGAAGCAGCCTCCTCGGCGTCCATCTAAGGAACACGCTGAGGCAGTCAGAGAAGAAGTGGCAAAGCTCAAACAAGCTGGGGCTATTAAAGAGGTTTTCTACTCAGAGTGGTTGGCAAATACTATGGTGGTGAAGAAGAAGAGTGAGAAATGGCGAGTATGCGTGGACTTCACCGACCTAAATAAGGCATGCCCAAAGGATCCATTCCCCATGCCTAAAATCGATCGGCTAGTAGATAACACCGTCGAGCACCCCTGAATGAGCTTCTTGGACGCGTTCCAAGGCTATCATTAGATACCCTTAGCCCAGGAAGATCAGGAGAAGACTGCTTTTGTGACTCCCATGGGCAACTATCACTACAAGATGATGCCTTTCGGCCTAAAAAATGCGGGTTCTACTTACCAGAGGATGATGATGAGAATGTTTGAACCACAGCTGGGAAGGAATAGCGAGATTTACATAGATGACATGGTAGTGAAGAGCAAAGTGGTGTCCGAGCACGTGAAGGACCTAAAAAGCATCTTTGAAGTTCTCAAGAAGTACAAGCTGCACTTGAACACTGCTAAGTGCTCATTTGGTGTGAGGTCAGGCAAGTTTCTGGGATATACGGTGACTCACAGGGGAATCGAGGTCAACCCTGATCAGATAAGGGCCATTAATGAGTTACAACCTCCTTGGAACCCTAAGGAGGTTCAGAAACTGACGGGGATGATGGCAACCCTAAATCGATTTATCTCTCGATCAGCGGACAAGTGCAGGCCTTTCTTTTCCTTGATTAACAAATGGAAAGGGTTTGGATGGACAGAGGAATGTGTTGTGGCCTTCCAACAGTTGAAAGATTACCTAGCTCGACCGTCAATCATGTCCAGTCCTGAGCCCGACGAGGTCTTGTTTGCATATATCGCTGTCGCTACCCATGCCGTAAGCTTGGTGCTGATCTGAATAGAGGGCGGTGTGCAGAGACCCGTTTATTGCGTAAGCAAGTCGCTGCATGAAGCCGAGGCTCATTATTTACCGTTGAAAAAGGCTATTTTAGCAGTGGTGCACGGTACCTGAAAGCTCCCGCATTATTTCCAGGCCCATACAGTCGTCGTTCTCACCCAGCTTCCACTCAGGGCTATACTCTGAAGTGCAGACTACATTGGAAGAATTGCAAAATGGGGGACAATCCTAGGGGCTTTTGATATCAAGTATATGCCACGCACCTCAGTCAAGGGTCAGGTGCTTGCTGATTTGGTAGCCGAGTTCACGGAGCCCCGACTAGAAGGAGTAAAGCTGACATCGGACACGGATGAAAAATCGGTTGGTATAATTTCTCAACAAGAGCCTTCCTTTGGGAGGCGTACATGGATGGTGCTGCAAACCAGAAAGGCTCCGAAATGGGGCTAGTGCTGATATCCCCCGAAAGAATCGTTATTGAAAAAGTATTAAGGCTGGGCTTCTCGGCGACCAATAATGAGGCGGAATACGAAGCCCTATTGATGGGAATGAGCATGGTCCAAAGGATAGGAGGAAAGGCAGTAAAGGTATTATCGGACTCAAGACTGGTTGTGGGTCAAGTTTTGGGAGAGTTTGAGGCGAAGGACGAAAGAATGCAGGGATACCTGAGTCGAGCCAAACATCTGTAGTCAGAGTTCGAGTCTTTTAGCTTGCTGCATATTCCTAGGAGTGGCAACTCACACGCTGACTCCTTAGCCACACTAACCACCTCTTCGGCGCAAGATTTGCCAAGAGTTATTCTCGTGGAGGACCTGCATAAGCCTACTGAAGCAGGAAAATGAGTAGTTTAAGTACATCAGGTTAGGGCGGGGCCCAACTGGATGGACCCGCTAGTTAAGTTTCTGAAAGAAGATATCCTGCCTGAAGAGAAGGAAGAAGCCAACAAAATTCGGAGGAAAGCAGCCAGGTTCTAGTTGTCTAAGGATCAGAAACTATACAAACATTCCTATTCAGGACCGTACTTGTTGTGCGTGCGTCCTAAAGAGGCTGAGCTGTTATTAGAGGAACTGCATGAGGGAATCTGTGGGAGCCACACTGGGAGCAGGTCCCTGGCCCACCGAGCCACCACTCAAGGTTATTGGTGGCGAAACATGCAAAAAGAAGGCCCTGGGTTATGCAAAAAGATGCGATCAATGTCAGCGATTCGCCCTACACATCCACAAACCAAAAGAGACTCTTAACCCGTTATCCAGCCCATGACCCTTCGCCCAATGGGGCTTGGATATCATGGGGCCATTCCCTAAGGCTGCAGGAAATAAGAAATATCTACTGGTCGACACCGACTACTTCACCAAGTGGGTCGAAGTGGAACCTTTTGCCAACATCTGAGACGTAGACGTGCAAAGGTTTGTGTGGAAGAGTATAGTTACTCAATTTGGCGTCCCATATGCTCTCATCTCGGACAATGGACTACAGTTTGATAGCAAAGCATTTCAGGAGCTATTGTAGCGAGCTGGGGATCATAAATAGGTACTTCACCCCAGCTTATCCCCAGGGTTATGGCCATGCTGAAGCTGTTAACAAGGTCATTGTGAATGGCTTGAAAAAGAGATTAGATGACGCGAAGGGTAAATGGGTAGAAGAATTGTCACATGTGCTTTGGGCTTACCGAACCACTCCACGCAGGTCTACTGGAGAAACCCCATTCTCAATGACCTACGGGGCTGAAACTGTCATACCAATGGAAACTGGGTTCCCAACACTAAGAACTAGCTCATTCAGTCCTGCGGGCAACGATGAGCTACTAAGGAAGAGCTTGGACCTAATCGACGAAAGAAGGGAAAATCCAATGGTCCGATTGGCGTATTACCAACAAAAGCTTAGACAGGGCTACGACGCCAACATGAAGCTCAAACCTCTAGAACCCGATGACCTAGTACTAAGAAAGGTGGTTGGCACTGCAAAGAACCCAGCCTAGGGAAAATTAGGGCCCAACTGGGAAGAGTCATATCGTATTACTTCAGGAGCTAGCATTGGGGCATACTTCTTTGAAGACCTGGACAATCATGTGATACCACGTCCGTGGAATGTAAATAACCTCAAAAGGTATTATTATTAATCAAAATCTTCTTTTAATCAGCATATCAATCTATTACGATTCCTTTAAGTGTTTAAACTTAAATCCATTCATGCCTGTAGTCCTCGGACCAGATGATTTGGTTTAGTTAGCACTATGTTACGACTCCTTTAAGTGTTTAAACTTAAATCCATTCATGCCTATAGTTCTTGGATCAGATGATTTGGGTTAGTTAGCACTATGTTACGACTCCTTTAAGTGTTTAAACTTAAATCCATTCATGCCTGTAGTCCTCAGACTAGATGATTTGGGTTAGTTAGCACTATGTTATGATTCATTTAAGTGTTTAAACTTAAATCTATTCATGCCTGTAGTCCTCAGACCAAATGATTTGGGTTAGTTAGCATTATATTGCGATTCCTTTAAGTGTTTAAACTTAAATCCATTCATGCCTGTAGTCTTCGGATCAGATAATATGGGTTAGTTAGCACTACGTTACGATTCCTTTAAGTGTTTAAAGTTAAATCCATTCATGCCTGTAGTCCTCGGACCAGATGATTTGGGTTAGTTAGCACTATGTTACGATTCCTTTAAGTGTTTAAACTTAAATCCATTCATGCCTATAGTCCTCGGATCAGATGATATGGGTTAGTTAGCACTATGTTACGATTCCTTTAAGTGTTTAAACTTAAATCCATTCATGTCTATAGTCCTCGGACCAGATGATTTGGGTTAGTTAGCACTATGTTGCGATTCCTTTAAGTGTTTAAACTTAAATCCATTAATGTCTGTAGTCCTCGGACCAGATGATTTAGGTTAGTTAGCACTATGTTGCAATTCCTTTAAGTGTTTAAACTTAAATCCATTCATACTTGTAATCCTCGGACCAGATGATTTGGGTTAGTTAGCACTATGTTACGATTCCTTTAAGTGTTTAAACTTAAATCCATTCATGCCTGTAATCCTCGGACCAGATAATTTAAGTTAGTTAGCACTATATTATGATTCCTTTAAGTGTTTAAACTTAAATCCATTCATGCCTGTAATCCAAGTATAGTGGTTTTTATTGAAGTATTATTCTCTGATGAGCCATGATTAAGATTCCTGAACGCATTTAAATTAACCCTAACCTATCTTGCCTCTTAGTCTCTTGTACACATTTGGAAAGGCTTGTGGAAGCTTTTTACTATAAACCCTGTGGTTTTCGTTGTTTAATAACAACTCTCATACATTCTGCCTCCTTTCTAACACCAATCTTAGTCATGCGAGTTGTTAACATGATATCAAGATCACAATAAAGTTAAGGTACAGAGCTTTAATAGTAATAGTGAGTTCTATTACACACAGCAAAGCAAATGAATGCGAAGGAAAAACTGCTTCATTAATCAGGAAAATAGCTTACAAATTTCTTACAAAAATAAAAACACAAAGAAAAATGGGGGGCCCTATGTGTCTACTCTTGAGCCGAAGGAACCACAGGGTCAGCAACCTGGCTTGTCCGAACAGCAGCTTCTGGGGCTTGGCTCTGGGACTCAGCAGGAGTCTTCTCTTTGTCCAACCCGTGACCTTTGTCTTTGGCTGGTTCAACTGGCAGACCAGCCTCTCTAGGTGCGTCAAGGGCGGATAGGGAAGCTACACTGACTAAGCCTTGCTCCGTAGCCTCCAAAAGTTGTGGAGTAAGAGGAGAGTTAGTCTCTGGGAGTTCTCAGATCTCTGGATCGTAGTATACGCTCCCAGTAAGCCTTAGGGGAGAGTCCGAAGGGACCCTAGCGGCGTCCAGTGTCTTTTGCCAGGACACATCGCAGTACTCACGAGCGACCAAAGCGAATTACTCCGTAAGTAGATTCCCAGTCACATCCACTCCCAGCTGGTATGCCGTTTTTCTCTCAGCCTCCACTAACTCCTTGGCCAGTTGAAGCTCCTGCTCGGCTGCTCGGGTGCCCTCCCTAACTTTTTGGAGTTCAGCCCTAAGACCCTTCACCAGCTCCCTTTCAGTCACCAGGTTGATCTTTGACGCGCGCAGTTGTCTGCGCTGCTCCTCGGCCTGGGTCTCAGCGTTTTGGAGGCCGGCCTTGTTATTGTCCTTCTCCCGAGTTACGGCCTTAAGCTGCTTGGATAGGCGAGCATAGTCATCCTTCAGCTGGCCGAGAGCCCTCTCCGCCTCAGATTGAGACTGGACTGCTACCTGGGCCTCGAGGTAGGACTTTCTGTTCCACTCCTCAACCACGTAGATCTACTGAGTAATCTGTATGACAACATTTTTAGCATAAGGTGAAAAAAGGAGGCTGAGCGAGTTAAAAATGGAACTCAAATTAAGAGAGCAAGTTCATTTACCATGGCCATATCCCTCTTAAGGGACAGGAAGAGCTCCTGCTGGTTGAAGCGCCTATAGGACTCCATATCGTGGGGCAAGAGGAGTGGCTGCTGTAGGGCCTCAGCGACGTTCCTAGCCCTTCCCCCATCATAATTCCTAAGGGAGGTATCCCAGAGTATAGGGGCGCCATCCAGCTCAAGTCTTGGGGACCACGTGGGAGGTCCTACTCCTTAGCATACATCAGCCCTGAGTACCTCGTCTCAGCTTTCGGTGGAAGTGGTCCTTTTTCCTCGGTCCCTCGCCGTCTTCTGCTGCTTACTCACTTTTGATGGCACCCCCACCTCCCTTTCTTCAGGCTCGTGGGACCTCTTCTTCTGTGGGTTTGGTATTGGCTTCGAGCTGAGATCAGGAGCCTTGGGGGGCGCTGGAGGCGGGATCTCTATCAGGTGAGAGGTACCAACGCCTTTTTGCTCGACCTTTTGGCCCCTATTCTTCATTAGGCGCCTCAAGTTCGCCATCTCTTCATCCGAAGAGTCGTTGGGGAGTGTAGTTACTAGAAATGGGTGGACACTAGAATGCCTGTCACCTCCTTCCTCAGCGTCCGAGACCTCAACCACTTGATGTGCCCCTGAAGCCTCCCCTCCAAAGTGGAACTTGTCTATTTGTTCTTCTAGCGAAGAGGTGGAGGAACCAACCTTTTCACCCTCAACCTCTGGTCCGAGGGGAGCTTGTTGTAGTGGCTTGACGAGAGGAGGTATACCCCGAGGTTTGGGTGTGGTACCGATGGAAGGTCGTGTGGAGCCAGAAAGCCCTTGAACAAAACGTCGATACGGTTAAGACGTTTGTCTCCCTGGACTATCGCGTTGCTGATTAGTTGGAGGTCTTTTCGCCTTGCTGTGTACCCTAGGATGAGGGGAGCCGATCGGAGTTGTCCGTCCTCACTTACGAAGATCTCGAACCACAGCAAAGAGTTAAGCGCGGCGAAGTTGGTAAGGCTGAGCTGAGGAGATATGTTTCTTCTATCTGTTACAAGTCACAGCAGAGCTTTTTTAGAAACCGAAAAGCGGCAATACAGAAAGAGTCAAAAACTGTTAAAAGACAAAGGTCCTGAGCCTATGGTTAGTGTGCCTAAGTCTAACGTGTCCCACCTGGCTTCCCTACTTTGGTCGGACAGTGAGGGCCGTCATACCACGCGTCCAAGATGATCATGTAGTCGTCCTTCATCCCTTTATTGGTTTTGGGGAGGCAAGAAATGAGCCTAACAATGTCGGACCGGGACTTCAAATAATATCCCGCCCCTTGCTGGCTATGGAACTCATACATGTGCACCACGTCGTGCCAAGTGAGCCCCAATCCTAGGTGGCAATTGAGGTCCTCAATGGCTCCTAAGATCCTAAACATGTTAGGCGCGCACTGCCAAGGGGTGATCCTATGGTTTATAAGGTAATTAGTGGTGATAAGGCCCATAGGAATCATCATTCCCCCTTCAAGGAATGCGATGATAGGGATCACGACCTCCCCCATTTCCCGATCAGTTAGTATTTTCTCCGGAGGGCAATACCTCACACCCACGTTTGGAGGTATGCGGTATGTGGCCCTAAACTTCTCCAACTGGCAAGGCTGTCTACCAAATACTCTAGTTTACCCATCTCTCAATGAAAAAATGGAGGCACAACGTAGCAGTGAGGAAATGGTCGCTCAAATTGAAAAATAGATGGCCGAAGAGAAAACCGAAGGATTGAGATGGTGAAAACTTACAGGAACTGGGCTAAAAACCGATCTTCGAGCTCGCAGAAGGATTCCTGAGGACTTTGAAAAGAGGAAAAATCAGCGATTGGAAGAGCTCTGAGCGTTTGTGTGCTTATGGGATGGTCTGAAAGTTGCAAAGTGAGGAGAAATGTCCGCCTCCGAGATTTTATACGAGGTCAAACGAAGAGGCAGAAGTTATTTCTCACAAATCTCAATGAAAAGCCCCGTCCGTTGGATCAATAGCCCACCGTTGGATGCAAAGGACAAGGCACCCCCTGGAGTAATTAATGCAGCGTTTTGGGAATATGAAAAATGGCAGCAATGATGATGGAGCTCGTGCATCCATGCCTACGCACATGCCAGGCCGAACTTTTGTCCGTTTTCCAAGCCTGAACTCCATGACAGGTCAAAATTCCATTTTTTCTCTTCGGATGCAAGGGAAAAATTAAGATTTTGAGGGGCTATTGTGGGGGGGGGGGGAGTAAAAGCCTAAAGCCACTTAATGGGCCCGAGGCGCCCTGTTAAGGACTATTATATTTCTGAGGAGTAATAGGTGGTTGGAACGACCCATTCGAGGGCAAGAAGCCCATAAGTAGAAGGGGAGTACCGTCCGAAGAGGCCACCACTTGTCTGAAGACGTCTTACTACTCGGCCATAAATAGTCTTGATCAAACAAACGTGGGAAAGGTCCATATAATCTCCCTAACGGTCCCAATGATAACGATAAGTTCTGAGTAGGCCTGGGGACGATCAGAACGATAAAATATCTAAGAGAAAAGTTGTTACCACCACATTTAATGCGCTGCAACAGCTTTTCTGGCCACATTTATGTGGAGAGGACCCCTGAACAGTGCAAACTCAGCTACCGCCACTCACAAAGAACTAAAGTAGACACATGACGTGACATGCACTTAAGTAGATGCGCGGATGACGAACAGGTGGACGATGGAGATGATAGAAAGGGATGTTATATAAAGAAGAAGGGTCCCTGATAATTGGGGGGAGGGGAGAAAGAGAGAGAAAGGGAGTGAAAAACTTTACTGTAGCTCTGAATGCTGTAATCACTGCTCACTTAATACAACATCTCTTCAAACATTCATTCATGGAGTTGTCCAAGCTTTAGTTCTTGTAATCACCACTGCACGTAACCTCGCCGACTATTCTGTACTTCATAACCAGCCCAGCTCTTTCGTCTATTCTCTACAAATTCATTGTTCTGGGTTCGTTGGGCCTTTAACCCATATCCTTTGGGCTTGGGCTACAAAAACAGACTCTACAGAAAGTATTTGAAACATAAAACATAGATTGACTCTCTTTAATTTAGCCTCCATTTTTTATGAATATATATATATATATATATATATGTATGTGAGTAATAGAATTTAAACTTATGACATCCATTTTAAGATATCAATTAGTTTTTGGTATATAAGAATTTAAACATGAGATCTCTTATTTGACAATAAGTCATTTTACCAAGTGATTTAATTGAAAACCCCACATAGAGGTTAATATTTCAAGAATTAGAAATTGAATATATTTCTTGAATTAATGGTCTTTTAGAGGATTGAACCCTTTCATCAAACATTTATAAAATAACTTAGAAGATTGAACACTTTCATCAAACATTTATAAAATAAAATTTTCTTTTATTTTCAATTTTCTCTAGTGGATTAACAAATGGCAAGTTCTAGATAGGAGGTAAGAGCATTTGATCCCACTCTGTTGACTTAGGCAGTGGTAAATCTACTGTTATTTTGTAAAAATAATATATGGCTAGTTGGGCTTGTAATGTATGATATTTATGCCCTATTGGGCTTGTTATGTGTTGACTTAGGCAGTCTACTATGATTTTTTTTTTCATCAGTCACATATACATATACATTTTCACACATTGCATCCACTCCAATGTTAATATAGAGGGAAAAAAGTCTTTTAAGTTTGAGATGAGTTTTTTTTTTTTTCATCAACTTAAGCTCTATTTGGGTAGTGGCTGCGGCTGCGTTTTCCTTGATTGTATTTTTTTTTTTTTTTTGGGCGAGTCCATGGCACTGTTTATGGACCAGCCAAGTAATAAAAACACATGAATAGTAATTTGCAGTAATAAAAATAAAAATTTTATAGTGTTTTTAACAATATATTTTCAATTTTTAGCAAAATAAGCAGTATCTAAATGCATACTTAGAGTGAAAAAAAAGCCCATGGGCACAACACATCTCACAATACATTTACAAAATATTTGTTATAATTGTAGTGACTCTAGGTTTAATTTTTTTTTTCTTCTTATTTTTTTATTCGAATTATATTTTATTGACAATTCGATATCTCAACTTATTATGAAATCGTTGTAGGATTTATTGTATTACTAGAAGAACTCATTTATAATTAATCTTTAGACACTCGACACAGGTTTTCTTGCATTATATATATATATATATATAATTGTTTAACACATGAGTGCATGCAATATGTGTGAATTTATTAATCATAGTAAATTTTTAGAAGAACTAAAATTTAAAGCATTTTGAAAACAAATGCAATTCCTCATCATAAAGTGGTATCCGATTTTGGAAAAATTATTAGGTACTCCTAGAGTACCATAAATACGTATTTTTTCATTTTACATAAATGATAAGTTTCACATTAAAAAAAAAAAGGTATATATACATATATATATATATATATATAATATTTTAAAAATACACAATAATTTTTTTCCATTGGGGTAAGACATTTAAAGCCCGTTGGATGATCCATTAATAAGCTGTGGGCCTTATCATTAAAGTTTAAACGGCAATATTGACTATTGAGAGAATCCCATTAGGCTCTAGCCTAGAACGTTCGTCGATCAATCAAAGTGCGAGAGTGCAATCATGCTGGCCACTTGGTACTCCATGATAATTTATAAAACCTCTCCTCGCAGGTACTAGAATGCTCCTCTAAGAATTATAAATAGCACAAACCATTCTGACCCAAATGGGGGAGAAATTATAAGATTTTTATGGTAGGTAAGTGATGTTATTTATTATTTTAGTAAAAGACTTTTATTTATTTAAAATTATGAAGTTTTAAATATAAATTAAATATTGACTCAATAATTTTAAGTAGGTAAGAGTCTTTTTACGGGAACGATGAATCCACCAATCCATGAGTCCAGTATAATTTCTCCAAATGTAGCGTAAAGTAACACAAAGCATCTTCTCAGTTTAATTCCTCAGCAACCAACCACTTTCAGTTCCTAACCTTCTACTATTTTATAGCTAGAATTATATGGTAACGTCGGCTACAACTAGCGGACTGGACTTGTCAATTATTGTGCCACTTTGTAATCCTATTTCTCACTCGGTTTCAGACTTTATTTTAGTTTGTCGGTCACGCAAGTCTGAAAACAAGTTGCAAACTGGAAGACCTTTTTTTCTCTTGACTTTGACTGTACGGGCTTTCTCTTGCTGCGGGAAGTAGAATATAGAGCCGTAGTATTTCTAAATTATGAAATATATATGGTATGGTGTATTTAGGGTTTGTACGCACCCCTATTGCATCCTCTCTCTATGTTATTTTGAAAATTTATACTCATCACTAACCCTAAATATAGGTATATTATCACAACAACAACAACAAAATCTTAGTTTTAAAATTTTGAAATCCGTTATGAATTTTCAAAAAATTAATTAAGGTCGTCCACATATATTTATTTTTTATATTTTATTTTTTCTAAAATCATACAATCTATTACGTTTTTAATTGACTGTCTTTTTTTATTACTTCTACCAATGTGGTTTTCATTCTTCTAACGTAAACTCATGTGGTTTTGTGTGTGTGCATGCTACTTGATGTATTCTTTTTTTTTTTTTTTTTTTTGTATTATTATTGGTTTGAATATTATGGTACTATTTGCACAACACATGTGTTCGCTCATTGTTCTTATATAGGACTTTTCATGGATTTTCTTGAACTATTGTTGGACCATGCATGCATGAGAGATAAATAATTTAGAGCCAATTCATTACGAATGTGTTCGTTATCTCTACTGTGAGAATGAATTCTATTACGCTTTGTTTGTTTCATTGGAAAACCTTTCGTAAAGATAGTTTTCCACATTTTCCAATATTTGGTAGCATACAAAAAAAAAATAAAAAATAAAAAACAACAACAACAACAACAACTAGTCAATGGAAAACTATCTTTGATCAACGGAAAACCCTAATAAAAATAATACTTATTTTCTATAGGTTGTTTTCCAAAAAATTATTTTGGAAAACAATCTCTCTCTCACACGTTGCATCTCTTATAAATATTATCTTCATCTGTAGCCATGGGGAACATAATTTTTTGGCGCCTTCTTTCTCTCATGGTAAGCTTTCTCACTCTTTTCTCTTCCCTTTACTTTTTCTCTCCTCACACCTTAACTGTCAAAATTTTAGTATGAAAACCAAATTCATTTTTGGGAAAATTATTAGGTACTTTTAGAGTACCATAAATACGTATTTTTTCATTTTACATAAATGATAAGTTTCACATTAAAAAAAAAAATACATATTTATAATATTTTAAAAATACACAATAATTTTTTTCCATTGTGGGGTAAGACATTTAAAGCCCATTGGATGATCCATTAATAAGCTGTGGGCTTTATCATTAAAGTTTAAACGGCAATATTGACTATTGAGAGAATCCCATTAGGCTCTAGCCTAGAACGTTCGTCGATCAATCAAAGTGCGAGAGTGTAATCATGCTGGCCACTTGGTACTCCATGATAATTTATAAAACCTCTCCTCGCAGGTACTAGAATGCTCCTCTAAGAATTATAAATAGCACAAACCATTCTGACCCAAATGTAGTAGAAATTATAAGATTTTTATGGTAGGTAAGTGATGTTGTTTATTATTTTAGTAAAAGACTTTTATTTATTTAAAATTATGAAGTTTTAAATATAACTAACATTCTACTATTTTATAGCTTTCTCTTTACCTCGTTTCAAAGCAACAAAGTAATCAAGCAAAGAAAAACATCAAACATGTCGTTGATCCCACACTTCTTTGGTAACTGACGAAGCAACAACGTTGATCCCTTTGCTCTTGATGTTTGGGACCCATTCAAGGACTTTCCTTTCCCTTCTTCACTTTCAACTTATTTCCCTGAGTTTTCTCGGGAAACCTCAGCTTTTGTGAACACCAGGATCGACTGGAAGGAGACCCCAGAAGCTCATATGTTCAAGGCTGATCTTCCTGGGCTCAACAAAGAGGAAGTGAAGGTTGAAGTTGAAGAAGACAGAGTGCTCCAGCTAAGTGGAGAGAGGAGCGTTGAGAAGGAAGACAAGAATGATGCTTGGCATAGAGTGGAGCGTAGCAGTGGCAAGTTCTTGAGGAGGTTTAGGCTTCCTGAGAATGCTAAGATGGATCAGATTAAGGCTGCAATGGAGAATGGGGTTCTCACTGTGACTGTTCCTAAGGTGGAGGAGAAGAAGCCTGATGTCAGGGCCATTGAAATTTCAGGTTGAACTCTGTGAAATCATTTTGGGTCATCTCTCACCTGCGACATGAAGAATATATATATATATACAGTTGCAGTGTAATCTAGCTAATAAGGGTCTGATTTTGTATCCTTGTTAATTCTGTATTTTGGGTTTGTGGTTTCATTGGTATGTCTAGTTAGACGTACTGGGTCATTATACGTGGATGTTGATGATTTTGGTGTTCGATGCAATCTACATAGCGTGGAAGCACTAATGAAAGTGAATGTAATTAACGTCGTTATAATAAAAATATTAATTTCGCATTATGAAAATCATTTTGGCAATACATATATATATTTTTTACTACGTTTTGATGACATATTGTATGTTTTAGAGTATTAGACCCCGTCTCGTACGTGAATTCAAACACATATTTTCAGTTTTTAAACAACATTACATATATTTTTACATATTTTTTTCGCTCACACATATTTTCAAAAAAACTGAAAATAGTTGTTGAAAGACATGTACTAAACGGGCCCTTAGCATCTAAGAATTCAAAAAAAAAAATTTATTTTACATTCTCAAACATTAATTTATCTATTTTACCAACTCATCTATTAATACATCCAACATTTCAATTTTTATTTTTACACGCAACTTAATATAATAATATAAACTACAATACCAAATAATAATAATAAAAATTCTCTCTCTCTCTCTCTCTCTCTCTCTCTCTCTCTCTCTCTCTCTCTCTCTCTCTCTCTCTCTCTCTCTCTCTCTCTCTCTCTCTCTCTCTCCAACAACCAAAAACACCATCAAACCACCCGGCCCTTCCACTGAAAAACTAGCTACCATTGAACTACCAACCTCCACTAAACCACCATCTACCATATAGATATTGCATTTTGTATCGTTTGCGACTTGGCCCTCGTTCTCTAATAATGTTAGAATTCTAAAGCTCAAAGTTGGCTTAGGGCCCGATCAAATGAAAATTGACTTGAGGAAAGTATTTATGAAAAATATAACTTATTTTTGGACAAAATAAACTATTTTTGAAAAAAAAAAACACGAAAACCCTAGGGCATGCGTACATGTATACGCGTATGCGCATGCATGCATGAAGCATGCGTACACATACACGTGCATGCGTGCGCCTGCTAGGGTTCCAGACACTAAGTAACATAAGTTTTCCGCATTTAAACTAAGTTTGAAACAAATCTCACATCATTTGGGAGCCACCTTAAACCCATATTTTTCAACTATATAAAGTCATACATGGTACTTTTTTAAGGATGACGAATTCCAATGGAAAAACACATAAGATTTACTAGAAAATAATGAATAAAAGAAGAAGGTTTTTACAAAATATCCTCAAGACAAATTTTGTTTTGATTGGAACATTTTCTGGTCTTAATCTTTAGATTCTAAGTTTACTGGCTCATCTTTGATTTGATTGTGAATAAATTGACTGAGGGGAATGGTCAAAATCAAGTTCTAAAGAGTTCTAGTATTAAGGTAAAGTTTCTAATTTTGGCTCTTCACTTTTCTTTACTTTTTTTTTTTTTTGCTCTTGTGTTTATATATGTGTTTATGTGTTTATGCATTTATAACATGTTTGCCTAGCCTAGGTTTACTTTGTGTTTATATTCTAAGCATGTTAAATTGTTAGATTATTTGTTTTTGTGTTTCTGTTTTGTAGAATCTGGGTTAGGGTTCTTAAGGCATGTGCACATGCTACTTGCATGCGTACGCATACTCATAGTATGCATACACATACAGATGAGCTGTGTACGCATGTCTTATGTATGCTCACGCATACTCTTGCCCAGACATCCTAATTCACTCCTGTTTGTCATTCCTTTATCTTACTTACATGTTTAGCCTTTTTTTTTTTTTTTTTTTTATAACATAGTTTATGTGCCTTTAAGTCTTTGTCTCTCTGTTTTGTTTTGTTTTGTTGTCGTTTCATCTCTTTAATGATAATTAGGGTTTTGGATTGGTTGAATATTATGAACATGCATTATAATATGACCATGCATTGATACATAGGTGTTGTGATGCAGTGAGGTAATTCATGCATAATACTATGAACATGCATTTGATTTGGTTAATGTGATATGGTTGATATGCTTGGTTGAACCCCATGTTTTTTATGTCTAGATGCTATAGTATGTTTATCTTGATTTGTTTGTGATGTTTCTGCCCTTGGATGTGCCTTTTTTTTTTTTTTTAATAAATGCCATGATAGATGAATGATTAGGTTTAGGATGATTATGCTATGTTGATTGCTCTAAATTCATGCTAGAGTGTATGTGAGTTAGAATAACATGTTAAATGTGTCTTTAACGAGATTAAGGCTTGGAACACAATGAGTGGAAGCTGACCTAAGGGTTGGGTGGGCTTGGGTGCCTAACACCTTCCCATCCCCATACCTAAACTCTAGACACGTGTTTTGGTAAAGATCAGTCTAGGTGGTGACTCCATTTACACCCTCTGCCATGATCTACCCTAGGCCAAGGCGTACTTCCCACAAAGAAGGATAATACCATGTCACGGGAGCTTGCGCCCATACACCACCAAACCAACACCCACAACCAAAGTTACAGACACCAACAAAGCAAATCCAAATCACAAACCTAGATCATCTAGCTAAACCCAAACATAGATCACAAACCCAAACCCCAACCACCATCTATTTCTCTCTTCCACATTGCCATTGTAACCACCGCACCACCCTGCAAAAAGCAAAAGACCCAAAACCCAGCAGAAACCCACAAAACGCAAAAGCCCCAAAACCCAGCAAAAACCCCCAAAACCCAATAAAAGCCCACAATGCCTTCACCACACATGCCAAGATTCCACTGTTGCCGCACATGACCCATACCTCCACCATACTAGCACTAGACTATTTGAGAGAGAGAAGTGAAAGGGGGCAAATAGAGGGAGTGAGTCACAAGGAGGAAGTGAATGAGAGATAAAGAATCAGGAAAAAAAAAAGTGGCTAAAGAAGTTAAGAGTGACAAATAGTAAGAGAGAAAAAATTAGTGAATAATATAATATTTTTTTTTTACAACCTGTGAATAGTTGGTTCTCGAATAAGGATGAGTTTTAGCTTATTGGTTTCTAAAATAGCAACTGGAGGGTTTATACACCTCCAATGCTAGTACTTAGAGCATTAGCATCTAGGGTGGTATAAAAGTTACCATTTTGTAACCTAGTATACCATTCCACTTTACAATATACTTTACATCGCAATTTTTATTTTTCTATACAACACAATAAAATAATATAAATCAACATAATAAAATAATATAACTACAATATAAAATATTAGAAATCTCTCTCTCTCTCTCCATCACCACCTCCATCGATTCAAATGCAAGCCCTAGCCACCAGCCATCGAAACTTAAGCCCAAACACCGCCTAAACAACCTAACAAAACAACCCAACCCAGTCACCGATTCCACAATTTCACCAATTCAACAACCCAGCCACCGATTTATCGATTCCACAACCCACACCGATTCCAAATCCCAACCACCACTAAAAGGACCCACCTCTGAAACCCAGCCCCGATAAGGAAATATGGTGTGCCAATGAGAAAAAGCCACAATTTGCATACCAATTTAAATTGGAGAAGAGATTTTGGGTGTAACATGTAGGGGATTTTGAGCATCACATCCTCAGGGAGATAGATGGACATGGCATTGCCACTCCACTGGAGCACCCACCTCTTTGCCGATCATCCAATTTGGGAGGAGAGGAAAATGAAATAGATAGAGAGAGCTAGAGATGGGGGATAAGACAGTGAGAGAAGAGAAGATGAGAGAGAGGGAGAGTTTGAGAGTGAGAGATTAAAGGATGAGAGAGCTAATAAAATATTTATATTTAGGTTTTCAACCCATGAACAGTGAGAGCACCAGTATTGGGGAGTGTAAACACCTCCCAATTTCTATTTTACAACTCAAAACACTCAAAACTCACTCCATCCGGGTTTGTAAACTTAAAAAAATTTGCAACCTATGAACAGTAAGATTGCATATATATTATTTTAATCTTATGGTTGTGTGTAAAGAGAAAACGAGAGCGGGAGGAAAAAGAGAGAGAATAATACTTTATATTATTTTATTAGATACTTTATATTATTTTTGTGGGGCCCGAGGACCTAGAACCCCCGGCCCACCTTTAGGTAGGCCTAGGGCCCAAGCCGAGGAAGGCGACCTCCCCAGACGGTCGGCTTAAAGGCTTTAGTCCTCCCAAGGCCCGAGCCGAGGACACACCCATCCTCGGCACACCTAATCTAATCTAGGTAGGGGACAGACCTAGTGCAGGTGGTCACATCCACACTTAACGATTCTGCCTGGCCCTCCAGGTTCCATTAATGCTGACAAGACCCTTCACTGAAAAACCTTGGAGGCAGCAACCCCCAGTATGGGAAAGAACTTGTCTGATGGGACAAGTCCTGAACCATTAGCCCGGATGGCCAACAACTGTAAGGCCAGGATCGAGCTAAAGAGGGTATATAAGGCAAAGAACCCCCCTGGTGAGAGGGGGGCCTCCTCGGACCCCAGCCGAGGAGCAACCCTAGGCGTAGAGCAAATAGCGAGAAGTGCGAAGAAGACCGGCGAAGGGCCGGCCAAAGCCAAACCCTTTGCCCCACGCTCTACAAATTCATTGTCGGGGGCCCACCTCCGAAAAAGGAGCCCCTACAATTGGCGCCGTCTGTGGGGAGGGTTAGTGCGCCGGCCGGCGCAACCGGCGATCGTTCTAAAGCAGTTACTACTCAGAAGTTGACGGTGCAAAGAAAAGAGAAAGAAAAAGAGAAAGAAGGAGAGAAGAGTGGCAGTGCGAAAAGGAAACTCAACAACAAATAAAAGAAAAATCCTTTATTAATTCAGAAGAGATTACAAGAGATAACAAGTACTACAATTCTCATTATTTCATAAAAAAAAGCTACAAATACAATCAGAGGCTCAGACAGGCGTGTTTTACAAAAATTCCTACCGACTAATCCTACAATCAGAGGCTCAGGCGGACCGGTGTTGGAACTAGCCGGGCAAGAGGCTCGCAAAGAATTAATATCAGGAATGAAGGAAGTGTCAACCCGTGCTTTTACCAGCGCCCAGAGAATGGGAGAACTGGACAGTAAAAGCACGGGAAGGGGGGCTAGGGGCTGGCTCACCTTCAAACCAAAGCTTGAACAAAGTGAGGAGCCCCTAGACCCCGAAACACCCTCCCTCATAATGCTTCCTCGACCCCCTCCGAACTACACGAGCATTGACCGTCGGAGACGGCAATACTCGGGCACCGGCCATGACGAGAGTTCGCGTGCCCCCTTCGTCGGAGGTGCGCTCTGGGGGAAGACGTTAGGTATTTCAACGACGTCCCCCCTGGCCACCATGCGAGACTCGGCCAGTGTTACGCCTAAACTCTGCCGCACCGGCAGCCCAGTGGGGACTGCGGCCACGGCGGCACTTGGCTCCAAGTCTCCTAACTGCGGTCACACCCCTGGTGGTGGTATCAAAAGGGCTCAGGAAGGCGAAAGTGTATACGTCTGTTTGTGGGGGAGAATTCATGGAATGAGGAGAAACGCTCCCCCCAGAACGCCTTTTATGGAGGGCGAAAACCAATAGGAGTTGAACCGTGCGGAATTCGAAGGGGAAATTGTCAAAGGGAATTAATTCCCACCCAGTTCCAAGGGGATCTCCAGCTGCCTGCTGCGTGTTAATTCACGAGGGCATTAATGGAGGCGCGTTACGGACACCGAAGCGTCAAACAGGAGGCGCGGAAGGCCAAGCGATGCCTCGTAAACCAGAAAGACGAGGAACACAAACCAGAGGCAGGGTCAGCCCCACGTGCGAAGTCACAAGCCGACCTAAGGAAAAACAGCTCACGGAAAAGACCCGTGAATGTCCCCACGCCAAAAACGAAGTCCTCGGATCCGAGGACAAAATCCTATTGGAGGCAACTGTGCAGTCGTGGTACAATAACTCTTGCTCCAGCATCCTGCAAGGGGCTAGGGGGATGGACCCCTACCCGACGTGAGACTGAGTTGCCCAGAGAGGTGAACACTGTGTCCTCACGCTCGGGGCCCACATGGAAACGATGGCAGCAATTGTACCTAGGTCTTGCATGGTCCTCGGACTCAAGCCTACGGGGAGCTGGCCACTCGTACTTAAGGCAGCAACTGTACCTAGGTCTTGCATGGTCTACGAACTCAAGCTTATGGGGAGCTAGCCACATGGAAACGATGGCAGCAATTGTACCTAGGTCTTGCATGGTCCTCGGACTCAAACCTACGGGGAGCTGGCCACTCGTACTTAAGGCAGCAACTGTACCTAGGTCTTGCATGGTCTACGGACTCAAGCCTATGGGGAGCTAGCCACATGGAAACGATGGCAGCAATTGTACCTAGGTCTTGCATGGTCCTCGGACTTAAGCCTACGGGGAGCTGGCCACTTGTACTTAAGGCAGCAACTGAACCTAGGTCTTGCATGGTCTACGGACTCAAGCCTATGGGGAGCTAGCCACTGGAAACGATGGCAGCAATTGTACCTAAGTCTTGCATGGTCCTCGGACTCAAGCCTACGGGGAGCTGGCCACTCGTACTTAAGGCAGCAACTGTACCTAGGTCTTGCATGGTCTACGGACTCAAGCCTATGGGGAGCTAGCCACATGGAAACGATGGCAGCAATTGTACCTAGGTCTTGCATGGTCCTCGGACTCAAGCCTATGGGGAGCTGGCCACTCGTACTTAAGGCAGCAACTGTATACGGGGAGCTATCTATTTTACGACAGAGTCAAGGTACTGCTCGGTCCGAAGATCTATTCCCGTGAAGAAATTAACTACCTAATGAAGGGTCTAAGGGTCGATCCGACCACTCAAGAAAGGACCAGCCAAACTGACGGCCTTCCGGACCATAGGAGCCGAGGTTTGCAAAACCCTCCTCCCCGTCCGAGGATATGTGCAGCAGGGTTTTGAGGGGTTATTGTGGGGCCCGAGGACCCAGAACCCCCGGCCCACCTTTAGGCAGGCCCAGGGCCCAAGCCGAGGAAGGCGACCTCCCTAGACGGTCGGCTTAAAGGCTTTAGTCCTCCCAAGGCCCGAGCCGAGGACACACCCATCCTCGGCACACCTAGTCTAATCTAGGTAGGGGACAGACCTAGTGCAGGTGGTCACATCCACACTTAACGATTCTGTCTGGCCCTCCAGGTTCCATTAATGCTGACAAGACCCTTCACTGAAAAACCTTGGAGGCAGCAACCCCCAGTATGGGAAAGAACCTGTCTGATGGGACAAGTCCTGAACCATTAGCCTGGATGACCAATAACTGTAAGGCCAGGATCGAGCTAAAGAGGGTATATAAGGCAAAGAACCCCCCCTGGTGAGAGGGGGGCCTCCTCGGACCCCAGCCGAGGAGCAACCCCAAGCGTAGAGCAAATAGCGAGAAGTGCGAAGAAGACCGGCGAAGGGCCGGCCGGAGACAAACCCTTTGCCCCACGCTCTACAAATTCATTGTCGGGGGCCCACCTCCGAAAAAGGAGCCCCTACAATTTTATTGGATTGTATGTAAAAATAAAAACTAAGAAGAACCTGTCTGATGGGACAAGTTCTGAACCATTAGCCTGGATGACCAACAACTGTAAGGCCAGGATCGAGCTAAAGAGGGTATATAAGGCAAAGAACCCCCCTGGTGAGAGGGGGGCCTCCTCGGACCCCAGCCGAGGAGCAACCCCAGGCGTAGAGCAAATAGCGAGAAGTGCGAAGAAGACCGGCGAAGGGCCGGCCGGAGCCAAACCCTTTGCCCCACGCTCTACAAATTCATTGTCGGGGGCCCACCTCCGAAAAAGGAGCCCCTACAATTTTATTGGATTGTATGTAAAAATAAAAACTAAGATGTGAGTGAGTTGTAAAATAGATAAAGTAGTGTTTGAGAATATAAAAAAGATTTTTTTTTTTTAAATATCCTAGATATTAGTGCTTTGAGGTTTTATATATACACAACCTTATTGTTTACGGTTACTAAAATATTTTATATACTGGTACCTCGATGAAGGTCATTTTTTGTGTCTTGGTTGCTAAAGTAGCAACTAGGAAATTTTTATACCCCTAATGCTAGTGCTATTAGTAGAAGTGCTGTGTCGGAAATTGCCATTTGATCAAAGTGATTTAATTTTTTTTTTTTTAAAAAAGTTAAAAGTTAGAAAAAGTAAAAGATGAAAAAGGTTGAAACCTTTCTTTAAGGATTTAGGTGGTATTGCACTGGGTCTTAGAGCATCTACATTCGGATTGCTATATGCCAAATGCAAGGCACATTTGGCATACAAGCCCAAAAAAAGGCCAGCAACTGGAAGGCCATATGCTAAAATGCTAAAAAAATTTGAGATATAGCTATAGTACCATCTCAAATGTAAGATGGTACTGTAGCTGAATTGAAAGAAAAAAAACTTAATAATCCTATTTCTCTCTCCTCTCTCCTTTTAACTCGGCAATTTCTCTCTCCTCCCTCATTTTTTTTTTCTTTTTCTTTTCTCTTTCTTCCTTCTTTCTTTCTCATCTACTCTCTTTAGACCTAACACCTCGTGGTGGAGATCGGTGGGTAGCGAGATTGGCATGACGGAGATCGGTGGGTAGCGAGATTGGCACAGCGGAGATTGGTGGGTGACGAGATTGGTGGAGCTGTGGTGGCTGTGGCGTTGTGATCTGGTGTGGGTGTTAATGGGTTTTTTTTTTTTTTTTTTTTTTTTTTGGGTTTGCTGGTATATGTGATCAGCGTTGTGGTGGTTGTGGCGTGGCGGAGATCAGTGGAGCTGTGGTGGCTGTGGTGTTGTGATCCGGTGTAGGTTTGCTAGTATATGTGTTTTTTTTTTTTTTTTGGTTTGCTGGTATCGGTGTTGTGGTGTTTGTGGCGTGGCGAAGATTGGTGGAGTTGTGGTGGCTATGGCATTGTGATCCGGTGTGGGTTTGCTAGTATATGTTTTTTTTTTTTTTTTCTTTTGGGGGGGGGGGGGGGGGCGGGGGGGTTTGTTGGTATCAGCGTTGTGGTGGTTGTGGCATGGCGGAGATCAGTGGATGGTTTTTCTGGGTTTGAGAAATTTCTGGGTTTGTGGCGTGGCGTTGTTTTTGGTATATAAATTTCTGGGTTTGCTGGTTAATGGTTTTTTTTTTCTTTTTTTTTTTCTTCTCTATTTCGCTGATCTGGGTTGTTGATATGGATGATGGAGGAGTTGGGTTGATATGGATGATGGATTTGGAGAAGGAGGCTGGAAGAATGTGAAAAATAAAGGAATGGAGGATGACGCCTGCGGGGGAGAAAATTGAGAAAAAAACAAAAAATATATTTTATTACGTAAATATATTATTTTAATGAGTAGAAGAGAAAAGTAGAATTTTGAAATGTTAAGTATATTGTAAATAGTATAATATAATTGATAAAGTAAATTTTAAAGATGTTTAAATAAAATCAGATATAAGATCCGGATGCTCTTAGTGCTTGCTGTCCGCAGAAATTGACGCAACTGTAATCATGTGACACACCATCCACGTACGTGAATGCACAGTTGAAAGCATGTCAGATTGATGAGAAAAAATGTTTGTGTTTATCTTTGTTTGTTTCAATGCATCGTTATCCTTTATGTCGTGATTCGTGAATACTTAAAAAAAAATGATATACTTGCTCTGCTTTAGTCCACCGAAAGGACAGGACAGCCGTCCAGAAGCTTCGCAGAAAGAGTGGGGAGGTTGTATTTTTTGAAGGGAAAACAAAAGGAGAAGGGCGTTGTGGTCCTAAACTGAGTTTTTTTGCTTTTTTGATAAGATAAACCAGAATATTCTTGCTGTACTCATTGTTGGTTTATTTTGACTACTTATGTCCTACTACTTTTATTTAATTTTATTTTTTTAATAAGATAAAATTTTCACTTTAGTACTGTCTAAATACATATGTATGTAAAGTTTTTAATTAGGGATTTAAATATTGACTCTTATTTTTCATACTTCACAAATATTTATATTTGTGTAGTGACCACCACACCAAGAATACGAGATAATATGTACTACTAATTTCTTGAAGCTCTTTCATTGTCCCTTTTTAGTTTCTTTGTACTACTATTTTTTTTTTTTTGTTAATTTTGCTAATATATGTTATAAGGACATGCATAAGTAAATTATTTTATAAATTATTTTTATAAAAAAATAAAAAAAAAATTATTAACTTATTTAACAACATTTTCAATTCCCCATAAAAATTTTCTTAAAATTGATAATTAATATTTGTTTTAAAGGCATACATTAACCGAACTTTTTTTTTTTTTACATAAACACATAATTTTATTATTTTACTTAATCATTTAAAAAAAAAAAAACTCAAACAAATTATCAATTTTATACTACATTTTATTAAAATAATATTTTTTTTATCAATTTTTTATTACTCTCTCAAGTTATCTCTCTTTCTCTCTTTGTATATGAGTAAAAAAAAGTATTAAAAAATAGATTTACATGTAACAATAATCAAAATTTACACAGGTTTATATAGACTGATATAAGTGATTTTTGAAGTTATATCACTTATATGGACAAAATTGAACCCTTAGACTATTTTACATTGATTGATATGAGTGCTTTACATTACTTTAAAATATAAAAATAAATAGGTCCTAACCTTTCTTAGACTCTCATGATTCACGAGAACATGAAAGAAGAATAGTACGGTAGTCAATAAGTGAGTTTTTTTTATACTCACCTTTCTCTAATAGAGGAGAAGTGCTATTTTTATAACATTTTTACAAAAAATCATGGGTAATTAGTTGTTATTAATTATAATTTGAATCTACCACTAGAATTACTTTTTTACCCCATTAATAACAACTCGTAACAACATATCACTTCAAATTTATTGTAAAAATATTAGAAAAATGTCATGGGAATAGCATTTCTCCAACCAAAGTGGTCCTAAACCTAAAGAAATTATAGAGTCGTCTAGTGGACAAGTGATGTGGTCTACCATTCTACTAAAAACACTTCCACTTGTTTAAAATTGCTGAATCAGTAATTAATTTCTGTTTAAAAAAAATTTCTAACTAACAATTTTAAATAAGTGATAGTTTTTTAGTGGAATTTTGGATCACATTACTTGTCACCATGTGGATCTTATAATTTCTCTTTAACCCATCTAAAGCCCATTTGACCATGTGTAATGCAAGCATGGGTGGGCTTTATGAACCATGTCTAAAGCCTATTAGACTAGCAAAAGCTCTAGAAACTAGAAAGAGAATTTCTTCGCGAAAGTTGCTCCATAATTGAAGCAATCCTTCGCTTCTGCAAAGTTCCACTTCCGCTCATATTTGCTTTACCTTCTTCAATTCTCATCTCCATTTTGACCAATTCAGCAAACATGTCGATTGTCCCAGTCAGTGACCAAGAAAGAAATGTCTCCAATTCCAACAATTCCACCCAAGACCTTTGGGACCCTTTGGCTTGAGACCTCTCAAACTGGGACCCATTTAGCGATTTTCCTTTCCCTTCTCCATTACACTCACTCTCCACTTTCTTCTCCCCTCACTACTCTCCTTTTGGTGCTTTTGTGAACACCAAGCTCGATTGGAGGGAAACCCCAAGAGCCCACGTGTTGAAGCTTAGTGTTTTGAACGAGGACGTGTTAGTTAAGCTCCAAGAGGACGTGTTAGTTAAGCTCCAAGATGATCGAGTCCTCTAGGTTAGTGTCGAGAGCGGCAACTTCATGAGCAGGTTCAAGATCCCAGACGATGGCTTCATTGAGCAACTGAAGGCGTCCATGAATAATAGGGTTCTCATTGTCATTGTTCCCAAAGTGGAGGCTAGTACTAGTAGACCGTGTGTGTGTGTGTGTGTGTGTGTGTGTGAGATTAACGATGTAGTGGTAATGGGTCATCAGAAAATCTTGAGTTTTTTTTTTTTTTTTAATTTTTATGGGAAATCAGACAAACTTTCATTCAACAAGCTAAAATTGGAGTACAACTGAGAAAGGCAATTACAAAAGCTGAAACTAGTAAGATATCATCAAAGATTAGGTGTTCTACACAGCTGGGATTAACTCCCTTCCAAATTTGAGAAAAACCTGATAGTCTAGCAGCTTTTGCAAATTCATGGGCAACTCTGTTGCCATCCTTTTTCAGTTGTTGGAATGTGCACCAACTGAAAGAGGCCGAATAGCTTCTAATGTCTTGAAGGATGAGACAAATCTCACCATCAGCATCTCCATGGTTAAGAGCTTGAATAATAGAGAGAGCATCTGACTCGAAGATAGCATGGGAAATTTTCAATTCTAAAGCAAGTAGCACACCGTGCAGAAGAGCAAAGGCTTCAGTAATTTCTGACGAGTAGGAAGACTGAAGAACTTTGCTAGAAGCTGCAATAGAAAGGCCTTGGCAGTCCCGGATAATCACCCTAATGCAAGTGTTGTACCATCATTAGAGGTGGCTCCATCAACATTTATTTTGAAGTAGCCAGAGGGAGGAGCTTTCTATTTGAGGACACGTGCCGGGGGGGGGGGGGGTGGTGGTAAGGAATGGGGCAGTGGGGGGTGGGAACAAGCATCCTTAAAATCAATAAGGGTTCTATTGGCCAATTCCTAGCTTCGGCTTGGAGGAGAACCCGAGTTCTCATGCACTACTTGATTGCGATTCCACCAAATAGACTAGGCTGTTGCAAAAAATATCTCCATGTCATGCAAGGTGCCCCGCGTAATGATGTCTATAACGATATCAACAGGATCACGAATTGGGCATGAAAGGTCTACAGGGCAGTCAGACCAAAGAGCCCACGTTAGCTTGGCATGATCACAGTGAAAAAAGAGCATAGGCCGTAGTCTCTATTGCTTTGTCACAGATGGGGCAAAAGCTAGAACACGCTATGCCTCTGTGACTTAAGTTTTCCATGGTGGGAAGGCCATTAACATAGAATCTCCAAGCAAAAACTTTGAGCTTTGGGGGGGGTACTTTTTTGGGGCCATATTCTTTTCCAAATCAGAGATTTAGAGTTGTTTGAAGAGCATTCACCTTCATCTAGAGGTATCACCGTGCTTAAGGCAATGTGGTAGGCACTTCTAGCTATGAAGGTCCCATGTTTATTACTAGTCCAAATTAGACTGTCTTCGGGAAGATTGTAGCTCAATGGGATTGACAAATTTGTGTTGGCTTCAAAGGGTAGGAAGAGTGAGTAGACTACATCAGCTTTCCACCACTTAGTGTCCTTGTCTATAAGAGAACGACGCCATTGGGTTTTTGTATAGTATGAAGTTGTTTGATATATTGCGTCTAAAGTAATTGTGTGTGTGTGTTTGATAGTTGAGTCGGTTACTGTAATATTAAGGTGAACTCTGTGTATCTTGGAATGGTCGTTGGTGTAAGGGAAATAATTAAATAAATAATGTTCTCAAATATTGTTGCTCTGGGTAGAAAAAAGTAGTTGTAAATAGTTGTAAATATAAGTCCACAACATTTTAACATTAATTTCTATCATGCCTAAAGTTTTTTTTCCCGGTTTTGTGTTTATTTTTTTTTTAAATATTTATATAAGCTAGCATATATATTGTCATACCGATACAACAAATTTCACAATATTTTTACAAATATTGTAGTATCAATTTCTTACAAGTTAAAATAAAATAATAATATATGAAACTGTGACCAACCACAACTGAAAATAAATGTTTTGAGAATAAAAATAACAATATTATCACCTTAAAACCAAAAATAACTTGTCATTTAGAATTTGTTCTAAAAATGTTATGAATGTAGCATTTCTCTCAAATAAAAAAAAAATTATTCAGATCCTAAAAATGAAGATATTGTGAAAATATTGTGATTTTTTTTTTTTTTTTGTTTGTGTTCTTAGACTTCTTTTATAATATAATCAAATTGGGTGAGCCAAAATTCACAATTTCACACACAAAATCTATATTAATTTTCTCACTACTGGGGCAACATGTGCCTTGCACGTGCAGCCAAAGCTAGTGTTTATTTAAAAAGGAGAACAAAACAAGCAGTCATCCTCACAAATGGTTTTTAAAACCTTTGGAAGATTGAGATTATTAAAACAGAAAGATTCAGATGTCCTTAGAGAAAGCTTGGCAGCCGTAGGAGCTGAATTGTTGCAATCTCTATTGACCCAATGAAAATTGTAGCTAGAGAAAAAGACTTCGAAATTTAAAATATTACTGATGACATTGGAGATATCCCAATCAAGATCCGATTGAGGTGAGGATATGGCATCGAAGCATGTTTTGTTTTGTTTTTTCCTTTAAATAAATGAAACCTAAAAGTACAAAACAATTAGGTTGGCCCATTGGGATTTGTTTTGTTTTTTCCTTTAGTTATTTCTGCGTGCATGTGTGACCTTGGTACCTTTCTGCGTCAAGGCAACATGCCAAATCTACCATGGTCAGGACTCTTCGAATGAAAGGCTGTGAGATTTGTTCGTTAACGGTGGCAAGCGTGAACCTAAGCTTTATTTAGTCCAGTATGCACAAGCCCTAGCATAGCTCCCTTTTAGGCCCAATCCTAGCACAAATTGGCTTAACAATATCACAAAATCCAGCAACTACCTATTACAATCTTACATAAATCTTCACCCACCCCCTCAAAATATTCTTTTAGGCCCACCTTACAAAATATACATAATCTTTTGCACCCAAAAAAAAAAAAAAAAAAAACCCATAACCTATGATAAAAATTGGCCAATTTAGATGAATACAAATGGTTTGGTCATACACATAATCACTAATAAAAACGTCACATTTATTAAGACTTAAGCCACACACTTAAGAAAATTACAAAGTTTTACAACTCAACACATTACAAAACAAGAAGCATAGCTGCCAATCTCACATCTCAAACTTTTTTTTTTTTTGGGGGGATGAATGAGACTAAATTTTATTCAACATAAAAACATCACAATACAAACCATACAATACACACACAAGATGAAGCCATAGGGAAACACATGTAGTCTTTTAGTTCATAGCTCAAACGGTCACCAATTTATTTTATTAAGAGAGTCCACTGCACTAATCTAAAAATGATGGAGAAAAAGGGTGAGCTAACAACTGAATAAGATAAAATAGATAGCCATGTATAGAAAGAAATTTTACATAAACGGTTCACTATTTAGCAAAGCTTCTTTCCAATTATACATATATAATATAATATTTTGAGAGGAATCATCATCTAAAGTCCACTTTACTTCAAATTGACAAACAATTTCTATGTCAAAAGCCCTAAACAATATCAACTAGAACCTAATACAGGATTAATGACTCAATAAATATAAACATGCCAATATCTCGTACCTAGAAATTTTGGTTTGGGGGGGCCGAGGTTAAACTATCTCATAGTGAGTCACAATTTAAGAAAAACTCAAAATGCTACATATATGTTTTTGTGCATTGGTTTAATCAATGCAATTCTTATTAGCACTTAAAAAAACTAAATGACCAATTAAGTATCTTAAGTTCATTTTCCCTTCTAAGTTTCTCTTAGTCCTTTTAACAACCATAAGTTCAAACCATTCAAGAAATTAAATATAAATATAACAATTACATCTACAAGAAAATATAAAATTTTTAGATTAATAAAAAATAACAAAATCCTTATAAGCCAATATGAAATTATATATAAAGATACAAGAGGACTTTGTATTTTGAATAAAGCTTATCAGTTGGTTTAATTTATAAAATAAAATAAAATAAAATAAAATAAAATAAAATAAAATAAAAAAAGAGAGGAGAAGAATACTCTAGTACTTCTCAAGATCTTAAAGTCATTTTTGCTGGTTTCAAATAAGCTTAGCACTTTTTTTTGAGACAAAATAATAAATTTTATACAAAGAAAAGAAAGAATACAAAGCCAAAAGAATGGCCACAACCATATAGAGCAGAAAAAACAAAGCATGAAAAACAGCAACAGGTATATTCAATAACAAAGAGCAACATTTACTAGCAAATAGCAACAAAGGCAGAAAACAATCTCAACTTACAACATAGAGCAATATAATAACAATAAAGAGCAACATCAGCTCACACCAGATTAGAAAAATATATTGAAGCTTGAGAATTGAAAAAGTAAAACTTCTAATCAAGCCAATGGTTTGACATATGAAGAAGTTTCAATAATAAAGACTAATGGGAGAATATTAAAAGATGAAAAGCAAGTTTGCAAAGAACACTAAATGTGGACAAATGGGGGGCCAAATAATTTTTCATGTGGAGGTCAGTTCTTAGAAAAATGGTTCAAATATGCAATTTTACCTACTCTAATTTTTTTTTTTTTAAAAAACTTTTGGGGGGGGGTGGGGGGGGGGGGGGGGGGAGAGGGCATGGCCCCCCCAATCACAAACATAGCTCCGCCCCTGGGCACCGGTGTGGTGCAACTTTGCAACCTATTACTCTTAGCCCCTTCCTTTTAACTCTTTAGCCCCCAAGTAATCAAGTTCTCCCACACAAACTAAGCATTTGAAACTAGACACAAATTCATCATGTCATCCTAAACTCTTCAAGTGAAAGAACATTTAAAGAAGAGAGATGATCTCTACTTTCAAGACAATTTCTACAAAAAAATAAATAAATAAAATACACATAATCTATCACCCAAGGACCCTACTTGACCATTCTATCTTGAGTGGAGAGTTTGTTATTTATAGCTAACCAATCAATAAACGAATGCTTTAGGATAGTTAAATGAAACCAAAGAAATTCCTAAGCTATTTACATTATGACCTTCATAAATTTATTGCCTAAACCATCAAATATTAGTAATGAAAAGCATCATAGGTCTTGATGATGCCAAAAAATCACCAGTGAGTCACACAATACTCGCATGCTTGAAACTACACCTGCACAATAAAAAGAGAAAACCTAGCAAAAGGCACCAGTGTGGAGCCAGCCAAATACCCTCCAAAAGTCAAGTTAGATTTTTTCACAACTTTAGAGTGCCAGAACTGGGATGAATTATGCGTACCTTAATTTGTGAGGGTATCGGGGCTTTTATAGTCGTAAAGGGTTAACATCTCTTCCTTAGATTAGAAGTTTTTTCCTTATAGGAATCTTTATCAACGTATATTGCGAAATCCTTTCCTTATAGGAAATAAACACTAAGCGTGGGGTTCAAGATTTTTTCGTATTCACTCATGCATGGTGATCAAGTCAGGATTATGTCAGATCCGTCGACTTTAGAGGTGTCAACTTTCCATCTTCCCTTTATTGACCTCATCAGCTTAAAGCTGTAAACTTCATATTGCCTTACTAACGGACATAAGCAAAGCCGATGGGTTAACTTGGAACGCCATTCTACGCCTTTCCTTTGGTGAGCATATACTTACAATTTTATCCTTATCAGGTCTCAATATAAAGTTCTTGCAGATTTGGATTAATTACTACAAAATCTTTTTAACGGTGTTGTCTGTACTTGAAAGTTTTTAAGTCTAAAATCAAACACTAGTGGACCCAATCAATTTGGCCTAACATAATTAATTTCCTCACCGCTTTTGCTATAAAATTAAAAGAATTAGAAATTTCCAAAAATTATGATTTTCTTTAGGTTATAAATTCTACATGTTACCTGAATTCACTCTGAATTTCGTATCAAAATTCCATTCCAATCTCAAGTCATGATAAAATCAAGTCAATATACCCAAATGCCAAATTTATCAAAAACAGGGTTCAGCAACTTTTCAAATTTTTGTAAAATTTCTTTGAAATTGTCCAACATAGAAAATTCACTCCTAACTCAGCCCTAAATTCCTTAATATTTCATGATATAAGCTCCCAAATCAATTGCCCAATTATCCAATTAAAGTTGGGTGTTTGTTACTTATAATCCCAAATTCTATCACAATTTCAAGATATACCTTAAGGTTTTGTTTGGGAGTTCATAAGGGAATGGAATGGAATGGAATGATCATAAGGGAATGGAATGCATTTAAGTAAGGGAATGAAATGGAATTAAGTAACCTTGATTGGATGCTTTAAAATAAAGGAATGAAAATGAATGGAATGTAAGTAATCTTGTTTTGGAGTAATATGGAGGGAATGAAATGAAATCATTTTATGACAATATTACTATTAGATCCTTATTTTAAAATAAATAGTTGAATATATAGGGGTATTTTGGGAATTTTAGTAAAAAATTCATTAAATCTAATTTCATTCCCTTCCATTTCTCCCAATTTCGAGGGGAATAAAAATTTGAGGTTTTAAATGAAAAGAGAGAAATGAGTGTTTCCTCCCACTCATTTCATTTCACTTGAACTCTCAAATAAAAGAATGAATTTTCCATTCGCTCCATTAAAACTCCTAAACAAGGGAAGGGAAGAATATTATAAAATTATTATTTTCATTCATTTCTATTTCATTCCATTTCCTCCTCTTAAATGAGACCTAAGTGATCTACAACAATAGCAAATAATAATAAATCCATTAAATTTTTATTTAAAGATCAAAGATCAATTTTTACCCTAAAACTTGGAGAGACTAGAACCTAGGGAGAATTTTCTTTGAATTCCAGTGAGATAATTGGAGGACATCGATTTTAATGAGGTTGAGGAGTTGCTAGGTCCGACAGCTAGAAGGTTGCTAGATAGCTAAAAGATGAGGAAGATTAAAACTAAAATAATAATAATAATAATCTTTTTGAAACCTTTGGAGGAAAATGAAACTAAAAAGAAAGAGAGCATGCATTTCTCTAACTACTAACTCCTTGGGACGAATAAGAATAAATTTTATTCAAAATAACATGACAACCGAAACACAAACCATACAATACAACAAACCAGATGAAGCAACTAGAAAGCACATAGCACAACAAAGGTCCAGTTTGACAAGATCTGGAAAAAAAGCCCATTTTTGGGCCCATAGTACTACTAGCACTAAAACACTACTTAAGTCCCAAAAAAACACTACTTAAGTCAAGTGTCCACAATCCTAACCCAAATTTAATTTAGTCTTAATAGGATGACAAAATTGAGCATGTAGCAACTACTTTGAAATCTTACATAAATTTTCACCCTTAAAAATATTCTTTTGGGGTCCAATTTACATAAAGAAAAACAAAAATATTTTGCAAAATAAAAATTAATAATTTAAAGAAAAAACCCACAATTCATGATAGATCTTTGCCAATTTAGATCAATTTAAAGGGATTAGGCATACACTAGCATAATAATCCAATAATATATGTTGACGCACAAATATATGATAAAAAGTAAAAACAATACTTTTATTAAGAATTAAGCTACACACTCAGGAAGATCACTGAGTTTTACAACTAAAAACATTATAAAACAAGAGGTGAAGTCACCAATCTCACATCTCAATTTTCTTTTCTTTTCTTTTTTTCTTTTGGGGAGGGGGGGGGGGGGGGTGTGTGGGGGGAGGGAGGGGATGAATGCGATTAAATTTTAATAAGCATAGCAAGCACAACACGAACCATAAAAATACACACACCCAAATGAAGCCATAAGGAGGAAACACAGTACATATGTAAGAGAGGGCCGGCGGTGAAGATCAGGAACAAAGCCCATTTAATAGGCCCATAGTATTACTTGGACAGTATAATAGGCCCCAAGAGTGGGATTAAGCCTGATACTCTAACAGTAGGAAAACTTGGCCCTCACGTGTCAAAACTCAAAACACCTGAGAGAGCGTGGAGCTCTGAAGTAATATAGTAAAAGAGAGTACTTGTTGCATGAATGCCATTTCCTGCAAATCTAGAAGCTTCAATAGAGCCTATAATAGAGTTTTCATTAGTATTCTGAAGCTCGATACCCATTTGGTTGTTGGTAGTGCCGTCTCGGCCGGTGACGTTGCTGCGAGCCACAGTTTGGCCGCCGCTGCTTCTAAAATAACTTACACAGTCGCAGAGTTTAGCAATGAGTTTGAGGATCAGGAGGAGTTTCACGATGTCCATAACGTCTTTAACGCTTAAATGCAACATGTTGCAAAAAGAAAGTATATCAATATTACAGAATAAGAACTCTCTACACACTCACGAGTCCAAACACAAATAAATTTAGCTAGATAGTGTTACCCAGCCATAGGATGAGACAAAAAAGACGATTGCCTAGAATTGTCAAGGGTAGGAACTGGAAAGACCGTGAGATGTCTGCAAAAAGTGTGTGGAAGGGTTTACAAAAGGGCAATTATACCTGGTATGTATATATATTACTCCTCTTTAGAATATGAGACTCAACACCCCTTTTTCCTGTCAGGGGGATGAAGCTTACAAAAAGAGAAAGTGTGAGCTTCTCTTTTTCAGTAGGTGGGAGAAAGATAGGTCGACTATTTGTGCAAAAACTTCCATTTTTTCCACAAATCGTTAATTTTATATTTTATATACTCTATTTTTAAACAGGAGGGAGAATGAAAGATGGGTCCACGATTTGTGCAGATCGTCCCATCTTTCTCCCTCCTGTCAGGGTGGTGGCCTGTTAAAAAAGGGAAGCTCACGATTAGAAAAAACCTTCAATTTTTTGCACAGATCGTTAATTTTATATTTTATATACTCAATTTTTAAAATACTAATATTTTATACTATATTTTATTAAAATATTATTTTTTATTATTATTTTTGATTTTTTCTCTTTCTTCACATATAACCATTATCCACTCTTTCTTTTTATAATACAAAATAAATAATATCAATGTAAATATACATTACTATCGTAAGTAATTTATAAATTTACACAATTATATACATTAATATATAATTTTATTTCTTTTTCAATTATACACGGATGCAAGGATGGAGCTACATATGGACTAGGGGGCAATGGCCCCCCTAATTTTTTTTTAAAATATTAATATATTAATAGAAACTAATTTTAGCAATTTTGTTTAATAAAATTACACTTTTCTATCCTTTAACAATGCCATTAATTCTTTTAAGAGTAATGTTATTGCATAAATTTTTTTACAACATTTTTACAAACTATTGAGGTAACAAATTCTTATTAATTTGTACATCTACATTACTTTTTTACTTACTAATAACGACTTATCACGTTAGAAATTTATAAAAAAAATTTATAGTTTTAGTATTTTTCACCTTTTAAAGACCATAAAAAAATTAATCGATTAAACAATTTGAATGAAGGTACTATAGAGCTTTCAACAATGAAATTAATCAGCAAACAATGGAAAATCCTCCAAAGAAAAACCTAAAGCAAGGTGCTTCCACATGGCAAATTCTCATCCCAGGAGCAGGACACCACAAGTGAAAAGTGAAGGGAGGTGGCATAGCTTACTTGGCAAAAGATAGGGAGGGAAAGGAAGTATTTAAAGGATGCTATGTTTTTTTTTTTTTTCTTTGTTTGTGACATCGCAAAACGGGTGGGTCGGGTTGGGTTCGGATCGGGTCAATCGGGTTGTGAGTCAAACGGGTCACATGTCAATTTAAGCAAGTCAAAAAGAGTTCAGGTCAATTGGGTTGCAAGTCGGGTCGGGTTGACCTGTATTTTTCACATGAATTTTTTTTATAAAGAAAACAACATGTATTTGCCATTTGGAAAGTTATGTAACAAATTACTTGATGTAAAATGCATTATTTTGAATTCACCACTTATATTAAGAATAAACTTAGTTAAACTTATTAATACTTATTTAATAATTTTAAAATTATACAAATCCTAACATTGTTATCTAAAACAAAATAATACAAAGATAAGTAAAACAAAATAATACAAAGATAAGTAAAACAAATACACAAGTTTTATTTCTACACAATATCAGCATTCCAAAATATAAAACAAAATTACAAATAACTTATTGGATAACTCATTTGATAAAAAATAAAAATATATAAGAAATTTACAATCTTGAAAATTAATTTTATAATTTATTATCAATTATGGTTCGCACTCTATTTCAATTGAGATATACATTAAAGTTTGATTGCTTACTTATTTATACATGATTTCTTTTATGAATATCATATCATTGTTAAATAACACATACTCAAGGAAATATCATAATTTATTTTGAAAAGTCATTTATTTTGGACATAAATTATTAAAAAAATAGGTCTAAGCATTCATAATTTATGTTAATTTGATACTTTAACTTCATTATTTTCACACTTGTGAATGTTTCTCACACATGTCTATAATTTTAAATCAATGTTTTTAACTCTACTGTAACCAGATTATCTTGGCATGTACTTTACTATTTGATATCTAAAAATCTTTACTCATTATAGAATGCTTAACCATTTATTTTTCAATTAACTTGCATGCAGTTATGTAAATGTATCAATTGTTTCTTTAAAACTCACAACAAACAATTAAACCAATATTGTCTTAATTTTACTATTTTTTTTTACCCAAAAAAAAAAGTTTTAAAAAAAATGGTTCGGGTTTGAGTCGGGTCATGTCACGGGTTAACCCGTTTTTGCTTTGGGTCAAAAAAATTGAATTCGGGTCAAATATTTTTGAGTTGGGTTAGGTTGGGTCAGAAAATCTGACCCATTTTGCCATGTCTATTTGTTACCGACGTGATGGTTTTTATTTTTTCTTCTTTTCTTTTGTGTAGCTTCTTTTCTTTTCTTCTTTTTATTTTCTTTGGCTTTTTGGATGTGTAGCTTTTTTTTGGTGCTCATATGTTTATTTTCTCATTAATTTTGGTTGGTTTTTTTTTTTTTTTTTGGTTCTCTTTTTTTTTTTTTAAACATTTTGTTATGCTTTTTTTTTTTTTTTTTATATATACTTTAATTATTGTCTATCTATACATAATGTTTTTTGGTGTATAATGTGTTACCTTTTATTTTATTTAATAGTGACATAATGGTCAATTTATACAAACTTTATTTTCAACAAAATAAAAAAGTTTTTCATTTATTCACTTTTCCACTATTCCAACCAAACACAAATAAGAGAAATTAAAATATTTTCTATTCTCCCATTTTTCTATCCTCTCTATATTTTCCATTTTCCTATTTTTCCATTCTCCTAACCAAATGGACCCTAAGAGTAAGGGTTGGTTAGAGAGAATGAAAAAGTAGAGTGATAAAAAATGGTGAGAGAATAAAAAAGTTTTTAATTTTTTGTATGTAAATTGTTTTTTTTTTTTTTTTTGGGTAACTTCTTTGCATAATGTGAAACAAAAACTTAAAAGATAGCTTAAAAAAAAAAGATGAAATTTATAATATTTAATAAATAAATAAATAAATATGAAGGCTGTTGTACTTGTACGGTTGTACCAGCTATTTGATTATTAGGACGAACAAAAAGGGCAAAATAAATAAAAAAAAGTTTGAATCGGACAAAATTGATTCATTAAAGGGGCGGGCACTATACTCTTTTCTGTAGCGTGTAGGTGAACGTTATACATATTAACATAAGACAGGTACAAAATAAAAAATGGCTAAAACTAATTTTCCCACACGCTTTCACGACTTTCTCACTTGCATTGGAGGTACAAATATTTTCGGTTGCTATTTTAGCAACCAAGACATAAAAATATTGATATTTTTTCTACTCTGATACTTTACAAGGAAGAAATATAATTTTTTTATATTATTTGATGGTATAGTTTATATTATTTCAATAAGTTGTAAATAAAAATAAAAATTAGAATGTTAGGTGAATTGTAAAATAAGATGGTAAAATAGATAAAATATGTTTTGAAGTTGTAAAATATATATTTCTTAACAATCCCGGATGCTAATGCTTATTTGAGTCAGGTAGAAAAAATTAAAATCTTAAATTATTTAAGATTTGTTTGGATACTACTTATTTACTGAAAATTAAAAACTTGTTACTAAAAACACTAAAGTAAAATAATTTTTAAATATGAAAATAATGCCGTGGGATCCAAAAATGCATAGGTATGCACGTTTTTCAGTTCTTGGTGGTCCATTAACATAGGACCCACTAAAAAAAAGAAAAACGCACGAATTGAGTAAAACATCCAATCCAAATGCACACTTAGGGAAATTAATTATCATTAATGAATTAGCAAATTTACAACAACTTTTTATTATTATTGCAATTTAGGGTTTAAATTGGGTGAGATTTCTCTTGTTGGAGATTATAAAAGAAAATTATTAAAATTATTTTGAATTTTATTATAAATATTTACAAAATAATGTGTTAATAAATGCGATTAGTTAGCATGCAAAACCTAATTTTTTTTTTCTTTTGTTATTGGTGATTTACTATTTGTTTTGTTTTGTTTTGTTTTTTATTTATTTATTTTAAAGAAGGTGATTGCCCATTTGTAAGTTTTATATATTCATTTTTTTTCCGATACTAATTTTTTGTTTTTTCTACTTTTGGGATTTTGGCTTTAGGTGTTCTTAGATGAGAGGAGGAACATCGTGCTATAATGAGAGAGAGGAGGAAGACGTTGATATGTAGAATATTTTAGTTCAATATTGGGTGGTAGGTGGATCTGGTTGGTGGAAAGCCACTATGATCAGTGCTGTGATTCTTCACCCAAATTCTCTTTATGGTTCCTCTTGGGTCTCTTGGGTTTGAGACTTTGAAGGAGACATTTGATTCGCTATGATGTACCCTTAATGTAATGCACATTACGATAATGTGACATTAAAGTTTTTGGTTAATTTGAAGTTTTCTAACATTATCATAATTTAAAAATTACAAAATATATCACATCATCTTAATTTCATTACATTTTTAAATAATATAATGTTGTATTATTATATTGAGATTATATTAATGTAATATAAGGACATAATATAACATTACGATGAACCAAATGCCCCATAAGTGGTGGAGAAGATGAAGAGTTGGATGGAGAAGATGAATTTGGTTGGAGAATATGAGTTGATGTTTAAACAATGGTCAATCAAAAACTAAAAGATTTTTTTTTTTTTTTAATTTAATTTCTTCAAATATGAGTGAGAGAATTTACATAATTTGTTGGAGAAGTTCGTAGGCCATGGGTTGGAGAAAGTATACCATGTTTCAATAATACCAACTCAGCATCTATTTCGGTATTTTCTATCCAATAAATAAGTGACATCTGTTTCAAAAAACCACATTAGACTACTCCAATAAATTAATCACAATCTTCTATACTATTGGGAAGATAAATTAATTATTTATTGGAGTAGTTTGATGTGGTTTTTGAAACATGTGTCATTCATTTATTAGGTAGGAAATACTAAAACAGATGTTGTGTTAGTATTATTGAAACATGGTATACTTTCTCCTTAGGCTGACAAATATATTATAACTTTGGCTAAAGTTACCAAACAATAGAAGGAGATGAAAAAGAGGATCGCCAAGAATTGTGAGCATTTGTGATTCAATTGGATAAGCAGTTAAATTATAAAAGGAACTCAACTGATTGGCGCAACTCCAGTATTTCCAACCCGCAATTATCGAATTAATAAAAAATCTATATAAAACATAAAATAAAAACTAAAAAACAGTTGTCAGTGCACTGTGCATGTCTTAATGGTTCTAAAAATCCATTCCACAACTTCTAATTATCAAAAAATATGAAAAAAGACACGAGATTGTATGCAAAACTGTGAATAGTGTGATGAATCAGTTTTGGCTACAAGAACGAAAGATATGCATATGGTAGACTGGTAGTTGTTGGATTGAGAGCGTTGTGACCATTTTATGGTTTAAAGCTTAAAGTTTGACTAGGATAGTAGGATTGGAACTTGGGCCTAAATGGATAGATAATTGAGGGATTGTGAGAACTGAGCTAAAGATCCGATGCTTTCCGCCTTGAAAATTTTGGACATTTTGTGAAAGTTGCCGATTGATTAAAGCGAAGAAATGAAACCTTAAAATCCAAAACAATTAGGTTGTCCCATTGGAGTTGGAATTGGTGGTATTTTTTATTTTATTTTATTTTTAGTTATTTCTGCGTGCATGTGTGGCCTTGGTACCTCTCTACATCAAGGAAACATGCCAAACCTACCATGGTCAAGACCACAATCTAGGACCCAAAAAGGGATCATTGGGCCTTAATTCAGCTCTGAGCTTTCAGGCATAACAAAATTGGGAAAGTCACATTGTGACTGTTATAAAAACTAAAAAAGAGCTTTATTTCAAAAGTTTTATTCTTAGAATTCGTAATAGGTGACTTCGAATTGCGGCTCATGTACGTACAAAATACTATAGAAGACTTTGAATAATTTGACTAAAATAGTGACTTTGAATGCAAGGCTATGAGATCTGTTCATTAACGGTTATGAGCTTGAACCTAAGCTTTTTTTAGTCTAGTGTGCACAAGCCCTAGCATAGCTCCTTTTTAGGCCCAATCCTAGCCCAAATTGGCTTAACAACATCACAAAATCTAGCAACTATATATATTACAATCTTACATAAATCTTCACCCACCTCCTCAAAATATTCTTTTGGGCCACCTTACAAAAAAGACATAATCTTTTGCACCCAAAAAAAACCCACAATCCGTGAAATTGGCCAATTTAGAGTCCATTTGAGATCCACTGATTTTGTTGAAATTAAAAACTTTTTAAGTACTGTAGATAAAGATAAAAGTTAACTAAAATAGTACAGTAGGACTCATGAATAATACTAAAAAGTGTCATGGGACGTATGAATAATAGCAAAAATTAGTAGCTTATTTTTGGTCATACACATAATCAATAATAAAACAATACTTTTATTAAGACTTAAGCCACAAACTCCAGAAAATTATAGAGTTTTACAAGTCAACATATTACAAAACAAGAAGAAGAGCTGCCAATCTCACATAACAATGGGTTACATAAGGCAGAAGTATAATAATTCAGTTTTTTGCAATTTTTTCCATCCCTCTGTGTAAATAACCCAACACCACAATACAAACCATACAATACACACACAAGATAAAGCCATAGGGAAATACACGTAGTCTTCAATTCATAGCTCCAACGGTCACCAATTTATTTTATTAAGAGAGCCCATTGCACTAATCTGAAAAGGGTGGAGAAAGGGAGTGAGCTAACAGTTGAACAAGAGACTACATCACATGATATTGTCAAGTGAAAATGCACATTATAATATACAACATATTAAATTTTACAAAATATTTGTCAATAGTATGAAAGTAATTTAGTAGAAACAGTAAAACCTGTTTTGGACATGAACATTTAATTGTTTAGTGAAAAACATATATCTTGTTAAATAAACAAACAAGGATGATGGTATGCTTTGTTGAAGGGGTTCATTACGGTACGCTTTTCAAAAAAAAAAATGTAATATATATATATATATATTTTTTGAAGTTTAATACTTTAATTTATTCTTAAAAATATTTTTTCTCACCTTGACTTAAATCTTATAAACTCTTATTACAAGTATTTCCAACACTATAAGTAAGTGTTTGTGAATTGTAAGTGTCACTTTTTATTATAAATTTATATTATATATGTGTGAGTGTGACTAATATTGATTGAGTGCTTTACTTTTTATTATAATGTTATTTGTGTGAATAATAATGCATGTGGATGTTTGAGTGTACTGTATAAATATAATATAGCCTTATATAATTTAATAATTAGAAAATAGAGAAGGTTTGTTACGTGTGCGGGGGGTTACTATGTTATAATAAGTTTTCATTATAAAGTTAGAAAAATTTAAGAAAAAAAAATTATAAAGTTAGTGATTGTTCAAGCTTTTGATTGGCTAATTTGTATGAATGAGTATGATACAAAGCCAATGAGTTTAGTTTAGTTATTTAGTTATAATATTTTTATAAAAAACAATGACAAATAAATAATAACAATTATATAAAAATAAAAATGTTAGACATACCCTTTTATTTTTTACAAGATAGAATTCTACTCTAGCCTAATCTAAGTGTATATGTGTGTGAAACTCCCTCTTGGAGACTTAAACTCCGGTCCTTGCTCCCCAAACCCCACAAACACTTATACTTGTGGACTGACCATTGCACCCAGGGTGTGCGGTGGTAAAATGTTAGAAATACTTAACAAAATAAAATGGTCATAGCTATCCACATTGGTAATAAATACTCATAATGAACTATCATGCAACAATTCAAAATTTAAAAACTTGTAGAAAGAAATTGTAAAACTTTTTTTTTTCTATAATTCAATATATTCAAATTCTCTTTTTATTAAGTTTCTTAACAACCCCCTTGAACAAAATTTCTAGAGCCGCCATTGTCAACAAATGCTCTCTTAAAAAATTTACCCAATTTCAGTAAGCCATAGTTCAGTTACAAGAACCTCACTTCATCATTGGGTAAACTGCTTATAATAACAGATAATAATACAACTAACAGTAAAAAATTTTTCACATTCAATTTGTCAATAACAATAAACAATATGTAGTGTATAAAATATCAGCCATTGAAGATATTCTTAGTAGCTGGCAAGTGAATCCCATGGGAAACAATAACCTCAAAGAGGTAAGATATAACAATAACTTAGAAGAGCAAATAATGGTTTTGAAGAGCAATCAATAACAATGCATTGCACCACACCATAATAAACATTTTTTTATCCAAATACCAACTCTTAGCCTTGTGTTAGCAAAGATTATAGTCTAGTTGAATGTTAGAAATTGTTTTCCTTTTATTTAAAAATATCATAAAATATTATATACAAAATAGATTGCTATGTATAGAAAGAATTTTACATAAAAGGTTCACTATTTAGAAAAGCTTCTTTCCAATTATACGTATATAATACAATATCTTGAGAGGAATCATAATCTATAGCCCAATTTACTTCTAATCGACAAAAAAAATTTTGTGTCAAAAGCCTTAAAAAATATCAACTAGAACCTAATACATGATTAGATGACTTGATGAATATAAACATATCAATATCTATTTATATCTAAGAGAATACGAATACAAGGCAGTAAGAATAAGATAAGGATTTAACTACTGATACGTACTTGATTTAAAACTTAAAATTTTGTGCTTAACGTTTTAAACACATTAAGACAGCCCTCAAAATTATAATGTGGTAGTACCTGAATTTCATATCATGACTATCAAACTCAACTATATCAATCACCTTGTTGTCCAAATGGAGTATGACCCAATTTTCCCAAAATTAGGTTAACTGATATTCATAATTCCTAAGTGATTTATTTATTTTTATTTTTATTATTCTTATTTTTATTAAAACAAAATAGAGAACTTAGGGAAAATCCCCAAATTAAAGAAGAGAAGACACTAGCATAGAGAACCTCCCTACTACATCAACGAAATTACAAATCTAACTACAAAAACAAAACAAGCAAAGCAACTAGCAATGAAAAATTGCACTAACAACTAAACAACACATCTATTCAAATGGACATCACAATAACATTTTGAAAAAACACAACAGCACAGGGGTTCTAGGATCAATTTAAAATACCACTTGGATCAATTCCCCAATTACAACATATGGTAGCATTTGAAAGAACGTGATTTGAAACCCCAGCCTAGTTTTGACATTCTAAATGATCGATGCTTCTCTCGAGTTGCTCTTTAGTCCCAATTTTATCTTCATGAACTACAACATTTTTTTGCAGCTAAATGTGATAGACTATTGACCACTAAGCAAGTTTGCAGAATATTACTCTTAACTCCTTCTCTTTTAACTCTCTAGCCCCCCAAGCAATCAAATTCTCCAACACAAACCAAGCATTTGGAACTAGACACAACTTCATCATGTCATCCTAAACTCTTCAAGTGAACGAAAATTCAAAGAAGAGAGATGATCTCTACTTTCAAGACAATTTCTACAAAAAAGTTAATATATATATATATATATATATAAGCTATCACCCAAATACCTCACTTGACCATTCTATTTGGTGTGGAGAGTTTGTTGTTTACAGCTAAGCAATCAATAAACCAATGCTTTGGTATAGTTAAATGAAACTAAAGAAAATTCTTAAGTGATTTAAATCATGACCTTTATAAATTTATTACCTACACCATCAAATATCAGTATCAAAACAGATCATAGGTCTTAAAATCAAGTTGTTACAAATTTGGATTAATTACTTCAAAATTTTTTTAACGATGTCACCTGTGCTTGAAAGTTTTTAAAGCTAAAACCAAACACTTGAAAGTTTTTAAAGCTAAAACCAAACACTTAAGGGCCCAATCTCAAGTCATGCTAAAATCAAGTCAGTATACCCAAATGCCAAATCTGTCAAAAACAGGGTTACAACAACTTTTCAAATTTTTGTAAAATTTCTTTAAAATTGTCCAATGTAGAAAATTGACTCCTAACTCAACCCTTAATTCCATAACATTTCATGATTTAAGCTCCCAAATCAATTGCCCAATTATCCAATTAAAATTGGGCTTTTGTTACTTATAATCCCAAATTCTCTCACAATATCAAGGTATCCCTTAAGTGATTTACAACAATAGCAAAAAAATAATAAATCCATAAAAATTGTATTCAACATTTCAATGATCAAAAGATCAATTTTACCCTGAAACTTGGAGAGACTAGAAGGTTGGTAGAGGAGTGGCTAGGTTTGACAGCTAGAAGGTTCTTAGATGGCTAAAAGATAAGGAATATAAAAACCTTTTTTTTTTTTTTTGGGAAACCTTTGGAGGAAAATGAAACTAAAAAGAAGAGAACTTGTATATCTCAAATTACATAACTCTTTGGGATGAATAGCAGGGACAGACCTACACTAGGGCAGAGGGGGGCCATGCCCCCCCCCCCCCCCCCCCCCCCCCCCCCCCCAATTAAAAAAAAAAAACTAATATAAAAAAAATTAAGATTTGCTCTTAAATATATATATTTGTCTCTCCTCCTCTAAAATATTTAGATATTGACCTACAAGAAAAGAAAAAAATAAATAAAATTCATGCCCCTTTAACTACAAAAAAAATAAAAATAAATATGGACTAAACAAAAATTGCGCACAAAATAAGAAATACTTATTTTGTATGTTATACTTTGTTGATGTGTTTTATAATATGAAATATTTAAGAAATACTTATTTTGTATATCGTATTTTGTTGAATATGAAATAGATGTTAGTTTTTATTTTCATAAATTTCTTTTTTTGGTATGAATCTTGGTTCCATATCCCTGTGAATAAGAATAAATTTTATTTTTACACAACAAGACAACCACAATACAAAAACCGCACAATACACAAGCAGACACACTAGATGGAGCTGATATCAGAAAGCACACAATAAAGATCCCGGATCCCGGTTGACAAGATCATGAATAAAGCCTATTTTTGGGCCCATAGTACCCAACTACCAGGACTAATGTTGGGTCCAATGTGCACAAACACTAAATTACCTCCCTTTTAGCCCCAACCGTACCCCAAATTTAAATCAGGCTTTTAATAAGGTGACAAAATCCAGCAACTACCTTATAGTTTTGCATAAATCTTAACCCTCAAAAATATTCTTTTGGGTCCATTTAACAAAAAGAAAAACCAAAATCTTTTGCAAAATAAAATTTAATTATTTAAAGAAGAAAAAAAAAACTCCACAATCCATGACTAGATCAATTCAAATGGATTGGGCATATACTTCATAATAATCCAATAATAAAATGTTGGCGCACACATATATGATAAAAGTAAAAACTATACTTTTATTAAAATTTAAGCCACACACTCTAGAAGATCGATCACCAAGTTTTAGAACTAAAAACATAACCAAAAAAAAAAAAATTTACAAAAAACAAGAAGTAGAGCCACCAATCTCACATCTCAATTTTTCCTTTCTTTTTTTTTTTTTTTTTTTTTTTTAATTTTTTATATTTTTTTTATTGAGGTAGGGGAATGAATGAGAATAAATTTTATTCAACATAACCACCACAAAACAAATCATAAAATACGCACCCCAGGTCTCCAGATGAAGCCATAAGGAAACACACTGCATAACAAAGGGCCGGCTGAGAAAATCAGTAACAAAACCCATTTTTGGGCCCATAGCACTACAAGGAAGGTACTATAATTGTCCCAAGAATAGGATTAAGCCCTGATACTACAGTAGGAAAAATTGGCCCTCATGTCTGTCGAAAGTCCTCAGACCATGCTACCTTATTGAACTAGTGCCTTGAAAAAAAAGCAGCGTGGAATTCTAAGTAGGAGTAAGGAGTACTTTTTGCGTGAACGCCATTTACTGCAGATGGAGAACCATCAACAGAGGCTACAATAGAGTTGTCATCAATATCCTGAAATTCGATACCCATTTGGTTGTCGGTAGTGCTATCGCCGCTGGTGACGTTGCTGCGAACAACAGTTTGGCCATCGCTTTTAAAAAATCTTATACACTCTTTAACGCTCAAATGCAAGCTGTTGCAATATTTGTGTGCGGTTAGTAGGGTAAGGGTTTAAATCTCTAAGAAGAAGTTTCATACACATATATACTTAGATTAGGTTAGAGTAAAAATTCTATTTTGTATAAATATATATATATATATATATATATATATATATAAATATAAATAAATATATATATTTGCTAGTGGCGGTTCTAGGAATTTTGTTTAGGGGTCATTAAGAAATTTAAATTTAAATTTTTTTTAATAAAAAATGAACTTGAATATATTAAGATATCGACCAAAAAAAAAAAAAAGAAGTTTTACAATTTTTTACAAGTTTTCATATTTTGAATTGTTACATGATATTTCATTATGAGTATTTATTGCCAATGTAAATAGTTATGACCATTTTATTTTTTTAAGTTTGTCTAACATTTTTATTTTTATGTAGTTGTTATTATCTATTAATTTGTCATTGTTTTTATAAAAATATTTTAAACTAAATGAATAAACCTAATTCATTGGTTCTGTATTAATTATTGACGAATACAAATATACTCATTCATACATAAAATAATTGGTTAAGCAGACACATAGTCTACGTGTCTACTTAACCAATTAAATGCTTGAATAATCACTAACTTTAAAATTTTTATTCTTGAATTTTTTTGACTTTATAACTAAAAGTTATAATATGATAACAATATACACACATGTAACAAACCCTCTCTATTTCCTAATTATTAAATTATATAAAGTTATATTATATTTATATTTGTACACAAAAATATCCACACACATATCATTATTTACATAAATAACATTATAACAAAAAGTAATACACACGATTAATATTAGACACACTCACACAATATAATATAAATTTATAAAAAAGAGTGACACTTACTATTCACAAACACTTATTTGTACTTTTTGAGTTAGAAATACTTGTAGCAAGAATGTATAAGATTTAAGTTAGAGAGTGCAAAAATATTTCTAAGAATAAATTAAAGTATTAAACTAACAAAAATATATATTATATAATATATATATATATATATATATTTTGAAGTCGGGTTCATTTGAACCCCCTAACAAAGGGTAGAGCCGCCCCTAATACTTGCAAAGAGAAATTGCATCAATATTGCAGGAAAAGAGTAAGACTTCTCTCTCAACACTCACATACACAAATAACTTGAGCTAGCTAGAGTTACCCGGCCATAGGAGGAGACAAAAAATACGATTGGCTTGAATTGTCGAGGATAGGAATTAAGAAGGGCGAGGTACGTTGTGCAAAGAATGTAAACCGTGTGAGGAGCAGGAAAAGAATCTTTTGTCAAAACAAACAAATAAATTCATATTTTGTCAAAACAATCAAATAAATTCTTTGCTCCATTAATAACAAAACCTTTTTGGAAAATCAAAACTTATGCAAGTTATACTACCTACATTCTTAACTGCTACCTACTTTGATTATCATTAAAATAAAAAATAAATAAATAAAGCAGCAAACTTTTTGACCCCATGAGGTACATGAATCAAGGGTATCCAATTGAACACTAGCACTGATAAAAATAAACAGTAAATTATAGAAAAATTATGAATCACATCAATACTAGCCAGCAACTGTGGCTATTACTATTCCATGAAATTTATTCATTTAAGCAGAAATAAAAACTTCATCATTTAAGCATCAAAATATAATCTCGGCTCATTTTATTCAACATTTAAATTTAACTATATCTTCCAAATCTATTAAATAGCTACCAGGGATATTTCCTCCAGTAATAATATAAATTGCATAAAAAATAAAGTTACCCAATTTAAAAATCTCATTTTCCAACATTTTATTTCACTTTTAATTATGTAAAGGTAAAATAACTGATGGGGATATTAACAACTTTTTAGCAACTTCAAAATTATTAATAATTAATTCATATAGGAGTTTTGATAGTTTAGATATACTATCTTTTAATTTTTTTAAAGGAAAGTAGCAACTGAATAAGTATGAAGAAGTAATTTGATTAAATAGAGAGATGAAGAGCTGAAGAACTAGATATTAATGATTGTTTTAGTTGCTTCAATATTAACAATATTTTAATTATAAGGGATTTATATATATATATATATATATATATATATATAAAAGGTATTGCAGCGTGAAAGACTATTTGGCTTGGGCCTTTTGAGGAAAACAGTAAACATTAGCTATAATTGAAAAATATATTAAGTACTATAAGGCTTGAGCTTTATCGTGGAGGGCATATGAAAAGCTTTTGTTCACTTAATTGACAATGAATAATTATTGCCAAAACTAACATTACATGCAAAATGTGTTCAATTGACTTGAAAATGTATAAATTAGTCAACCGAGTATGGCAGAATTAATATTTCCAAAAAAAAAAAAATCAATTCTACTATAAATTATCTTCATTTTATTCCAAATAGTAATCTATAATAAAAAAAAATACAGTTTCATAAGCAAAAGCTCCTGCCAGGATGAATCCTACTATATATTGGTGATACTTATATAACACAGATTGAGTCATAATAACATTACAAATATTAATAATAATAAGACCACGCTAAAAAAAATTATCACATGCAACGTGTAGGGCCGTGACTAGTAATAATTAATAATAATCACCATTGGCTAATGTGGTGTAGCGATAGGAAGCACTCGAAAAGACCCATCACTTCAAACCAAGTGCTAAGAGATCGTGGGTTCAAGTCCTAAAATTGACCCATACTTCCTAATATGAAAAAATCATGGCAATGAGGTTGAATAGTAGGCTAGTAGCACACCTTGCTTTGCACTAGTGGTAACCATGGGCTTACCCAAAACCTTAAGTGGCAATGTATCATGGGATATGGGGTAATGATTACACATGCAAGCCCTCCCCCACCCCCCCCCCCCCCCCCTCTTTTTTGTTCTTAAAAAAATCATATATAATATAACATCTTATATTATATTAAAGTCGAAGTACAATTATTATTTAAATTTGTTTTTAATTGTTGTCTAATATTGCTTTACATGTCTAATTTAATTTTCTTTATTTGAATGCTAAGTGAGTCATTCATAATACTAAACGTGAAAGCAGAGATGACCACTTCACTCACCTAGGTGAGACTACTTTATCATTGCTTCAATCAAATGTTTGTGTAATTAAGCGTAGGTTAAAACCTAGTTAAAGTTAAAATTACATTATTTGAGTTCTTGAGATAGACTAATTTGTAAAATTATAAAAATTAGATTTACCTAATACAATAAAAAATATATATATAATTATTTACTACAAAATAAACTGTTTATATTATCAATAAATTACAAATAATAAGTGAACATATTAGGAATATATTTACAAACTTATACAATCCAATTTTAAGTCTATGTAATTATATTTTTATGCATTTATACTTAATAAATATATAGTATTGCATTGTGTCTACACACACACACACACACATTCAAGCTAGCCTAGTATCCAAGCCTATTCGTGAGCATGTTCACAAGCACTTGAAAATGTTTGAGTTGAACTTGTTTACTAAATAAAAAAATATAAACAAAACAAATTTTTAAAATTGAGTCTAAATTATTTATGTATAGCTTGGTTCATTTACAATCTTCCACATTAGAGAGATACATACACCAACAAATGAGCTTTCTCACTCATCGTATGATTATAATCATACAATTGACATGTTGGCGTATCATAAAAAGGTCGTACCAAGTGCGTAAAACCCTCACTTTTTGCAAGGTTTGGAAGATGTTATAGTAAGCAACCTTACCCTCAAATTGTTTTGCAAATAAAACTAATTCTCAGACTCGAATTGGAAATCTAATGCATTTGGTAGATAACATTTGCTATCATAGCAAGGCTCGACCTTTAGTTTGAACAAAATCTGTTCACATTATAATCCGTGGGAGTTTGGGAAACAAAAATATATTTAGTATAGAGAAACATAAGAAGATGCGTGGAGGTGTCCTCTTAAAAGGAATGGTGGGTTTGTCACTGTTGGTTGGGTAATCCTATCCTACATAATTAGTCGTAAGTCGTAAGTAAGGTTACCAATTGATGAAGAGTCTCTTAGCTTCCACATAAAAATGCTAATCTACATTTAGATCTTAATTATTAAGGTATTGAACATATGAAGTCATGAAGAGGTTCACAATCACTGGTCACAGCTCCTGCGGTTTTTTCTTTTGGATAGATCTTTTAACTAAGGTATTATCCGCAGATTTGTCCTATTTCAAGTTTTTAATAGTTGAAGAGTCTCTTAGCTTCCACATAAAAAATAATGCTGAGGTACATTTAGATGGTTAATCGGAACGTTGATGCGCTTTGATCTTAGAAAGATCTAAAATTTGTTAGAATCCACCGAAAACTGATGGAATCATACACATTAAATTATCTGATTCGATGTATTCAATTTGAGGAAGAAAGTGAAAACAAACTGAAGAAGGTCGAAAACATTTTAAGTAATCTGTTTTTACATTCTTTAGAACTTTCAAAACAAACCAAAGCGTTTACATACTCCCCGGACAGGTAATCGGGACTCGGGGGACACATCATGACAATTATCAAACAAACATAAAACTAGACACCTTCCCAGAACTATTACTATTTATTTTCTGCAATCAAAATTTTTATTTTTGAAATCTTCTGCAATCACAGATTAAGGCATGTGCTTATATATTAATTACTACATATGGCAATATAGATACTAAAATCACAATTTAGCCAGAAATCTCAATGGACTTGACATCAGGCTTCTTCACCTCCACCTTAGGAACCGTCACAGTGAGAACACCATTTTCCATTGAAGCCTTAATCTGATCCATCTTTGCATTCTCAGGAAGCCTAAACCTCCTCAAGAATTTGCCGCTACTACGCTCCACTCTATGCCACGTGTCTTTCTTCTCTTTCTTCTCGACCTTCCTCTCTCCGCTTATTTGCAGCACTCTGTCATCTTCAACTTCAACCTTCACCTCCTCTTTCTTGAGCCCAGGAAGATCAGCCTTGAACACATGGGCTTCTGGGGTCTCCTTCCAATCCACGCGAGTGTCAACCAGGGACGGAGCTATGCTTTGGCATTGGGGGGCAATGGCCCCCCCAACTTTTTTGGAAATTGGATTTATGCATACATGTAGACACAAGTTTAATATTTGACTCCAAAATATATACACTTAACCCCCTCCAAAATATTTACAAATTACCCCATGAAACATCCAAAAAAAAAAAAAATTGACTGACCTTCCTTTTTGCCCAATTGCCCTAAGAATAATTGAAAAACCTTTTAGACAAAACCTTAAAACCAGAAAAAACAAACCACAGTCCTCTCTCTACGATGTGTTGTTTGAGGAAGAGACTCTAGTTGCTCTGCCCCTTTTTATAATTTTATGAAACCCAATCTCCGTCTCCTAGCTCTTGCTTCTCTCTCTGCTTGTATGCAGTGACAAAGTATAAAACTAGTAGTGATGCGGGCAGTAAATGATATTTCTCAATATTCAAGTATAAAGGTGTGGCCTCTAATATTTAGATAAAAAAAGAAAAGGTTTTTAATAAAAACAAATTTGTGGCTATTTTTAGAGGACTAGAGTACTGGGTCGTGCTGTAGAGACTAATAAGAAGAGGAAAAAAAGAAAAAAAGGAAATTGGTTGTTTTTTGACTTTTGTGGTCTTAGGACGATAGCAAAGTTGTTTATTTAATGTTTTGTAATGAATTTTTTTTTTTTTTTTTGAGAAACTTTGTAATGAATTGTTAATATTAATATTGTTGTGACTTTATTATCAATAAATTATTAACATTAAATTTGTTATGTTTTGTGGGCATGTTTATTTGGGTTTTTGTTTGGGATTAATTTCGTGGGGAATGTTGTGGATTTGGGTGTCCCTAGCATTATTCAAAGAAAACTTATAAATAATTCATAAACTAATAATGATGATTTAGTGTTGCTAACCTCTAGTGTTGATGTCCTAATTTTTGAAAATCTAAAATAAAATCTTGAAAAATCACCAACAATGAAATTGGTATTAGTTTATATATTGTGGTGTGATTTTGGATTGCATTTGCAAATATAAGATTATGATGTTAATAAACATGATAAAATTTGATAAGATTACATTTTGCTTGCCCCCCCTAGGTTCAAAGTTTGGCTCCGTCTCTGGTGTCAACCAAGGCAGAAGTTTCTTTTGCAAACTGAGATTCAGATGAGAACGGGAAATCCTTAAATGGGTCCCAAATCTCGAGTGAGAATGGATCCAAGATGTTGCTTCGGCGGCTACCAAAGAAGCTTGGAATCAGCGACATCTTAGTTACTAACTACTGTAAAGAGAAAACCTTAGAAGTTGATGTTTGTTGGGAAAGCTTACAACGATACTTGCGACTTGGATTGGTTTGGAAAGAAAGAATGATTTGTGTATTTATAGGTTCTTGGAGGATTCTTCTAGTGTTTTCTCGCGAATTGTAGTAGTTGTTTGTCTCCTCGATCTGGTCTCATTAACGAACTTTCTTGTTTTTCAATGAGCATCTTTGAGAACCTTCTGTTGGTCCTAGCGATTCTAGCCTAGTGAGTACTCGGCTATGCCACAATGCCCACAACTACCCGTATTGGGCCTAATCCATTAGTCATCCAAAGTTTTGTGAATGTATTAGTTTTTTTTTTTTTTTTTTTTTTTTTTTTTTTTTTTTTTTTTTTTAAATAGAAAAAACTTAACCCAAAAAAAAAAAAACCATGGAAACTTATCAGACACTCTTGGTGCACAACAACTCGGTATTTTCACCGCTCATATAAATAATAAATCCACATATAAATAATGTTGGGTTAGGATTTGTGACCCAAGCCTAACACAATAAATTTGTAGAGTGTGGATGATAGAACTAGGTAAACTATAGAGCTTACAACAGTTGATCACAATATAGAAGTATAAACCAATATAAAAGTACACGTAAAGATCAAATAAGCTGAAGTCCGAAGAGATTTATGATAAATTAAGTATTGGTTACAATTCTTAGAGCTACCATCAAACTTCTCTTTTCTCTTTTTTCTTCTTTTTCTCCCCTCCCCACCATTAGGAGCTCTTCTTCTTTATATAGCCTCCTCACCCATTATCCCCATCGTCCACTTGTTCTTCATCTAGCTCCCTGCTTGAGTGCATGTCATGTCATGTATCTCCCTCAACTTTTTGTGAGTGGCGGTAGTTGAAGTTATACTGTTCAGGGGCCTTCTCCACATAAATGCGGCTAGAAAAGTTGCTGCAGTGCATTTAATACGGTGGTGGTAGCTTTTCCTTTTAGATATTTCTCCATTCTTCTTATCTCCAGGTGTGTCCAAGGCTTATTTAGACTGCTGAAGTCACTAATAAACTCATTCGAACCCCCTAGATATTTATATGACCCAGAATCTTTACATCCGAGGATAATGATCTCTTCGGTACATTGATGCTCTCTTCAAACATATCTTCTTCGCCCCCATGCATCTTTCTTTTGTGCGAAGTACCCCTCGACGATTTTAGCCTCTTCGGACATGCAATAACCTTCACATTAGGCTTTAGGCCAACTACGTATAGTTGGACTTTTCCCCCCACAATAGCCCCTCAAAATTTTAATTTTTCCTTCGCCTTCGAAGAGAAAAAAATAAGATTTTGATTTGCTACAAAATAAAAATTAGAAATGCAAAAATATCTTAGTTCACACGTGTAGGAGCATGGATTTGCGCGCCTCATAATTGCTGCTGTCGTTTCAAGGTTTCCAAAGCACCATTAACTACTCCAGGCGGCGTTTTGTCTTTGCCATCTAACGGTGGACTACTGATCCAACGGACATGATTCTTCCTCGGAATTTGGGCGGGATAACTCCTTCCCATTCGCTTGTCTCTATATATAGCCCTAGAGGAGGTTTTTCCTCTCTTACTTTACATATTTTCAGACTTTCCAACGAACAGAGGCATTCAAATCGACCAGAGTCTACGACCATCAAATCCAAAATCTACAAGCATCTCTATAAGCTCAAATATCATTTTTCGATCCGGTTCTTGTAAGTCTTCATATATTCGTCTTTAATCTTCTCCTCGAACACCCTTTTTGTCCTTCGAGTAGTCGCCCCCTAGTCACTACGTTTAGAGTTCCTTCTATCTCGTTTGTTTAAAATGGGTAGGTATCAGTATCTGGTGGACAGTCCTGCTCAGATGGAGAAGTTTAGAGCCACATACCGCATACCAGAAGATGTGGGTTTAAGATATAGCCCCCCAGAAAAAGTCCTAACAGATCAGAAAGTGGGTGAAGTGATAATCCCCATCATCACCTTCCTGAAAGGAGGAATGACAATTCCTATGGACCCCATCACCATTAACTATCTTTGAAACCATAGGCTTAGCCCCGAGAAATGTGCACCCAATGTCTTTAGGGTTTTAGGAGCCATCGATGATCTGAAATGCCATCTGGGCTTGGGATTCACCTGGCGAGACGTGGTGCATATGTACGAGTCCCATAGTCAGAAAGGAGCGGGATATTATTTGAAATCTTGATCCGACGCTGTTAGGCTCGTCTCCTGCCTTCCCAAGTCTAACAAGGGGATGAAAGACGATTATTTGATCGTCTCGGGTGCCTGGCATGACGTTTTTCACTGCCCAACTACACTAGGAGAGCTAGGTGGGGGCATCTTAGATTTAGGCTTGCTAACATTAGATTTATGATTGACCTTTCTTTGCAACTTAGTCTTCTCGGTCTTGCTGTTGTCAAGTTTCTGATTAAATTTTGCTGTGATGTTGACAGATAAAAGCCTCGTTTCTCCTCGGTTGAGCCTTACCAACATCACCGCGTTGAACTACTTGTTACGATCGGAGATTTTTGTGAGTGAAGATGGGTAACTCCGGTCGGTTCCCCTCATTCTCGGTTATACGCCCAAACCATCCGATTTCCAGCCGGTCGGAAATGCGATAAGGCAAGAAGACTATCGCCTCAACCGAATCGACGTTGGTCGGAAGGATTTTTTGGCTCCATTCGATCTTTCTTCGGTGCTACATCCAAACCCGCAGGGTGTATCACTGCTTGTTCAGCCGGTTCAACAAGTCCCCCTTGAATCAATGGTTGTAGGCGAAAGGGTTGGCTCCTCATCCTCTTTACTAAAGGAACAAATAGACAAGTTCAAATTCGAAGGAGAAGCTTCATAAGGGGTTCAAGTGATACCATCCTCAGACTTCGAGGAGGAGATTGATAGGCAGTCCAGTGTCCATCCTTCCATTCTGATAACTGCTCTTCCAGAGGACTTCTCGGAATAAGAAGACATGTCAGACTTAAAGGTTTTGTTGAAGAACAGAGGCAAGAAGGCTGAGCCGAAAGGGACTGGGACTTTCCAACCAGTGGTGAGTTTGCCTCTGCCGCCACCTCAGGTTCTTGATCTCGGCTTAAAGCCCTTGCTGGACTTGAGGAAGAAGAGGCCCCTCGAAACTGAGGAGAGGGAGGTGGTGGTGCCACCAAAAATAACTAAGTAACAGAAGGTGGCAAAAGACCACTGGAGCAAGAGGGCCTCATTTACCGAGAGCTGAGATGACCTTCACATTGCCGATGTGCGTAAAGGGCTACGCATATGGTCTCCCAAGTTGGAGTTAGACGGCACTCCTATTTCTTTAGATACTTCCCTCAGAAACTATGATGGAGGAAGAGCAGGACTGGTAGCTGAGGCCTTGGAGCAACCACTGCTTCTTCCCTCAGATATGGAGTCATACATGCGCTTTAGCTAGTATGAACTCTTCATGTCCCTAAAGAGGGACTTGGCTATGGTAAGTGAGTTAAACTAGCTCTTTAGTTTGGCATGTTAATTTTTCATTTGTTTTATGCTAACTCTTTCATTTTATTATGCAGATTACCCAGCAAATCTTCGTGGTGGAAGAGTGGAATAAAAAGGCATACATCGAAGCCCAAGCAGAGGCCCACTCTCGGTTCGAGGTAGACAAAACTTTAGGTAGCTTGAAAGAGGAGTTTTCTCAAATCTCCGAGTAGCTCAAAGAGGTAACCAATGAAAGGAATAGCCTCAATGCTGGCCTGCAAAATGCTGAAAGCCAGGCCAAAGCCCAACGCAAGTTGCTAAATGAGACTCAGACCAATTTGGCAACTGAGAAAGCGCGTGTAAAGGAACTTCGCACCGAACTCCAAAAGGTTAGGGAGATTGCCAAGCTGGCTCAGAGGAACGCTCAGTTGGCCAAGGAGGCGACCGAGGCTGAAAAGAAAGTAGCATACCAGCTAGGGGTGGAGGAGACTGAAAAAGGCCTCACCGAGCAGTTTGCCACGGTTAGCCGAGACTACTGCGATATAATGTGGGGCAAGGCACTGGATGCTGTTGGGGTGCCTACTGACTCGGAACTGAGGTTGCCTGGGAGCATATATTACGACCTTGACATTCGAGAGCTCCCAGGGTCTGATCCCCCTCCTTCAACACAACTCTCGGAGGCTTCGAAGCAATCCTTGGTCAGCCAAATTCCTCTAACCACCCTTGAGGCCTCCAAGAAGTCTGGTCAGCCAAGTGATCAAAGCAAACCAGCTAAGCCACCCAAGGATAAGAGCGAGGGCTTGGAAAAAGAGAAGACCTCTTCAGAGCCTAAGGACCAAGCCCTAAAAGCTGCTGCTACTTGGAAAAGCCAGGTTGCCGACCCTGTGGTCCCTTAAGCAAAAACTTAGATACTTAGGTTTTTTTTTTTTTTTTTTTTTTTTAATTATTTTTTTTACTTGTTCTTGTTTTTCTTTTATGTAAGGGATTGTAAACTATCCTCTTTTGATCAATGAAATAGTTTCTCTTTTACTTTTGGTGTCTTTGTTGCATATCATATGACATACTTTTGTTACAAATAACTGTACTTTGTAATTATGGTAATGTAGGTAAACATATTCACCATATCATGCTGATAATGTAAACAACTAAAATTGGCATTGAAAAGAGTAGTTTGTATAAGAACTACTACTAAATAATGAATGCAACGAGTGTTATAAAAGCTTCACAAGTCTTTTCGAACATGCACAAAGAAGGCTAACATAAGTTAGAGTTAATTTAAATACATTCGAGAATGTCAGGCAAGACTCATTCCAGAGTTAAACTCCAATAACAATAACTACACAGAGGTGTTGACTAACCCATACTATCTGATCCGAGGATTGCACGCATGTGAAGGAGTGTTAACTAATCCAATCATGCCTATAGTCCTCAGACTAGATTATTTGGGTTAGTTAACACTCCCTAACGGTTCTCTAAGTGTCTAAACTTAAATCCAATCATGCCTGTAATTTTCAGATCAAATGATTTGGGTTAGTTAACACTCCTTAACGGTTCTATAAGTGTTCAAACTTAAATCTAATCACGCCTGTAGTCCTCGGATAAGATGATTTAGGTTAGTTAACACTCCTTAATGGTTCTCTAAGTGTTTAAACTTAAATCCAATCATGCCTGTAGTCCTCGGACCAGATAATTTGGGTTAATTAACACTCCTTAACGATTCTATTAGTGTTCAAACTTAAATCCATTCATGCCTGTAGTTCTTGGACCAGATGATTTGGATTAGTTAACACTCCTTATCAGTTCTCTAAGTGTTTAAACTTAAATCCAATCATGCCTGCAATCATCGGACCAGATGATTTGAGTTAGTTAACACTCCTTATCGGTAGGGTTAGGATTTGTGGCCCAAACCCAACATAATAAATTTGTAGAGTATGGATGATAGAACTAGGTAAACTATGGAGTTTACAATAGTTGATCACAACATACAAGTATAAATCAACATAAAAGTACACGTAAAGATCAAATAAGCTGAAGTTCAAAGAGATTTATGATAAATTGAGTACTGGTTACAATTCTTAGAGCTACCATCAAACTTCTCTTTTCTCTTTTTTCTTCTTTTTCTCCCCTCCCCACTATTAGGGGCCCTTCTTCTTTATATAGCCTCCTCACCCATCATCCCCATCATCCACTTGTTCTTCATCTAGCTCCCTGCTTGAGTGCATGTCATGTCATGTATCTCCCTTAGCTTTTTGTGAGTGGCGGTAGCTGAAGTTATATTGTTCAGGGGTCTTCTCCAAATAAATGCGGCTAGAAAAGTTGCTACAGTGCATTTAATACGGTGGTGGCAGTTTTTCCTTTTAGATATTTCTCAATTTTTCTTATCTCCAAGCGTGTCCAAAGCTTATTTAGACTGCTGAAGTCACTAGTAAACTCATTCGAACTCCCTAGATATTTATATGACCCAGAATCTTTACTTCCGAGGATAATGATCTCTTCGGTACATTAATGCTCTCTTCGGACATATCTTCTTCGCCTCCATGCATTTTTCTTTCGCGTGAAGTACCCCTCAACGATTTTAGCCTCTTCGGACATGCAATAACCTTCACATTAGGCTTTAGGCCAACTACGTATAGTTGGGCTTTTCCCCCCACAAATAATAAATCCAACTATAAGGTTAACTAATATAATCTCCTATAACGTGAGATGAAGGAGATCCACCTTAATTTAGTCCTTGAGCACTAAATAATTACTTTGGAAAACATATATATATATATATATATATATATATATATTCTCTTCTCAGTAGTTTGTATTTAATAAAATTTGAGTGCACATGCATGAATATGTAACTCAATACAAAGTCATATTAATTCTTATAAATTGTTAAATATTGTAGTATTGAATGTAGACAAGTAACAGAATGCAAGGCAAGCACATACCATCAACTAGAGCTCTGTTGATGTGCTTGCCAAGATGAGTTGTATTAGGTAAAAGTTTTGTAATCAATTACACACCTCTGATGTATTTTCTACTCATTTAATTTGTGATTAAGTACATATTGGTTAATGTCCATTTTTTTGGGATTTTTTTTTTCCAAAATAACATCTATTTTATAAAAAGTTTGTTAGTTAGCATAATTTTCAAACTATTTATGAAAGTAACATCTCAAGTCTAAAAGACTCGAGTTCACTGCTCTGCACAAATGAAAAAGAGAGAAACAGAGGGAAAACGACTTCGCCTGAGGAATCACACATATTTGTGGGTTCAATCCGAGCTTGGGTTCGTGGGTTTCACCACCTGGGTTGTGGGTTTGCCACTTGAGTTCGTGGGTTTTGTTGCTTGGGTTCGCCGCCTGGGCTTTGCTGCTAGGTTCATTGGTTCTTCCTCTTGCTTTGTGTGGTTTTTGCTTTGATCTCTTGTTTGTGTTTGTGTTTGTTTTTTTTTTGTTGTTTCTTTAGTTGTCGCGGATATTTTTTTTCAGAGGGCGGAAGAGTTTGTTGTGGATTTTTTCAGAGGGAGAAGAGGAAGAAGAAGATGATTGAGGTTTTATGGTTTGCTTTTGTGGAAAGGTGAATTTTCATTGAAATCGAGTGTGTGATACTCGATTTGCTACAGTGAACTCGAGTCCTTTAGTCTTGAGATGTTAGTTTGCTAAATAGTTTAGAAACTATACTAAATAACAATTTTTTTTTTGAAATTGTTGTTATTTTTTTTCCCCCAAAAACCCACGAAAAAGGATAGCCCAATTATTTAGGGCCCATTATTCCTTTCTTTTATTTTATTTGCCCCAAACCTGTGTAACTTTAATGGGAAATTTTGAAGGAGTGTAATAGGGTCCGGTGAAATGCCCAATTCCTCTACTTATTCTCACATAAATTTTTATCATTCTTAATTTTTAACTTTAATTTTTTTTAACTTTTTTTCAACATTTTATATTTAATAGTTGAGATTAAAAGTTACTTTTTTCAACTTTCAATTTTAATCATTCATTACTATTGTATCCAGTGTAGTACTCTATCCATATTAATTGAGATAAATAGGAGAATCTATTAAAGCTTACCTATGGGACTAGGATGCTAATTTTGAATAGGGGCTTGGACCTGGAAAAAGGAGAATCTATTAAAGCTTACCTATGGGGCTAGGATGCTGATTTTGAATAGGGGCTTGGACCTGGAGCACTTTCAAATTCCATGAACCTATGAGTAGTAGACCCACGTGCATGCTACAAGCCTAGAAAATAATGCCCTAATAATTTGGTGTTTGTCTCCTAAGTTTAGGTAAACCATGAAATCCATCTTAACTCATTTAATGCTAACTAACAAGATCCCTTAGATTTAGTAAGTTCTTAAGGGATCATTTCTTCTAGTAAAGCATAACGAAGCTGGTTTAGCTAAGTAGATTACCCTAATTTGGAGTTAAACCAAATTGTTGTAGTGTCCAAAGAAACCAACTACACAAGGTAGTCATTCCTTCAAATGCCCAACAGCTAAAAACCTTGTTCACTGCTTAAAGTTGGATCATAGACATTCCTTTGATCTTTTCTAAAGTCTTGACCAAATCAAAGCATTAAACAACAACCTATCTATCCCTAGCGACCAAATTTGCCTTGTTAAGGGTCCATTTGGAAATAATTTATTTAGTTAAAACTGAAATTTTTTTGCTGAAAATATTGTAAATAAATATAAAAGTTAGTTGAAATAGATCAGTGGGATCAATGAATAGTATCAAAAAGTGTAATAGGACTCATGAATAGTAGCAAAAATAAACTAAATAGTAGAAAAATAAGCTAAATAGTAACCTAAGTCCCTTATTAGTTCTTTTCCACCCTTTGAGATTATGAAATAAAGTGTTGTATACATTATTGGCCTTTCAAAATTAGCCCTAATTCTTCATAATAGAATACCATAGAGAAAATATTTGAAACATAATACCATAGATTGACTCTCTTTAATTTAGCCTCGATTCTTTTAAATTAGCCTCAATTTTTCATGAATAGATATATGTGTGTGTGTGTGTGTGTGTGTGTGTGAGAGAGAGAGAGAGAGAGAGAGAGAGAGAGAGAGAGAGAGAGAGAGAGAGAGAGAGAGAGAGAGAGAGAGAGAGAGAGAGAGAGAGAGAATTTCAGTTTATGACATCCATTCTGGAGAAAATGGGCAAATGCCCCTTTCAAAAAAAAAAAAAATCCAACATTTTGCCCACTTTCCCAAACTAATTAGGAAAATGCCCCTCTTTTAAAACTCGATTTTCTTAAAATCGAGTTATAAAAAAAAAAAAATTCTAAAGCTGTATAGCGGCGTTTTTAAGGAGTTTATAGTGATGTTTTAAGGACTTATAGTGACGTTTTGTAACTCAATTTCCATTAAGTTGAGTTACATGCAATTTTTTTTTCTTTTTTTTTTATCTATAACTTGACTTCATGTAGATCGAGTTACAAAACGCCACTATAGGTCCTTAAAACGTCACTATAGGCTCTTTAAAAACGCCGCTATAGGGCTTAACTCGATTTTGAGAAAATCGATTTTCAAAAGAAGGGTATTTCCCTAATTAGTTTGAGAAAGATGGCAAAATGCTAGATTGTTTTTTTAAAAAGGGCAAAGGCCAATTTTTTCCCATCCGTTCTAAAACATTAATTGATTTTTGGTGTAAGTGGGGTTTGAATACAATCTTTTATTTGATGATAATAAATTTTACCAAGTGAGTTAATTGAAACCTACATAAAGGGTAATATTTCAAAAATTAGAAATTGAGTGTGTTTCTTGAATTAACGGTCTTTTAGAGGATTGAACACTTTTATCAAATATTTATAAAATAAAATTTTATTTTATTTTCAATTTTCTCAAGTGGATTAACAAATGGCAAGTTCTAAATAGGAGGTAAGAGCATTTGATCCCACTGTGTTGACTTAGGCAGTAGTAAATATACTGTTATTTTGTAAGAATAATATATGACCTACTGGGCTTGTAATGTATGATGTTTATATTTTAGTAGATTTAGAATTGCATGCTTCTAGAAAATTACTATGATTTTTTTCATCAATCACATATATACATATATACATATTCACACATAATGCATGAACTCAGAATGTTAATATAGAGGGGAAAAAAAGTCTTTTAAGTTTGAGACGAGTTTTTTTTTTTTTTTTTTTTTTTTAGAGTGAAAAAGGTCATTGGGCACGACACATCACTTTTACAAAATATTTGTTATGAGTGGTAGCGAGTCCATGTTTAATAATTTTCCTCTTATTTTGTTTTATTTGAGTTATAGTTTATTGACAATTCGACATCCCAACTTATTATAAAATCGTTGTAAGATTAATTGTATCCGTAGAAAAACTTTATTTTTTAAAATTTTTATTTTCATTGAGAAAAACTCACTTATAATTAATCTTTAGACACTTGTCAGTGGTTTTTTTTTTTTTTTTTTTTTTTTGCATTTTTTATATATAATTGTTTAACATATGAGTGCATGCAATATGCATGAATATATTAATCCTAGTAAATTTTAGGGGTCACAATTCGCATTCGCGGGTTGAGTTCAAGTCGTATTGAATTATGAGTATTCGGGTATATAGGTTAACCTAAATTTGATTTGTTTAGTAAACGTATTAGGAAATCTCAACCTGAACACGACGTATTTATTAAACAGATTGACTCGACCTGACACATTTAACTCATTTAATTAAAAAGCCATGTAAAAATCAATACAAATGACCCGTTTAATAATCTATTTGATTAATAGGTCATACCTAACCTATATAATTTTTATTAATTCCCATATTTAAAATTAAAATACAATTACAATCATAAATATAGTAATAAACATATAAAAACAACCATAAATTAAGCAATAATATCAAGATAACTAATAGCTTTAGAAGCTAAATGGGTTAAATGGGTTAGACAGGTTTGCATGTTGAACACGAACACGATCCGTTTATTAAACGGGTTAGCCGTGTCAATTCAAATATGACCTAAACCCGTTTAACCTTAATTCATAATCTGTTTATAAACAAGTTAATCATATTAAATTTACGGATTTTATCAAATTTTGCCACCCCTAATAAATTTTTAAAACAACTAAAATTTAAAACATTTTGAAAATAAATGCAATTCTTCGTCATAAAGTGGTATCCGATTATTGGCCAGGACATTTAAAGCCCATTGAATGACCCATTAATAACCTGTGGGCCTTATCATTAAAGTTTAAATGGCATTGACCATTGAGAGAACCCCTTTAGGCTTTTGCCTAGAACGTTCGTCAACCAATCAAAGTGCGAGAGTGCAATCATGCTAGCCATTTAGGACTCCATGATCATTTATAAAGGGTCTTGTTAACGTGTGTTTTACGAGCACAAATTAAGAGGGTGTTTGGTAAAGTAGTTTAAAAATTGTTGTTTATAATTTTTTGAAATGCGTGTGAGTAAAAAAGTGTGTTAAAATGCGTGAAATATTGTTTAAAAAACTAAAAAATATTGTTTGAAATAACAAACCAAACGAGGCCAACCATTCATCTTTAAAAATATTTTTTCAAAAATTAAAAAAAAATTGTCAATATTTTTTTAATTAATTTTTTTTAAATAAAAATTATTGTGTACCTTTACAGCACACATTAATAAAATCCATTTATAAAACCTATCCTCGCAAGTACTAGAATGCTCCTCTAAGAATTATAAATAACACAAACCATTCTGACCCAAATGTAGCGTGAAGTATTCACTATTCAGCAAAAAAAAAAAATGTAGTGTGAAGTAACACAAGCATCTTCTCAGTTTAATTCCTCAGCAACCAACCACTCTAAGTTCCTAATCTTCCTAGTATTTTATAGCTTTCTCTTTACCTCATTTCAAAGCAACAAAGTAACCAAGCAAAGAAAAACATCAAACATGTCGCTGATCCCACACTTCTTTGGTAACCGACGAAGCAACAACGTTGATCCCTTTGCTCTTGATGTTTGGGACCCATTCAAGGACTTTCCTTTCCCTTCTTCACTTTCAAATTATTTCCCTGAGTTTTCTCGGGAAACCTCAGCTTTTGTGAACACCAGGATCGACTGGAAGGAGGCCCCCGAAGCTCATGTGTTCAAGGCTGATCTTCCTGGGCTTAACAAAGAGGAAGTGAAGGTTGAAGTTGAAGAAGACAGAGTGCTCCAGATAAGTGGAGAGAGGAGCGTTGAGAAGGAAGACAAGAATGATGCTTGGCATAGAGTGGAGCGTAGCAGTGGCAAGTTCTTGAGGAGGTTTCGGCTTCCTGAGAATGCTAAGATGGATCAGATTAAGGTTGCAATGGAGAATGGGGTTCTCACTGTGACTGTTCCGAAGGTGGAGGAGAAGAAGCCTGATGTCAGGGCCATTGAAATTTCAGGTTGAACTCTGAAATCATTTTGTGTCATCTCTCACCATGCGACATGAAGAATATATATATATATATATATAGTTGCAGTGTAATCTAGCTAATAAGGGTCTGATTTTGTATCCTTGTTAATTCTGTATTTTGGGTTTGTGGTTTAATTGGTATGTCTAGTTAGACGTACTGGGTCATTATGTGTGGATGTTGATGATTTGAGTGTTTGATGCAATCTACATAGTGTGGAAGCACTAATGAAAGTGAATGTAATTATCGTCGTTATAATAAAAATATTAATTTCGCATTATGAAAATCATTGTTTTTTTGGCAATATATTTTTCTTTTTACTACGTTTTGGTGGCATGTTATATGATTTAGAGCATTAGCATTTGGGAATAAAAAAAAAAAAAAAACTTGTCATTTTCAAACATCATTTTATCTATTTTATCAACCTATTTATTAATAGACTCAGTATTTATCAAAAAAAAAAAAAAAATCTATCAATACGCCCAATATCTTTATTTTTACATACTACTTAATAGAATAATATAAACTACAATACCAAAAAAAAAAACTACTCTATCTTTCTCTCTTCCCTCTTCCCTCTCCGTCTTTGTCTCTCTGTCCACAACAACCAAAAACACCATCAAACCACCCACCCCCTCCATTGAAAAACTAGCCACCACTGAACCACCAGCCTCCACTAAACCACCATCCACCATATAGACACTGCATTTTGTATTTCTTATGACTCGGGCCATTTCCCCAATAATGTTAGAATTTTAAAACCCAAGATTGGTTTAGGATCTGATCAGATGAAAATTAACTTGAAGAAAGTATTTATGGAAAATATAACTTATTTTTGGACAAAATAAACTATTTTTGAAAAAGAAAGACCACGGAAACCCTAGGGCATGCGTACATGTAAACGTGTATGCGCACGCATGCTTAAGCTTTGTGTACGCATGCATGAAGCATGCGTATGCATACACGTGCATGTTAGGGTTCCAAAAATTATGTAAAACAAGTTTTCTGCATTTAAACTAAGTTTGGAATGGACCCCACATCGTTTGGGAGCCGCCTTAAACCCTTATTTTTTTATTATATAAAACCATACATGGTACTTTTTTAAGGAGGATGAATTCTGGTGGAAAAACATAAGATTTACTAGAAAATAGTGAATAAAAGAAAAAGTTTTTCACAAAACATTCTCAAGTCAAATTTTGCTTTAATTGAGACATTTTTTGGTCTTGACTTTTGAGTTCTAAGTTTACTAACCCATCTTTGATTTGGTTGTGAATAGATTGATTGAGGGGAATGGTCAAAATCAAATTTTAAAGAGTTCTAGTGTTGAGGTAAAGTTTCTAACGTTGGCTCTTCACTTTTCTTTGCTTTTCTTTTTGATCTTGTGTTTATATATGTGTTTATGAATTTATAACATGTTTGTTTAGTCTAGGTTTACTTTATGTTTATATTTAACACATGTTAGGTTGTTAGATTCTTTATTTTTGTGTGTTTGTTTTGTAGTTTCTGGGTTAGGGTTTTTAGGGTGTGTGTGCATGCTGCTTGCATGCGTACGCATACTCATAGTATGTGTACACATACAAATGGGTTGTGTACGCATGCTTTATGTATGCTCACACATACTTTTACCCAAACATCCTAATTCACTTCTATTTGTCGTTCCTTTATCTTATTTACATGTTTAGCCTTTTTTAAAAAAAAAAAAAAAAAAAAACTAGTTTATGTGCCTTTAAGTCTTCGCCTCTCTATTTTGTTTTGTTTTGTTGTCGTTTTATCACTTTGATGATAATTAGGGTTTTAGATTGCTTGAATATCATGAACATGCATTATAATATGATCATGCATTGATACATAGGTGTTGTGATACAATGAGGTAAGTCATGCATAATATATACTTTGAACATGCATTTGATTTGGTTAATGCGATATGGTTGATATGCTTGTTTGAACCCCATGTTTTTTTATTTTTTATTTTATGTCTAGATGCCATAGTATGTTTATCTTGATCTATTTGTGATGTTTCTGCCCTTAGATGTGCTTTTTTTTTTTTTTTTTTTTTAAATGCCATGATAGATGAATGATTAGGTTTGGAATGATTATGTCATGTTTTGCTCTAATGCATGCTAGAGTGTATATGAGTTAGAATGACATGTTAAATATGTCTTTAACGAGATTAAGACTTGGAACACAATGAGTGGAAGCCGACCTATGGGTCGGGTGGGGTTGGGTGCCTAACACCTTCCCATCCTCAAATCTAAACTCTGGACATGTGCTCTGGTAAAGACCAGTCCTTCCGTGAAGAGCATTATATTTATGGTTTTTAGACCTAAACTAGGTGGCGACTCCATTTACACCCTTCACCATGGTCCACCCTAGGCCAAGACTTACTTCCCATAAAAGAGGATAACACCATGTCACGGGCGCTTGCACCCATACACCACCAAACCAACACCCACAACCAAAGCTACAGACACCAATGAAGTAAATCCAGATCACAAAACTAGATCATCCAGCTAAACCCAAACCTAGATCACAAACCTAAACCCCAGCCACCATTTATTTCTCTCTTCCACACCGCCATTGTAACCACCGCACCACCCCAAAACCCAGCAAAAACCCACAAAAAGCAGAAGCCCCAAAATCCAGCGGAAAGCCTAAAACCTAGTAGAAGCCCACAACGCCTCCACCACATGTGCCGAGTTGCCGCTGTTGCCACCATATGACCCACACCTCCATCACTTTAGCACCAGGACTATTTGAGAGAGAGAAGTGAAAGGGGCAAATAAAGGGAGTGAGTCACAAAGAGGGAGTGAACGATAGATAAAGAATCAAAAAAAAAAAAAAATGAAAAAAAAAAAGAGGTTGAAGAAGTTAAGAGTGATAGACTGTAAGAGAGAGAAAATTAGTGAATAATATAATAAATTTTTTTACAACCTATGAACAATGAGAACTAACTATTCACAGGATGTTAAAAAAAAAAAAAAAATACCCGGATAGGGATGAGTTTTAGCTTATTGGTTGCTAAAATAGCAGCTAGAGGGTTTAACACCCCCAATGCTAGTACTTAGAGCATTAGCATCCAGGGTGGTATAAAAGTTGTTATTTTACAACATAAAAATCTACTTTATCTAGTGGGTCATTCTACTGTACCCACCTATTTTTTAAGTGGGTATGGTACCCACCCAAATCTTAGCCACATATTTTTATTAATTCAATCCTGACCATTTGTTTAGGCTTACTACTAAACCTGATACCGGTAGAATAGGTAGTGTATAAAATCAAAACAAAAAACCAAAGGAAAAGAGAGAAACGAGAGAAAGAAAGTCAGTTTAAAAAAAAAAAAAGAAGGGAGAATGAAAGACAGGGGGACGAAGAAGCAAATCGTCCACCATAAGCAATGTGCCACCACCGCCACCAACACTCACCATCCTCCTCCTTTATATCGTCTGCCACTGCCATTGGTGAGATTTTTTTTTTTTTTAGTATTTGAGAATCTGTTTTTCTTTCTTTATTTATTTGATTTGGGTATTTTTTTAGGTTAGCTTTGATCTAGGTATTTTAGTATTTAGAAAAGTCTTCTGTAAGAATTGGGTTTTTTTTTTTTTTTTTTTTTGTTCCTGTTTTTGGGTTAATTTGTCTGGGTATTTTAGCTCGATTTAGTTTTGGTATTTTTTGGGTTATATGTTTTCTAGTTATCTGTGATGATTTGGGGTCATTGAAGAATTATAAAATGAGATAAATTATGTGTCGTTTCCTTTTCTTAATTGAATACGGTGCTCACCATTTCTATGTGTGCATCTTTCCATGAATCAAATGATTTAACTCAGTTATCTAGTCCAACACTGAAGTGTATTTTTATAATTCAAATTGTGCATTGAAATTGGCTTCCCCAAATCACTGTATATAATACTGGCTAAAGAGAGATTGAAAATTTAAACCAGATTGAATGTACTATCTAAAAGGGCTAGGGGAAATAATAGGAAAATGCTTGCCATCTGAAAGCACAATGCTCTCTTTATCATCTTAGTTGTGAGGGATACCATAAAGAGTTTAAAAAGTTCATTAAACTAATGTAATTATAAAGTAATTTGTGTTGCGTGATATATTTTAAATTTCCATCCTTAACTACAGAAATGTTGAAAACAACAAATTTACTGGATGGAGTCCGGACCAATTGAAAGAAATAAACTTAGAGTGAGTTTTCTGTTCAAATTACTCTTATTTATGGATGCAATTTTTAAGAAGTTGTTTCTTTGACTTTATGATTATCTTTAATGAAGATCTGGAGGTAATTCTTGGTCATCTAGAGGAGCTCATCCTCCTCTTCCTAGTACACCACATGTTCTTGATCAACACACTACTAAAAAACATTCTAGAGGTAAGTCTGTCGTGAGTGGAGCAGCAATAGTTGGAATAGCTTTGGGTGTATTGGCAGAAATTGGGGCTCTAATTGCACTATTTTCAAGAAGAAAGTCATCTCCTTCCTCACATTTCCTTGATGAAGAGAGATCTAGCCAAAGTAGATCATTTACTCCTCTTGCATCCCAGGAATTATCCAAAGACTTGCCTATCGACATAAGCAACGACTTCAAAGGAAAATTTTCTTTATTCTGTATTCTTTTGTAGGGAGCTTACTGTAATTGTCATAATAATGTTGCAGACATAAATTTCTTATTAGGCCTTAAATTTTCCTCTTTGCTTATTCAAATTTGTCCCGAAAAAAAATTCTAGAACATCTGTAGCATGATATTGCACCTTCATTAGTAAAAAGGCTCTAGAATAGAAAGTGTATGCCATGCCTATCCATGTAGGGTCTATGATATTTGGTGTAGATAGACTTGTCATTAACTAAATATTAATTAGTCTATTTGTGGCTGGCATATCTCCTTTGTCTATGCATTCTTTAGGTTGTCTTTCGATTACTTGATCAAAAGTAGTGCATTGCTGGGCATTCGATGTCAAGTTCATCATTCTATAATGTTTGATTGATATTTCTTAAGATGGTTATTTTATTTTTGTTGTGTGCCTAGTAAATGTGGACTTCTCCTTGTAATCTAACTAACTAGATATTATACTGGTAACAGGGCATAGGTCAGTGGATTCATCTGCTTCAATTGATATAAAGACCTTGCAAAAGTCTCCCTCAGTTGGTTTTAAGCTTCCACCTCCTGAGTTTAAGCAAACTTATAATGACAATGAGTTAGCTAAACTTCTAAATGCTAGAAAAAGCACCTCCCTTCGTGCTACATCTTACTCTTTGGCAGATTTACAACTTGCTACTGCTAATTTCGTGTCAGGCTGCCTTCCTAGAAAAAGCACCTCATTTTATAATTGAAGAATTACCTATTATTGGGATACGAAGGAGCAATACATCAAGCCATTAGAGATTAACTATGTTTCAAATTATGGTATGTGAAAATGTGGAAAATATAAGCTTCCTAATTGAATTGAATGATGGAATTCTTCAGAGGCAGCGGCAAAGAAAGTGGACTTGGATTTTTGTTTGATGTTCCTATTGTAGGGTACTTTGTAATTATTTTTCTCAAAAAAAAAAGAAAAAAGAAAAAAAAAAGAGAATTGAAATTTGTGTTACATAAGAGCTATAAATTTTGTTTAATGTTTTCAATCTCAAAACAGAAGAGGAGTAACTTGATGATATTTTGATTGCTAGTTTGTTCCTTTAAATTTTTCTGTAAATGACACATATTTTGGATACTTTATCATCTCTATTAATACATAACTTTTTAGTTGTTAAGAACTTCGAAACAATTTTTTAGTTTGAGATTTTAAATGCTGTGAAAAAAGTCATGGATTAGGGTTCTCTCTTTCTATTGATATAGAACATTTTAGTTGTCAAAGTTAGCAAGACATTTTTTTAGTTGGTTATGATGACAAATTTTTAACCATCATCTTGTCAATAGGATTATCAATGGCTTTTTCATTACCTTATGTATTTATTAAAAAATATTACTAAAATTAAAATGTAGAAGGTTTAAGAAAATAATAATTGGAAAAAAATATTTTATTGAGCTTAAATCCAAATCCATATCTAAATTAGATATCCAAACAATGGAATTTCAAATCCTTCATTGTATAAAAAAGCCAAACAAGGAATTTAAAATCAATGGATTTCAAATCAAGGTTCTTAAATCCATTAGTTTTAAAATCAATGGGTTTCAAATCAAGCAAATAAAGTGGTTGTACAAAATTTTTATTGTCATTTTGGTCTTGCAAATAGAGGTTTTAGGGGGGTATTTTGGTCATTTTTATATTTCAAGGGTCCTTCGGTCGTTTTTTAGGTTTCAGGGGTATTTTAGTAATGTTTTAGGTTTTGAGGGCATAAGGGTCATTTTTAGGTTCTAAGCGTATTTTAGTAATTTTTTAGGTTACGAGGTCATTTTGATCATTTTTTAGGTTTCAGGGGCATTTTAGTAATTTTTTAAGTTTTGGGGGCATTACAGTCATTTTTTAGGTTTTAAGTGTATTTCAGTCTTTATTTTAGGTTTCAAGGTCATTTAAGAGAGAGAGAGAGGGGGGGGGGGGGGGGAGATAGAGATTGAAGCAACTAAAAGAAGACAATGCCATAAATTATATGGCTTAGTCTCAAATCCTAGTAAATAGGTCTTACTTACATTGAGGAGTTAGTGAGGGCTACTATCAACCACCCATATGAATGAACAAAGTATAGAGATGAAAATAGACCTTTTAACAGCCAATTATGTTTAAATTATACATTCTAATATTTTATAGGAACAAATACCAAACGGCTTTAGAATGAAGAGTTTGTATAAATTTCGTGAAATTCGGGGAGAGAGAGAGAGATAAGTACTTCGTGGCACTGATAAGTCTTCAACAACGAAAACATTTCATTGCTATTAAGGCTCTCTTAGACTTAGCTAGTAGAGGTTTTGCTAACTCAAATGAGGCTCACACTTATCATTATGCTCGAAAAGCTAAACTCTCAAGGACAAAATTATTTTGATAATTTTTTTTAAAAGGATTAGGTTGTTTGTTTTTAGTAAAATTGGTCAATTGTGCTTAATTTTTTTTTTAACTTTTCGATTGATAATTTTTGTTATTGTGGAAATTTTTTGAGATGTTTATTTTGTTTTAGATGGGTCTAAATGTAATAATAATTTTATGAAACAAAATTGCATAGACACTTTAGTTGGGTGGTTATACCCGTGTCAGATACAATCATTTAGGACACTTCTGCACACGTGGATTTAATGAAAATGCCTAAAAAATATAAAATCTGGTGTAGTAGCCTTGATTAATGACTATTTCATACTAGACCTGTAGTTTCAATTCAAGTGTTTACTGAAAATTTTAAAATTGTCAACAATCTTTGGATTGAATTTTTTGCATAACTTGCTAATTGTATAGTTACCCTATTTCCAACCTTAGACTCCACAATAAACACACGATTGTGATTAAGTTGCAGATGTTGCATAAAAACAATTAGAGAGCACATAAGGTTATACATCTTCAATTTTATAGTATATATAAAAATAATAAAAATATAAACATCAATAAAGTGATCTCAGCTATGTTATTTTATAGGAAGGTATGCTCCTGAATGTGATGGAAGCTACAAAGGGAGATACGTAGGAAGTTAATTAGTATATTCAAATATTTGTGGAAGAAACCAAGATAATTCCAGTTGATTTTTTTTTTTTTTTTTTTTTTTTTTTTTTTTTTTTTTTTTGTGAACAAAAGTAATTATTGTGGTTGGGCTAATTTCTTGGGATGCTTTTGTTTTTGTTTTTGTTTTTTTTTTTTTTTTTTTTTTTTTGTTTTGTTTTGTTTTTTTTTTTTTATAGATTTTAGGTCTAAAATTTTTAATAACTTTAAAAAAATTACTATTGTAATGAGTGGTTATTAGTAAGTAAAAAAGTGATTTCAATAATGGGCCCAAATGTAAAATTATGGTTAGATGTAATATTGGTACTGCTGACTGTGATGATTGAACCGTCAATTGTAAGGGAAAAAAAAATAGGGCACCACCAAATGTGACAAACGCAGGGCAGTAAATAAACAATGGATTTTTATTTTTTGGCAAGAACAATTCCCTTGCTAGAGCTGGTGAGGTACCATTCATGGCTTAAGGATCTGTTTCTTCTTTTGTGAGTCTTGCTTAGGGTTTTGTTTAGTAATCGTCGCTCTAGATAGGTTATTATGGATGGTTTGGAGGAGAAGAATTTGAGAGAGACGAAATTGAAGAGAGAAGCGTAGACTATAGAAAAACTAAGAGAAAGGAGAAGAAAGTCAGAGACTCATAAACTAAGTATTCCTCAATGTGAGGATGATACCATAAAATATGAGAAAAAAAAAAAAAAAAAAGAACCATCGAATGTAACAAAAGTACAGTCACATGTGATGTTGGTACTGCGCAATATGAGGCTGGTATCATAAAATGTGAGGAAAAAAAAGGGAAATGCCGAATGTGACAAAAGTACAGTCACATGTGATGTTGGTATTGCGCAATGTGAGGCTGGTACCATAAAATGTGAAGAAAAAAAAAAGGGAACCACTGAATGTGACAAAAGTACAGTCATATGTGATGTTAGTATTACGCTTTGAGACTGGTACCATAAAATGTGAGGAAAAAAAATAGGGGAACCATCGAATATGACAAAAGTACAGTCACATGTGATGTTGGTACTGCACAATGTAAGGATAGTACTATAAAAATATGAAAAAAAAAAAAACAAGGGAACTACCGAATGTGACAAAAGTACAATCACATGTAATGTTGATACTGCGCAATGTGAGGATGGTACCATTAAATCTGAGAAAAAAAAATAAAGGAACCACCAAATGTGGCAAAATATAGTCACATGTGATATTGGTACTGCACAATGTGAGGATAATGCCATTAAATGTGAGAAATAAAAAATAAAGGAACTACCGAATGTGACAAAAGTACAATCACATGTGATGTTGGTACTGCGTACTGTGAGGATGGTACCATCAAATGTGAGAAAAAATAAGGGAACCATCGAATGTGACAAAAGTACAATCACATGTGATGTTAGTACTACACAATGTGAGAATGATACCATCAAATGAGAGAAAAAATAAAGGAATCACCGAATGTGACAAAAGTACAGTCACATGTGATGTTAGTACTACACAATGTGAGAATAGTATCATCAAATGTGAGAAAAAAATAAGGGAACCACCAAATATGACAAAAGTACAGTCACATGTGATATTAGTATTGCACAATGTGAGGATGATACCATCAAATGTGAGAAAAAAAATAAAGGAACTACCGAATGTGACAAAAGTACAGTCACATGTGATGTTAGTACTACACAATGTGAGAATGATACCATCAAATGTGAGGAAAAAAAATAAAGGAACCACCGAATGTGACAAAAGTACAGTCACATGTGATGTTGGTACTACATAATGTGAGGATGGTACTATCAAATGTGAGAAAAAAATAAGAGAACCACCAAATGTGACAAAAATACAATCACATGTGATATTAGTACTACACAATGTGAGAATGATACCATCAAATGTGATATTTTGGTAACCTAATATAGCATGTTGCTTACTAGTAGGTACTGTACCCCCCAAAAAAAAGAGGAGGTATAGTAGAATTACCCTTATCTAGTATACCATCCCACTTTACATCCCAATTTTTATTTTTCTATACAACACAATAAAATAATATAAATTAATACAATAAAATAATATAATTACAATATAAAATATTATAAATCTCTCTCTCTCTCTCTCTCTCTCTCTCTCTCTCTTTCTCTCTCTCTCCATCACCACCTCCACTGATTCAAATGTAAGCCTTAGCCACCAGCCACAGAAACCGAAACCCAAGCACCACTGAAACAACCTAACCCAGTCACCGATTCAACAACCCAGCCACCGATTTATCAATTCCATAACCTACGCTAATTCCAAATCCCAACCACCATTGAAAGGACCCACCTCTAAAACCCAACCATTGAAAGGAAATATGGTGTGCTAATGAGAAAGAGCCATGATTTGCATACTGATCTAAATCGGAGAAGAGATTTTGGGTGTAACATTGAGAGGATTTTGAGCACCACATCCTCGGGGAGGTAGATTGACATGGCTTTGCCACTCCCCAGGAGTACCCACCTCTTTGCCAGTCATCTAATTTGGATGGAAAGGAAAATGATTTGGACGAAGAGGAAAATGAAATAGATAGAGAGAGCCAGAGATGAGGGACAAGACAATGATAGGAGAGAAGATGAAAGAGAGGGAAAGTCTGAGAGTGAGAGATTAATGGATGAGAAAGATAATAAAATATTTATATTCAGGTTTACAACCCATGAATAGTGAGAGCACTAGTATTGGGGGTTATTTACACTCTCAGTTGCTATTTTACAACCCAAGACACCCAAAACCTATCCGGGTTTGCAAACTTAAAAAAATTTGCAACCTATGAACAGTAAGGTTGCATATGCAACCTTATTGTTCATAGGTTGTAAAGAATTTTTTTTTTTTTTAATCTTATGGTTGTGTGTAAAGAGAAAAAGAGAGTGGGAGGAAAAAGAGAGAGAATAGTACTTTCTATCATTTTATTAAGTATTTTATGTTATTTTATTGGATTATGTGTAAAAATAAAAACTAGGATGTGGGTGAGTTGTAAAATAGAGAAAGTAGTGTTTGAAGATACAAAATAGGTTTTGATTTTTATTTTTTTTTAATATCGGATGTTAGTGCTCGGAGGTTGTATATACACAACATTACTGTCTACAGTTACTAAAATATTTTATATACCAATACCCACCTAGATGAAGGGTTTTTTTTTTTTTTTTGTGTGTGTGTGTGTGTGTGTGTGTGTGTGTCTTGGTTGCTAAAATAACAATTGAGGGGTTTTTACACCCTCAATGCTAGTGCTCTTACTAGAAGTGCTGTGTCAGAAATTACTTGATGTAATTGTGAGATTGAGATCATATAGCTATTGCACCATCCAATTCCTTTTTAATAGTTATAATTAAAAGTTAAGAATGTTACTTTTAATATCAACCATTGAATTAAAGTGATTTAAAAGTAAAAAAAAAAAAAAAAAGAAGAAGTAAAAGATGAAAAAAGTTGAAATTTTTTTGTTAAGAATTTAGATCCGCAATTGTGACTGCTTGGTGCTTACTGTCCGTAGAAATTGACGCAACTGTACGTGGATGGTGTGTCACACACATGAATGCACAGTTGAAAGCATGTCAGATTGATGAGCAAAAATGTTTGTGTTTATCTTTGTTTGTCTCAATGCATCGTTGTCCTTTATGCCGCGAATGCTGAAAAAAATTGATATAACTGCTCTTCTTTATTCCACCGAAAGGACAGGACAGCCTTCCAGACCTTCGTAGAAAGAGTGGGGAGGTTGTATTTTTTGAAGGGAAAACAAAAAGAGAAGGGCGTTGTGGACCTGTGGTCCCAAACTGAGTTTTTTTTTTTTTTTTGATAAGATAAACCAGAATATATTTGCTGTACTCATTGTTGGTTGATTTTGACTACTTTTGTACTACTAATTTCTTGAAGCTCCTTATTTTTCCCTTTCTTTGTATTACTTTTTTTTTTTTTTTTGCTAATGTATGTTCTAAGTCAATTAATTTTTTTAATGAAAAATAAAAAAAGTGATTAACTTATTTGACAGCATTTTCAATTTTCTATAAAAATTTTCTTAAAATTGATGATTAATGTATGTTTTAAAGGCATAAATTAATCCGATTTTTTTTTTAAAACACATAATTTTATTATTTTACTTAATCATTAAAAAAAAAAACTCAAACAAATTATCAATTTTATACTACATTTTATTAAAATATTATTTTTTATCAATTTTTTATTACTCTCTCAAATTATCTCTCTTTTTCTCTTTGTATATGAGTAGAAAAAGTATTAAAAAATAAATTTGCATGTAGCAATAATCAAAATTTTCAAAAGTTTATATGGACTGATATAAGTGATTTTTGAAATTATATGGACAAAATTGAACCCTTATACTATTTTACATTGATTGGTATGAGTGCTTTACATTACTTTAAAATATAAAAATAAATAAGTCCTAATCATTTTTAGACTCTCATGATTCATAAGATCCTAAGGCTCACAACATTTTTACAATAAATTGTAAATAAGTAAGTTTTTTTAAGACACAATATTTTTACAATAAATCATAAATAATTAATTGTTATTAGTTATAGTTTGAACGAATTACTAAAATTACTTTTTTTTTTTTTAACTAATAACAGCATGTTAAAGTGTAAAAAAAAGGTCATGGGAATAGCATTTCTCCAAAGAATGTGGTCCTAAAACGGTCTAAAGCCCATTTGCCCATGTGTAAAGCAAGCGTGGGTGGGCTTTGAGAACCATGTCTAAAGACTGTTAGACCGCTGGATGGGGCTTTCTATCACATACTGCTTCAAAAAGCCCATGTACGTACACTTGGCGAAAGCTCTAGAACTAGAAAGAGAATGTCTTCGCGAAAGTTGGTCCATAATTGAAGCAATCCTACGCTTCTGCAAAGTTCCACTTCCACTCATATTTGCTTTTACCTTCTGCAATTCTCATCTCCATTTTGACCAATTCAGCAAACATGTCGATTGTCCCAGTCAGTGACCAAGAAAGAAGTGTCTCCAATTCCAACAATTCCACCCAAGACCTTTGGGACCCTTTGGCCTTAGACCTCTCGAACTGGGACCCATTCAGCGATTTTCCTTTCCCTTCTCCATTACACTCGCTCTCCACTTTCTTCTCCCCTCACTACTCTCCTTTTGGTGCTTCTGTGAACACCAGGCTCGATTGGAGGGAAACCCCGAGAGCCCACGTGTTGAAGCTCTGTGTTCCGAACGAGGACGTGTTGGTTGAGCTCCAAGATGATCGAGTCCTCCAGGTCAGTGTCGAGAGCGGCAACTTCATGAGCAGGTTCAAGATCCCAGACAATGCCTTCATTGAGCAACTGAAGGCGTCTATGCATAATGGGGTTCTCACTGTCGTTGTTCCCAAAGTGGAGGCCAGTACTAGTAGCCCCAATATCAGGGTAATCGATATCTCTGGCTAAATTGGAGGTCTTTCTTTTGTCTTTCGTTGTGTGTGTGTGATTAGCGGTGGAGTGGTAATGGGTCATAGGAAGCTCTTGAGTTTTTGTATAGTATGAAGGTGTTTGATATAATGCGTCTAAAGTAATTGTGTGTGTGTGTGTGTGTGTTTGATAGTTGAGTCGGTTACTGTAATATTAAGGTGAACTTTGAGTATCTTGGAATGGTCGTTGGTGTAAGGGAAATAATTAAATAAATAATGTTCTCAAATATTGTTGCTCTGGGGAGAAAAAAGTAGTTGTAAATTTCCAGCTAACCAAGACCGGTCTAAGTGATAATTTAATACTCGTTTAGAAGAATAGTATTGGAGCATTAGACGCAATCTTAATTCAGAAGCAACACTACTTAATTTTATTAACATATTCTTACATCGCCAGCTTAGAGTATATGAGGTTTTGTTTTTGGTTGATAAACTTTTAAATGTTTATTTAAAAAGGAGAACAAAACAAGCAGTCATCCTCACAAATGATTTTTAAAACCTCTGGAAGACTGAGATTATTAAAACAGAAAGATTCAGATGTCGTTAGAGAAAGCTTGGCAGCCGCATGAGCTGAATTGTTGCAATCTCTATTGACCCAACGAAAATCGCAGCTAGAGAAAAAGACTTAGAAATTTAAAATATTACTGATGACATTGGAGATATCCCAATCAAGATCCGAGTGAGGTGAGGATATAGCATCGAAGCATGTTTAGCTTTATGACCTTAATAAGTTCATGGATGTGAAAATCTCATAATTGATTCTGACGTGAATTTTGTCAGCAGAGAAAGGAACTCTATATGGAGCTGTATTGGTTGTTTGCAATGTCTTATCTTGAAAACCATGGGAATAACCTATACTTCTCATAAACCTGTTTTAGCTTGCTTATGTTAGAGCTGTATTGGTTGTTTACCATGCATATATCAAACTTTTTATATTAACACTTAGTCAAATCTGTGTATTTTCTTGATAACAAGTGTCTCAATTATCATCCAACATCCAATGCTATTACTTCGCTAAGAAACTAGGAAATTAGATACTAATTGGGACATACAGAATAGGAAATTAAAGTGACAGTATATAATCTACCAACTCATTTAAATAATTGTAAGAAGAACCACCTTCCTTCAGAGAAACATCAATCTTTTCCTTCAGCTCCATTGCCCACTGCCTCCTCTCCTCTCCTTCTCTATCCACCATAAGCTTTCTTACGGCTCTTTCTATCTCTCCTCTTACCAAATTGTTTTCCCATTCCATACCTATTTTCCATACTTGGCTCAAGTACCTTGCATGCACCCTCTGATCCCCAAAAAATGGCTGGCATATCATTGGGACACCTTCACAGATACTTTCGAGTGTTGAATTCCAACCACAGTGGCTCCAAAACCCTCCAACGGCACTGTGTGCCAACACTTCCTTTTGAGGTGCCCATTTCACAATGCAACCCCTTTCTCCAATAGCTTCTTTGAAACCATCAGGCAGTGACTCTTTCCATTCCGAACCATCAGTTTGATCTGGTCTAACCACCCACAGGAAAGGTTGCTTGCTGTTGGCTAGACCCCATGCCATTTCTGTTAGCTCTTTCTTCTTCATGGATGCTATACTCCCTAAGCTTACATAGATGACGGAGTTACGCATTTGCTCATCAAGCCATGCAATGCAGCAATTGTCCTCTTCCATTAAGCTGCTGGATGCGGCTGGAGCTATCTTGTGAAAAGGGCCTATCGTGAAGAGTGGAACTTGGCATTGTTGCTGGAGCTGTACCAGTGATGTTTGTTCAAGGCAGTTCATGGCGTTCAAAATGATGGCTGAAGACATTCTTGTCTCATGTGCTTTAGCTAGTAGCTGCAATAAGTCTTCTCTATTGTTGAAATTGGAAATAGGTAGATCCTTGAATCTGAGAGGTTGAAGCTCTGGTACTAGTTCTGGGGACATTGAATCTGCACCTGAAGATTACTCTTAGTTATCTTGGATTATCAATTTATTAATAATCTGATACCTACTTGTTAAAATTCAGATGGATGAAATCATTAGTCGGTACAATTATGACAACAATGCTTTAGTTGTAAATTTGTTTTGCTGAGTTAACCGTTAAGTACCTTGTGTAGAAATGTGGCTGTCCTTTAGGAGCTGAAGAATTGTGTGGAAACTTAAAGCATTGGTAGCACTGCTTGTGCTCAAGAACCAAGATGATGGTTGGAAGCTTGAGATAGTATGCAACTGCTTCTGCAAAATACATGTATTCATCATTTATGATGCAGGTAATCTCATCTTGATACTCCTTTGCTTCCATCATCTGAGCCATTAACTCCTGAAGTGGAGCTTTGCAGTTGCTATTGAAACCAGATATGACATCTATAAAATTCACAGAGGAGACATTACAATTGGAGAAGCCATCGACAATGGGTAGGAAATTGAAATTAGGGTGGTTTAATGTGTTGGGAAAGTTGAATTGGGTGTGAGCGATTGAGATGGGGAATCCCTTGGAATGAAGAATTGCGCCCAATTGAAGCATCAGATTTATGTGGCCTTGGAATGGACATGGAACCAACACTATTCTTTGGTGTCTCTGCCTTTGCTCTTCCATCTCTCTGTGTTTTTCTCTGTGAGGAAGAATTAGGTTGCTAGCATTGGGAAATGTTGACTTCAATCTTAGTCCTTTGGGAAATGTTAGTACTTAAGATTTCATTGTCAACTTAAGTCATTTTATATACATATGTAGACTCTTTAATTGGGGTTTTAGTTTCCTTGAGACGCAATAGAAGGCTTGTGTTACAAGGAATTGAAACTGTTGAGGCATTTTTAACTATCCATAAACAGCTGATGATAGGCGGCAACTTGAAGTTCATAAATAAGTTTGATTCCTTGTCGAAGGGAAGCTATAGTATTGTCAACAGTTTGATTGGATGGGAACGGGCAGTATAAAATTATAGTCTCTTCCATTTTGCTCTGTTTCAGTCACTAGTAACACTTTGGGTCCGTTTGGATAGCATTTATTGTTGCTGAAAGTTGCTAAAAACTGATTGTTGCTGAAAACACTGTAGCAAAATAATTTTTAAATGTGTGAATAGTATTGTGGGACCCACTTTTAATATTAAATATTGCGTAAACAGTACATGAACAGTGCATGACAGTACCGTACAGTATATGTACAGTAAAAGTTGTCTCCTAAAAGTCAAAAAAACCGGCCCAAAAAAAAAAAAAAAAAAAAAAAAGAGGTCCAAAATGTGGACCGGAAACGTGCCGCAACAAACCACTGAATCCAAACGCACACTTTAAAATGTTATCATGTTGACAATTGAATAATATATGCCTTCGCACCTTCTTCGTTGCCGGGTGTTCAGGACAAGTGGACAAAATCAAAGCGAATTCTGATTCATTTAGCTTCAGCTTGAGTGTTGGTAGTCCATGTAAGATTCATTAGGCCATTTCTTATTAATTGTTATACTACCCTAGTGCCAAGTGTGTTTCATTTGTCTAATTTCAGCGATGATGTCCTAACAAAAAGAGAAGTGATGAAGTATTCTTGTTTGCTTATATGCATGATTCTAATTATTTATTTATTTATTTCTCTATCTTTTGTTTTTGATAATATAAATATGAATATGGTATAATACCGTTCATTCTGAAACTGCTTTTAAAATTAGTAGTAGTTAGACTTGTTGCTAATTTGTTGACAACATATCAATTTACAGAAGGTCAAAATATAGGATGATAATTGATTGGAACATAAGGGATTTTTAATAGGATTGAGGCTTACATTTGAGATATTTCTTTATCTTAAATGAGCCCCACTAAAATAAGCAGCATGCAACTGTGAGAACCAATTGTTCTGCAAAAAGTCTGTATTCGAAATTTAGAAAATCACATTGAAGCCAACATGACTCTGTTTACAAAACCAAATTACAGAAGTTCACAGTTTCATGATTTTTACTTAAAAAAGGAAAAAAAAGAAAAAAAGAAAAGGAAATGTTATTCTTTCTATTATTTATTACAAACAGAGAAGCTTCTTACAATTGACCTTAAACAAATGGACGTACATACTTGTCTGATCTACTTGCAAACGGATTAGTAATTTAACCAGAAATTTCAATAGTTTTGACATCAGGCTTCTTCACCTCCACCTTAGGAATAGTTACAGTGAGAACACCATTCTCCATACAAGCCTTTACCTGATCCATCTTAGCATTCTCAGGCAGCCTGAACTTCCTCAAGAACTTGCCGCTACTGCGCTCCACTCTATGCCACTTGTCGTTCTTCTCTTCCTTCTCCACATTCCTCTCTCCGCTTATCTGTAGCACTCTGTCATCTTCAATCTCAACCTTCACTTCTTCCTTCTTCAGCCCCGGAAGATCTGCCTTGAAAACGTGGGCTTCTGGGGTCTCTTTCCAGTCGATTTTGGTGTTGACAAAAGCATAATTTTCCAGAGAAAATTCAGGGAAAGAAGCTGAAAGTGATGAAGCAAATGGAAAACTGCTTCGTTGGCCACCAAAAAAGCTTGGGATGATCGACATTCTCGTTCGAGAGTATTGATGTTACGTAGGTGATTGGGTATCGTATTGCCTAGTTTACGAGAGAGCTGCTTGGAATCGCTGTTGTTTCTCAATGGATTGAAGGAATTCAGTGGGATAGGTTGGGTATTTAAAAGTAATCTGAGCCCCATTCTAGTACTTTCGGGAGAAGAGGTTTCGCAACATTGATTTTACGAACTATTCCCATATTCTTTTTTTTTTGGGTAAAACCTGGACTTTCATTAGATTAGAAATTAACTATTCTATTACAAAATACATTAGCTCTATCCAAGGCTAGAATGCTGTCCACCACAGGCGGTGGATTTACAAAAATAACAAAAGAAGTTAGCGACGTAGCTCCCATTTTTGCCAATGCATCAGCGCATTGGTTGGCCTCTCGATAGGCATGGACCACCTGCGTATTAGGAATTTCCTTCAAAAGATTCTTGCAATCGGTAAGAAGAGGCTCCATAAGTAAATTGCATGTGTTGTTTCTCATAAGCAGAACCACACTAAGAGCATCAAGCTCAACAACAAGATTATTTAAACTCAATTCTTTAGCTAAAAGCAACCCATCTCTCAATGCCCAAAGTTCAGCCATGCAGCTGTTGGTTCGCCCAAGTGGTCTAGCAAAATCGGTTATCCATTCACCTTCATGACCCCTGATCACTCCACCACCTCCGGCCAAGGCTGTGCTCCCCATAACTGACCCGTCAGTGTTAAGTTTATACCAACCCTCAGGCGGCTTCGACCAACCCACAGGTATCATAGCCCTATTTATTTCCACTTTAGTTTTGCACCCAATGGCATAAAATTCAGTGCACTCCTTGATACATTTCCTAAACCATGAGTGTTCAATCTTCCCTGATTTAAATACATAGTTATTCCTATGCAGCCATAGATACCAAACCCCCATAAGAAACACAATTTTCCATGGTATACCCAGAAACAAGGAGTTAGCCTCACTCTTGCAGTTGGATTTCAGCCAATTTTCAATAGGAAGATTAAAAGTATTCTTCATACAATAAGGCACTTTCAAATCATTCCAGAAATTCCTAGCCACTTCACAGCCCCTCACAAGATGCTCCACTGATTCTATTTCCTTACTACATAGACTGCAAGTGGGGTCAAGATTTAACCCCCTTGAACCCAACACTTTACCAACGGGAAGACTATTATGGAGGCATAACCATAAAAGAAATGTACCTTTGGCGGAGTCTCGACCTTCCAAACCCAGCCAATGGAGTCAGTATCTCGGTTCATGGGGTTTAAACCCCTTGCCAATAGATACGCGGACTTAAGCGAGAAAAAACCATTCTTAGAGTAAGCCCACTGTAACACATCCTCTGCATTACTCTCCAATGAAACTATTCCCATATTCGTGAACTATTGTGGGTTTTCCTGAATACTGATCATGGACATGGACGTCTAGATCAGATACGAGCCCACCCAACATTTCATTGCTAGGCTTATAATAAATGAATTAAGGTGTTTATGACAATTTGGATTTAGTTAGAGAAAAAAAAAAAAAAACACTTGTTTATTTACTCTCTGTTTGTTATTACCATTTTTTGGATAATTATTCATTTTTTAAAAAGCATTTTTTAGAAAATTATCTCATTTTTTGGAGAAAATATATTATGTTTCGGTAATATTAACTCAGCATCTGTTTTAATATTTCCTATCCAATAAATGAGTGACACTTGTTTCAAAAAATCACATAAGACTACTTTAATAAATTAATCATAATCTTATATAATATCGGGAAGATAAATTTATCATTTATTAGAGTAGTCTATCACTCATTTATTGGGTAGGAAATATCAAAACAGATTTTGAGTTGGTATTATTGAAACATAGTATACTTTCTCCATTTTCTGGTGTTTGATAACAACCTTGAAGATGAGCTTAATAATGTTTTCTGGTGTTTGGTATGTATTTTTTATTATTATATATTTCTTGTATAATTTAAAACATGTGTATTATATAAACAAACTAATATAATTAATATAAAAAAAAAAAAAACAAAGAATGAATTTGGTTTTCATACTAAAATTTTGACAATAAATACAATCAAAATTGGTTGTCAAATAAACAATTATCATTCATTATATAACAATATTATTAATTTACTGTAAAGATTGTCCTATGTAAAAGCAATTTAGAGCCATATAGGCACTATATTTAAAATTTTCGCCTTTTACTTCATTCAATCTTTCTTCTTCTTAATTTTTTTTAATAACTTTTTTTTTACACTTTTATGTGCAAAAAAGAAGTAACTTCTACCTAGAATCCATCAAACAAAAAATTTCTTGGAGAAAAAAAAGAAAATCAAGCTTGAAATTCAAAGCAAAAAATTGAGGTTTTGGCAGAGAAGAATGAAATAATTGTCGCTGCAAATCTGTTCTCCTTTGCAAGTCGGAGCTATTTACCGATCAGTGAAGGGGAAAAAAATCTAATTAGTGAAGTATATTATAAAGGAGAGAGAGAGAGAGAGAGAGAGAGAGAGAGAGAGAGAGAGGTAAGAGTTAGTGACAATAAGGAGTGAAAAAGTAAAAGGAAGAGAGAAAAAATGAGAAAGTTTACTGTGAGAGAGAGATTGTTTTCCAATTTTTTTTTTTTTTTAGAAAACAACATATAGAAAATAAGTCTTATTTTTATTAGGGTTTTCTGTTGACTAAATATAGTTTTTTGTTGACCATTTTTTTTTTTTTTTTTTGTGTGTGTGCGCGCACGGGAGCTACTAAACACTGAAAAATGTGGAAAGCTATTTTTATAGAAGGTTTTTCAGCAAAATAAATAGAGTTTAGTAAGGAGTCAAGTTCAAGTCTAAATTTAGGCTCTATGGTTAAATAAGTCAAATTTAAATATAATAATGTGTTACTGAACAAGCTTGCAATTATGATGTTTGATTTATGTATTATGTAGTATTATATATTTATATGTATACAAGCATAAAAACATACTTATCTTGGTATTGGATTGTGTATGTTTGAAAATTCATATTATATCAATTTATTATTTGTAATATATTAGTGGACAATACATTTTGCAATAAAAATTATATATAATTTTTAACACTATAAAGTTGATGAATCTAATAATTTAATGTTCATAAACTAAATATTTATATTTAATTAACTAAAATAATACAATTTTAGCTATAATTTAATTATTACTTATTGGTAGAGATTTGTAAATGGATAAAAAGATTTAGTTGTGACGTTAATTTTGTATGGGAAAAGATTAAATTAATTAGATAGCTTGTTAATAAGCTCTAGCTTACTTGATAAGAAATTAAACAAAGTTTGGATATGTAATCTGGTTGGTTAATGGGCTTGAACTTAGCTTCTGTTAAAAAAAAAAAAAAAAAATTAACAATTTTGAATTTTTAATACTTAGCTCAACTTGTTTATAGTCCTATACATTTATGTTGTGTGAGTATTAAAAGGAGAGTAAATCATCTCAAACTATTAAATTTTCCAAGTAACTTTATATGCTTGGCCCATTTTTGCTTCATGTTTTCTTATGAAAGCAATTAATAGGAGAAAATTTTGTCATCACAATATTGTATAATAAATTATAGATGTGAAACAAACAAAATAGGGCGTTTCTTTGAGAGAGGACCGGGGGGTGGGGTGGGGGACCACTTCAAATGTAGACAAATATAAATAAAAGATTATTTTATTATTATTATTATTTATTTATTTATTTATTTTTTTGTGGACATCCATACATATGATATGAAGCATGATCCCTCAGACTTTAAAACAAAAATAAAAATATATAATAAAAAACCCCTTAGATTTGATAAAAGGCTTCTATGCCATTAAAATGACATGATAATCTCTATTAGCTCATTCAAGGAATTTTTAGAAGAACCCCCTTCCCCAATACCAAGTTCAACTTTCTCCTTCAAAATCTTGGCCCTTTCCTTCATCTCTTTGCCTTCTTTCTCCACCATTAGTCTTCTTATAGCTCTCTCTATCTCCCTTCTCTGCAATTCATTCTCCAATTCCAAGCCTACCATCCAAACCTGGCTTATATATCTTGCGTTTACCCTCTGATCACTAAAACATGGTCTGCATATCATTGGAATTCCTCCACAAATACTTTCCAATGTAGAGTTCCAACCACAATGGCTAAAAAACCCGCCCACTGCGTCATGTGCCAAAACTTCCTTTTGGGGTGCCCATTTCACAATGTAACCTCTCTCCCCAATTGTTTCTTTAAAACCTTTGGGTAATACCTCAATCAATTCAGAACCACGAATTGAGCCCGGTCGAACTACCCACAAGAAAGGTTGTTGGCTGTTTGCTAGTCCCCACGCAATCTCAGCTAGCTCTTTCATGTCCACGAATGCTACGCTTCCGAAACTTACATAAATGACTGAGTTATAACTTTGCTTATCAAGCCATGCCAAGCAACTACTATCCTCCTCCAATAAGCTACTAGAGGAGGCCGAGGCAATCTCATGCAAAGGGCCTACAGGGAAGATTGGAACTTGACATTGTTGTTGGATTTTTGCTAATGTTGATTTTTCAAGGCTGTCAATTGTATTCCAAATGATGGCCGAAGATGTTCTAATGTTGGTAAATGTACTTAATTGTTGCACAAGGTCCTCTAATGTTACAAAAACGGAGAAGGGTAGATCCTTGAACCTGAGTGGGTAAAGCTCCGGAATTAGATCCTGTGACATTGATTCTGAAATCCATAGATGTAGAGAATTAGAGATTACTTAGATCCAAATATCCAAATAAAGTCTATGGTATTGCCACAACTCAAACAAGTGTGACTGTGAGTGATAAAAATAAAGATGATGAGTACAGATGGAATTAAATAATATTTTACCAATTATAGTTGCACATGACATCAAGTTGTATAAAAAACTGTGATAAATAATGTGGTTCTAGAAGAATTGATTATATTGAATCAATCATTTACTATTAGGAAAATAAATGTACATAACATAAGCAAAAAGTTTTTGCATTTCTGTGGGTATGTTATCCTATTTTCCGATCGCCCTTGTGATAAGAAGATGTTTATTCCTTTCTCAAGATTATGTATGTCCATATTGCATGACATATACTCTAAAATAAATCTCTCTTTTTCCTTTTTTTTTTTGGGCGTGTAACCAAAAGGCTTTTAATTAAGATACCTAAATAATCTCTCAAATGAGTGTACTATGTAAGAGTTATCATCGATTCTAGCAATAGGCCGGTGATTTGTTTCGAAGCATTTTGCATATTGCTTTTTAGTTAGTTTGCATTTTGGTAGTTTGTGTTTTATGCATTTTGTATCGTCAAATGGGTGTGTATTTTGCATGTTACTATTTAGTAAGTAAAACTGAAATAAGAAAGCAAGAGTGATGTGTGGGATAAAGTGTGTACAAAGTATAAATAAAACTCCTCTTTTAGTGAGAACTCTGCTGTGTATTCTATATAAAATGTGATGGCTCTTATTACAGAGTATTTGATAAGATATATATATATATATATATATATTTTTTTTTTTCTGAGTTAAATTTATTATTTGGACAACTTTTGCTATGAGAAATCTCAACATGCTACTGTAATCTCCAATTACAAAGGAATCTCTTGAGAGTGACCTCAAAATCATTCATTAATCACTTGTTTAATTAACCACCTCTAATCTCCCCCCCCCCCCCCCCAACACACACACACACACACACAAATGGCATACATTAATCAGTAGTAATTAACAAATTACTACTAATCCATCAGCAGTCATTACTAATTGCAAAGGTCTAATATTTGATTCCCTCATGATTATGTGTGTAGAGAAAAATGAATGAAAAGTGTTTGTTCCATACTTGGTGTTTCCCTCTTACTTCACTAATTGTAGTGAAACATGTGGTTCATTTTTTTTCATTTTATATTTGGTTACTTTATAAGGAAACATGTAAGAGGATTTGATTGGTGGAATGATTTCTTTTTTCTCTATAAACCATGTATGTTAGTTTCCATATTAAGGGAAAATATCATACATACATAGATACCTGGGAAGGGAATATAGCCTTCTGCCTTGAGTTGGAGAATGCTTGTACGCGCAAGAAAAGTAGCAGCGCTAGCAGTGCGTAAGACAATGCTTGGAAGCTTCAACTCCATAGCCACCGCTTCAGAGAAGCACATGACCTCGTCGTAGATGACGCAGGCGATTCGATCTTCAAGCCCCTGTTGCTCCATCACTTGAGCCAAGCATTCATGGAAACGAGCTTTATAATTCACATTAAGTTCCCAAACAAAAGCTACTAAATCACCAGTTGAGCTGTTGTGGTCAGGTAAGGTATCAGGTAAGGGAAGAAAGCTGAAATCAGGGTGAGCTGAAGGGTGTGGAGAGTTGAATTGGGTGTGAGCAACTGTGATTGAAAAGCCCTTGGAATGGAGGATAGTTCCCAATTGAAGCATTGGGTTTATGTGACCTTGGAATGGACATGGAACTAGCACCAACCGGAGAGGTCTCATTCGTTGCCTTTCCATCTCTCTCTCTCTCACACACACACGCAAAGGTTGCCGCTTGGTTTGTTTGCTTTCTCTGCCTGCTTCAAATTTAGGAAAAACTATAAACACGTGTCAAGTAAGATATTGATACCATGAGTAAACTATCCGGTCTGATTAAGTCATACTCTCTATATATATTGTTGGGGGGCAAGGCTTCTGTCCAGCGGTTAGTGGCCACTGGACCCGTTGCGATGCGGACACATGTCCAAAAGCCACTGGACCCATTAGGATATGGACACATGTCAAATTTTGAACATGTGTCCGTATCACAACGTGTCTAATGATCACTAGCATTGGATACAAGCAGCTCCTTGTTGTTGGTCTCTTGTCTTAGTCAAATTCAAGTGAGCATAAAATTGTGTTCCATTATTATTTGTCTATCTATCTTTTATTATATATATATATATATATATATAATTCGATATATACTGATATTGGAGAGGGAGAATTTGAATATTAAAATTTTCTATTGTAAACATAAGGAGATACTAGTAAAGCTATGACTCTTTGCAGAATTATATTTCTTTCCCGACCATATCTTTCTTTGTGGCGAACATGATACCCTATCCAACTATGCTAATTATATATAGAGGGATATATGAGTTCTTTCATTTGTGTGTTTTGCAGAATAGTAAAATAAAAGAGATTTTTTTTTTCATCTTTTATTCTTGGTGAGAGAGAGTGAGCTCTTTAAGTTAAGTGTATTTGAGGTTTGGTTTTATGAGAATACCTTTGTGACACCTTTGTAACCTTCTTATTTTTTAAGTGAAAATTTCTCCTTGACTTTACTTATGGATATAGGCGAAAAGTCAGACTATTTAATCTTTATAATCCTTATGTGATTGTTACAATTGCATAAAATATATCTAGAATTTATACCATTTTTTAATATTAAATTCATGATTCTTAATATTTTAATTAATGTCTAAAAAAACTTATGAAATTTTTTCATTTTAAAACTTTTGTTCGTCTCCTTTAATCATTTGTTATTTTGGATTGCAACAAAGAAGAGAAACACATGAAATTATTTAAATATTAACTTTGCATTTCACTTAAAATTTATTCATATATCAATTTAGTAGCTATTTATTCATATATCAATTTATTAGAAAACACATGAAAATAATAATAGTGTTTTAAACCGGATTTATAATACATTACATAATCAGAGTATAACCACAAAAGGGTTTAACTTTTGTAGTTGTAGCTATTGAATTGAGGTAATAGAGGGAAAAAAAGAAATAATTATCAGAAAATTAAAATTGGTTATTTAGGTGAAATAATTTTTTTTTTCAAGGATTTCTTTATTTTCTTGTCTTTTTTTTTGTTCGAAATAATAAAAACAAATAGTGGAGATGGACAGATAATTCAAATTGAAAATTGTTTCATAATTTTAAAATTTTATTTAACAAATTAAAAACCTAAGACCTAATCTAAAATAAGATTTAAACTTTGACCATTTTTAATAATTTATCCTATATTATATTTTTGAAAGAGTGATCCAAACTATAGTAGTACTATTCAGGGACAAATTGGGCTTTTGCCTTTTTCGGGCAAATTAAATAACTTTATACCCCATTTCCTAAACTAAGTAGGAAAATGCCACTCTTTTAAAACTCGATTTATGATAAATCGAGTTAGAAAAAAAAAATTTCTAAAGTCCTATAGTAGCGTTTTAATAAGCCTATAGTAACATTTTTAAGACCTATAGTAACGTTTTTTAACTAGACTTCAATGAAATCGAGTTATAGGCAATTTTTTTGCTTATAACTCAATTTCATTAAGATCGAGTTAAAAATGTTACTATAGGTCTTAAAAAAATCATTATAGGCTCTTTAAAACGCCACTATAAGAGCTAACTTGATTTATCACAAATCGAGTTTTAAAAGAAGAGTATTTTCCTAATTAGTTTGAAAAAAGAATATAAATCTATTTAATTTTCTTAAAAAGGATAAAAGCCGATTTTGTCCTACTATTCAGTATTCAAAATGACCTATATTTTGAGATATATTCAACTGCAGTGCGTGTGCAATGACGAAGGTTTAATAATGAAACATTCGTAGTGGATTAACGATCACATCGATGGCAATTAAGCCAAGCATGCTAGCTTTTGACTACAGAAAGCGTATTGAAATTAGTCTTTTATTTGATGAATGAATAGCTTATTCGTGTTAATTTATTATTCGTGCTGCCTTCCGATTGTGACTTGTTGGTCCTTAAAAACTCATCTTTTATTTGATACTTTTTTCGTGCTTATTTATTAGTGCAGCATTCCGAATTTCTGATTGTGACTTAGTGGTTGAAAAAAATTAGGTCTATAGGATATGGGTCCGTAATCTTTTCTTGTGGTTTCGGTCTTAAAGTTTAAACTTTAAGCCTCGAAAGGTACAGTTTTTTTTAATAATTATTTTTTTTAATGGCGGCAGGCTTAAGTCGGCTGAATTAGAAAGTTTATAGTCATAAAAAAAAAAAAAAAACTGAGAAATGTTATGTTTATTCAATTATTTGCGTTTGATACAAATTATGATTTGACATAATATATAAGTGTTACAGTTTTTAGTGAGAGAATTTTTTAAAATTTAGCTCATAGAGTGGAGGCTTGAACTAATAGGTTCAAGCCAGAAATTTTTTTGCCCATTTTTTAACCTATTGTAAATTTATTGTGTAGAATATAAATATTGTCGCTTTACATTAGAATTTAGTATGTTAATGTTACTTTAAAGAGATAAACTGGTACTGTTGTTCTTTATATATTTTTCATGAAAAATAGTGAAATCACTGCAGGAAACTTTCTACACAATAAGAGAACTAATAAAAAATTTTGACCCAACCACTATAAAAAATCTCGAGGTGAATTATGAGGGTGTATGAGTAATTTTCGTTCATTTGTTCCGTGCAGCTCTTTAAATCAAGATTTGGATATGCTTGCCGGCCGTTGAGCAAATCATGAATGATTGGTTGTGCTTGTGCCTATTTAAAGTAGGAAGGATATGGCTCTTTATGACAGGTTCTTCGTATTGCTGTCGCAAACATTCCATGTGGCTTAAGATTATAAGAATCTTTAGCAACACCACTGGACCGCTTCATAGGTTTTTATTTATTTTATTATTTATTTATTTATTTTTAAGCTCATATAGTTTTTTATTTATTTTTTATTTTTTATAAACCAATATTGAAATAATCTATTATATATATATATATATATATATAATATAAAACCGATGACATATGAGCTTTGCAGTCTCCATAATTTTCCATGTCATTATTATTTATTATTTGGTTTTTAACTTTATAAATCTGCCTTCAAACTCTAAACCTAACGCAACCCTATTGTTATCCCCTGCTCATCTGTTTCTCCCTTCATCTCAGTCAAACTCCTACAAATTTAATTCTCACTATCAGAGTTTTGAATCGGCACCAATATTGTTTCAATGAGGCTGCTTTTTTGCTTCTACGTTCATCTTTTATTTTATCAAATTCAAATTTGTAAACACTAAAACTTCTTCTAAACAATAAACACCACTCCCAGTTGAGGCAGCAAAATAAATGAGTCTTTGACTCCTTGGCCTATTGTAGGTTTAGGTGAGTCTTTATGGTAAGGGTTTTTTTTTTATTTTTAATTTTATTTTTAATTTTTTTATTTTATATATATAAATTTTATTATTAATATGTATATATATATATATATATATATATATTTTTTTTTTTTGGTTTATTTAGAGAAGATTTATGGTGAGGTTGACATCCTTTTGGGTGAAAGTTTGCTTGAGTAATTTTAGCGGCTCTATTTCTTTCTCTTTATAGTTTCTCCCTCTAAGTGCACCGTGCTACTGCATAATTGCATTGCATCTGTTATAAGAAAAAAAAAAAAAAAACTATATTGCAACTTTTATTCTATTTAAATTTCTATCTCTAATTTCATAATTTAGGTTTGTATTTTACTGAAAAATAAATAAATAAAATTTTGAGACTTATAAATAAACAATAGTTGACATGGTACCCCAAATTCGGGTTAATTAATATAGATATTGATTTCTTTTGAATTGTGTGTATCTAGTTGATTTTTTGTGACAGGTTACACTGAACCAAAACTTTGCCATTGAAATTATATTTGAAGTTTTATGTGAATCAATTTGAGAAACTTTTTAGTTGAAATTTTAGACAAAATAAGTTTCGAATAGATTGGATTATGCAAATATTGACAAAAATTCCAATTTGCAAAATAATACAATCTACATAAGACCAAATATTCCACATATATCAAAAGTTATAATTTGCAATGGGTAAAAATAAGCATGCCAATTTTTTCATGGGCTTAAAATAGTTCAAATATTCAAACAGATTCATGCTCTTAACAATCTCATATGACTATGGTTACTTTATATCCTCTTAACAGATCATCCTCTCTTTCTTTCTTTGATTTTTTTTTTTTTTTGTCCTTTTTTTTTTTTTGGTACCTCCTTTTATCAAGTTTAGGATTTAATCCCAATTTTATTATTATTACTTGTTATTATTATTATTATAATAGAATGGTCTATCAAGTCTAGAATCATTGATTTTCATTCGATTTTATCTAATTTTAGCATTAACCACTATTTTTTTTTTTTGGGAAATATTTAACATTTGCTAAGTATTTGGTGCATCGCACGGGTTAGCAACTAGTATTAAATATGAATAAGTCTATTACAATAAAGCTTGACTTTGTCCAAAGTTAGCAAGTCCTCCACTATAGATGGTGGGTTATCATTAGCATAGTTAGAAGGTTGGGCGCTCCAAACTTAACCAATGCATCAACACATTAGTTCACCTCCCTAAATATGTGTTGGATAGTTGATCTATGGAATTTCTTCAATAGGGACTTGCAGTCATCGAGCAAAGGCTCTTGCATAAGATTATTTATCAAGCGATTGGTAAGCAGTAATATAATAAGTTTGGCATCAAGCTCCACACATATCGAGGAAATCCTAAAGACTCTAAACAAACATTTATATCTAGTTATATTTTGGTCAAAAACTCATGCATTTGATCATTAATTTATTCAATAATCTTTTCATCTCAAATTGTTTGACATCTATACTATTTTAGAATGTCCCAAAATAATGTCATATTTCTTATTTGAAATGTCTCAAGATAGATAATTTTTCTGACATACCCTTCACTTTATTTTAAAAAGATTGTATCTCTCATTTACTAAAGTTTAAGTTAAGGAAGGTAGTTTTGGAAATTTGTACATTAAATGGCGTTCTCTTAAAAAAGTTGGATTTTCTAAAAAAACAAAACAAAACGGGACGGAGGGATTATATAAACCCAATCTTTTGTTATATTATATATTACAATTGTTGATGATGAAGCCGAAAATCGTTAGTAAGTCACATGGTCCTCACGTGCTCAAGACAACACCTGCACAACACAAAACAAGAAGACCTTAGGAGAGTAACGGTGTGGTACCGGCTAAAGACCCTCTGAAAGTTAAGTTAGAGAAATTTCACAATTTTAGAGTGCCAGAGCTAGGAGAAATTATGTGTACCTTTTTTATGATGGCATGATGGTTTTTATAGTAGTGTAGAACTGACTTCTGTTTCTTGGGCAGAAAGATCTTTCCTTATAGAGAGGATTCTAATAAATGTACATATTCTGCGGGATTCTTTCCATATAGGGTCCCCATTGACCGAGGGCTATCGTAGGGTGCAAGGTATTTCCATTTAGGATTCGTTGGAGTTCACTTAAGCCATGTGGATGCCACGTGGCCCCGGTATCTGTTGGCTTCGGGCCCATGTACATAGAATCCGTCCGTATAAGGGGACCATCTGTCACGTGATCTATTTTTCCAGTACCTCAATTCGTCATTGTATTTTTGATAACCCATTAATTTTGTACCATCGGGTTTATTTAAACTGTTCTGTCAACCTTAATTTTATCCTCTTCAGTTGCCCCCTCACTTCATGGGTCTGTCACCCTTTTTCATGGACGGCCCCATGGAGTTGATGGACCTGTGAAGTGACAGTCTAACTCAACCCCTGAGAAACGTGCCTTGATTGATAGGCTAGCCTAGGGCCATGAATGTTGTAGGTACACGTGGCACATTTTTAATGTTCAATCACTCGAAACAAAGTGTCCCTTCTTCTTCCGTGCCGTTACCTCTCTATATACGTGCTCCTTTACCTTTCATTTTCACTTTCTGCAATGAATTTACAACCAGAACGCTACCGTCCTCTTTATCAAACTGGCATACCATTTACTTGGTGTTACTGTCAGCCACACCTTTTTTCTATTGCCTTCTCTGCTTTGCTCAATCGGTAAGTATCCTTTACCTTATGTTGAATTTCCTTTGTCATTTATTTAAATTTTGCCCATTCGTCATCTATGTAGACTGTCAGAATCTTAAGGTTTATTCATCATGTATAGGTGACAAATGTCTAGTGCGTCAAGTGAACAGTCGTGTGTTCGCAAGAAAGCGGGCTACGACAAGGTGTATCCGTTAGGTCAGAATAACCCCAGCACCTCTTCCGACGAAAGGGTCCCATCCGCCAACTCACCTTCCCCGGAGGATGATGGTTTAGACATAGACGGATTAGAAAAGTGATTCAAATGAAGACATAGGAAATGATGAGCCCCCTATCCAATCCATCATAGGCCCTAATGGATTTAGGGAGTTCATTATGCTCCCATTATGGACGATAAATGATTTCAACTCATCCATCAAACAAAAGCACTTCAACACACTTAGGGTTACGTACCAGATTACCGTCAACATTCTAATGCGTCTACCCTTTAAATGTGAAAAATGTTAGTACAAGGGTGTAGAAAATGTCGGCGTCTATGAGCAGATGCTGAAGGCAGGACGTAGGTTCCCTTTAAGTGCTCTTCACCATCATCTTCTCCAATATCTTGGACTGGCTGTCACCCAAATCTCTTTGAATGCCTGAAGAGTATTCCTGGGCGTGGAAGTGCTGTATGGGGTGATGGACGATGAGGCACTTTGGATGACGATGGAAGAGTTCTTCCATTGCTACCGTCCATTTGAGATCACTCAGTCGAAGGGCATGTATAGTTTCGTGCCAAGGAGCTCGTTACCTAGGCTAGTGTGTGCCACCCCCAACTCCAACAGGAACTGGAAGAATCAGCTATTTTTTTAATCCAAGGTGACGAATGGATGTGTCACCCTGGTGACCAAGAGTACATGCTTGTGGAAAAAACTTGGGGTATTATGCCCTCGTCTAGTATGTATCCATATGTATTAGGCTTTTATTTATGTTTACTTTATTTGATACTCTAACCATCTCCTATTGCAGTTTAGGACTGTCCAGAAGTCACACTTAAGGAGTTGAGCTTCTTGGAGAAGATTTTCACAACTACCAAGCTGTCTGAAAGGTTGTGGACTAAGCTCGTTACCTTGGACACTCTCCATTGGTATTGTGACGGTCCTGGACCAATTAAGGTTGCCTATCGCTACGATAAACAAGTGCACAAACGTAAGTTTGTCCCCCAATACCTTGATTTCTTTCTTTGCTTTTAAATCATATAACTTCTTTTACCCATCCTTCTTTATGTAGAGATGGAGCAAAGTCGAAGGAGAGCTTATATCAAGCAGTAAGCTGTTGCTAAGAAGAAACAGGAGGGGAGCTTACCTCTTAAGGTGACGGATTAGGCCAACCTGTCAACAAAAAGGAAGCCTTTTAAAAAGGTGGACCATCCACCTAAGAAGCTTAAGGTGGTGATGGGGTTAACTGTTGGTGAGGCCCTTGACACAAGCAAGTTGCTCCTTAAACCTGGCTCGAGGAGGGGGAAGGGCCTAATGAAGGGTGTTGGCCCCATCGCAGAAAAATGCCCCATCCTCCTCTATGAAGACTTAGGGTATGCCCTCAAGCAGTTGTCGTCCATCATTATGGACAACGACTATGAAGATTTGGGTAATCATTCCACTGAGGCCATGGGGGAGACGGGCCTTTTCAGTCTAGTACAGGTATGTTTATCCATCCCTTTTCCTTCGTTTTGTCCTATTGTTATTTTGTACTTAAATTCGTTTATGATTCTTGCAAGGGGTCGTCATGATGAAAGGTTGTATAGACTAATGTACGTTCCATGAGACGGTGATCACCCGTCTGAGTGAGAAGGTGGAGGCGAGGGATTCAGAGCTAAGGGAGCTAACGGCTTGGAAAGAAGTCTAGGTTAACAAGTTGGATTTGACAAAGCAGCTATTGAAGGAGTTAGAGGCGCAAGTCGAGGCACTAAAGAAGATCCTTAAGGATAAGGAAGCAAAGATCTCAGAGGCAAAGCGTCACCTTTGTCAGGCTAAGAAGGATGCGGTGCGAGAGTATCACGACTTGGACGCCCTCTTGAAGGAGCTTGGCGGCTCCTTTACTGACAGTTTTGACTACCGCTTCTGTCAGGTCAAAGCCTTCTTCCTTGATAGGCCACAAATTGAATTGATCCCTTGTGATTAAATCAATTAATTAATTAGCCAAGTTATTAATTAATCAATTTAACATGCAAACGCGTGGTAGCACAAAATAATTACCAAATAACTAAATATACAGTGGAAATTAAATGACATGGTGATTTTTTTACGAATGGGAAAAAACCTGATGGCAAAAACTCCACCGAATGATTTTTAGGTCACCACTCTCGAAACTCTATTATTATCACAACAAGTACCTTACCAACCTACAGTTCAACTCTTACCCCAATACCTAATTGGACTTGTTCTGTAATGACAGTTTCCCTTTTTGAATGCACGGCTTCCAAATACGTGACTAACCAATGCGCGGATCCCAGTATGTGACTTCAACACCAACTTGAAGGAGAGGTTGGCTGCAAAGTTCTTTAGTACATCCTACGATGAAGATCAAGAAGATGCTTGGTGACAAAACCCTTTGGTGCAAATACATAGCAACTTCTTTAGAAGAGATGAACTAGGGCAAGAACTTAGTCTTTGATCACAAATTGCTTGAACAGAGTTTACTCAATGCCTGTGCAACTTGTGTCTTCTTTGACGGCCCTAAAAAAAATCTTTTTATATGTCTAGAGTTAGGAGAAAAGAAGGCCCAAAGACACATTCACGGATCCTAAGAAATCAGATCAGAAATCTGATATTTACAAACCTCGACAGATAGAAGCTGCCGAGAAGCTGTCGACCAGGTGTCGAGCTTACGGGCTTGATACAACTTTCTTAAACTTGATAGATGCAACTATCAAGCCAGCTTTCGAGCTTTAATGAATTTGCACCATCAGCTTGTTTTTCTTGGATAGACTTGATGACTTCAACACTTGATCTTGAAATCTTATTTGTTGAAGTATTAAAAACATCTAGAACTACCCAATTACGAGTAACGTGCGTTTTGTCAAATGATTAGCCAATTTACATAAACGAATGACATATGATCTTAACAAGTGAAACACATATGTCCTAACAATTTCCCCTTTGGAAATCCGTGACAAAATCACAACAAACAAATAAACATATGAGAGAAGTCATAAATCACTCAACTCATATTCACTTGTTGAATACAATAAAATCTATCCTATCACAAACTCTTGAAAAACTTTGCAAGAAGAGAGTTTATGGCAAGTAGACTTTGACAACCTGTATTTCTGAAACACTTTAAACAAAACTCATCAAGGCATCTTAGTATGAAACAGAAATAATAGATTGAATACAAGTAAAAGAAACATGTGTATAAAGATAGAAAAGAAACAACACATGTAGAGACAGGTGAAAGAAGCATACATCCACATATAGAGAAAATAAGTACAATGTATGTAAAAACTGGTCACAAGACCTCATATACAAGAACAATGTATCTAAAAAGTAGAAAAGAAAAAGATATATCAAATCCTCACTACATCCTTCAAGTATCAATGCTCCCCCTAACAAAACTGTCTTATACTAACTCTCCCCCTAAGATGACTACTTTCATATCCAAAACTATTCTCCCTTTTTGTCATGAGTGACAAAGGGTAGAGTGTCAAGTAGACATTTCATCAGTAGAGCTAGCATCTCCATTATCATCCGAAGCGTCATTGTTATCACCATCATCATTATCATCATCCTTAGAATCAGAATCCGCTAGAGGAGGTGGTGAAGAAGTAGCCTCAAAAGCAAACCCACCCATGGTTGCCTGCCGTCGTGTAATACGACCAACATGAACGTTCACTTGATACAACTCAGTAGAGAGTGTATCAAGGTGAGCATCCATGCGCAGCAGTTGTGCCATGATGTCTCCAAGAGATACATCGCCCATAGAGGAAGAAGGAGCAGATGTAGATGGAGCAGAATGGGATGGAGTTGAACGGGAGGAAGGAGTGGAATCCAGCTGTCTCGACCTAAACTTCACTGCACTAAGTTTTACGGTAGCGGTATCTATGGCACACATGAAAGTGAAATGGTCAGACACAGGAAAAGGAATGGAAAAATGGCGTAGAATCCTTGTGATAGCAGAAGGAAAGATAAGCTTATCATAGGTCGCCGCATCCAAGTGAACATCTATAATAGACAAAATGAAATGAGATGGAAAATCTATGGTAAGATGCTTAAGGAGGGATAGCAAAAATCGAGCACAAGGCTTTGTGATGGAGTTGTAGTGAGAAAGTGGATGGAGTACAAAAGTCATCACCATGTTTAAGAATCTAGGACCTTTAGCAAAAGGTCTACATGATGTGAATTGACGCTCACTCCACTCTGAAGGGCGCTTACAGAAAGCAGATATGAGCTCATCCTTGGACACAGTCCTCAGACACTCACAAGAAGGATAGTTAGGAAACTCAATCCTAGGAACCCGAAGCACATCCGCAACAAGTTGCGGTGTGATAGGGATGTGAGTACCTTGAACGCGAGTGAAGAAAAGAGGTACTGAACGATTAGTCCCGTGCATGTTGGAGTAAAACTCCTAAATAAGCACAAGAGGACATGTGACCGAGACGTCACACAGTGACTCCCATCCCCTACTGTGAATGACAGAGGGAATGTCAGTGTCGACGAAGTTTGCTAAAATGACTTGGCGTTCTGAATGAACACCTCATCTAGAGAAGTTCTCCAAGAATGCCTTGTGGGCATCATCATCACGAAATCGAAGATTAAGAGGAACAAAATCAGAAGAGGAGGAAGCTCCAGAACAAAGAGGGTTCCGAGCAGGAGTGGATTTATGCTTAGGTGCCATAGACACTACTAACGTAACATAATGAGAAAGAGAGAGAGAAAGAGACAATTAGAAAGTCCCAAAGCAATTCAAATATATCAAATATATTAAATAGAGAGTATGTATGCATGAGGATGCATGAATATGTGACATGCAAAAGAAATTACATCATGGGCTCAGCCCAATCCAAACCTACCAGCACACAAGCATAGTTCACACATCTAATTGCATGGAAATACCATTCTAATGCAAATGTGATGCAATGCATGAGATTTTGAACACATTGAAATGAAAATCCATCTCAAAATTGCAAGAAAAACTCATCAATTTTGAAAAATCCCAAAAATTTTCCAAAAACCCTAAAACATAAGATTCAAAACATGAAGTGCATGAAGAATAAAGGAAAAAGAGATCATACCAAGTGATTTGAAGCAAGGAAGGGCCGAAAATTATGTGGGTTGAAGGTTTTGAGTGAGAAAAAGGAGTTTGGAAGATGAATAGTCGCGGACAGATCGAGAAAATGAGAATTGGATCGCGATAGAAGCTTATATAGGAACATTAGTAATTCTCGACAGATGAGGTATCGAGAGGTGTCGAGATAGCTGTTGAGGAAGGTGTCGAGGAAATGGTCGTCGACAGATATAGGTGTTGAGGAGGTATCAAGGAACAAACCACCAGAACCAAGAACAGAGGCTCGATCGATCCATCAGGTTTCGAGGATATGTCGAGATTGTGATAAGAAAAAGCTTGAGAAGCTTGACAGATAGTTAGGTATCAAGGAGGTGTTAAGCTTCCTTTTAAAAACAGTTTTTCGAGAAGTGAAAAACACATTCATGAATGCAATCCAACATGCACTTCAACCAATGATCCAATCAACATATTAAGCTCTCAAAATCATCTCTCAACAAAAATTTTAAGCACATGGATCCTTAAAAAAACACACACACACACACACTAAACAAGTCTAACTAATTTTATATTTCAAAAACAAGTCAAAACAGTTTAGTGAGCATACATTAACACATGTAAACACTTGTGATGGACAAATCACATTGTACCTGCACATGTATCAAAAGTAGCAAAGAATATTGTGTGTTGTGTGTGAAAAATATTGCAAGATTGCATATGTGTATACATGTTATGACGATCTGAGATATGAGAAAACAATCGCAAGATTGCATGTGTATACATGTTATGACGATCTGAGATATGAGAAAATAACTTTAACTCACACACAATCATAACTATTTGATGGGGACTATCACTTTCAAGGTACATCCTATAACTCCCACATTTTTTAGAAAACACGCTTGCAATCATATTTAAAACATTTTTGATCTTTTTGCTTTTTATTTTCTTTGCAAATTTTATTTTATTTTAGCGTATCATGCATGGATATATAAAAGAGAGAAAAGAAATACCCAAGATGTTAAGCATAGACATTGCACTTTTGCTATGCCGAAACATACGGATGTCTTTGACATTACATTTTTTCTATGTTGAAACACGCTTGCAATTATATTTAAAACATTTTTGATCTTTTTTCTTTTTATTTTCTTTGCAAATTTTATTTTATTTTAGCATATCATGAATAGATATATAAAAGAGAGAAAAGAAATACCCAAGATGTTAAGCATAGACATTACACTTTTGCTATGCCGAAACATACGGATTTCTTTGACATTACATTTTTTCTATGTTGAAGCATACAGGTGTCATATTATGATTGGTGGGCAACAGTTGTGAGATAGTTATTTATGCCTTTCTCTTAGATTTTTCTAGTCCTACCCATCAAAAAGAGCGATACTAGTATTAGGTTCAAGAAATAACTTAATTTTACTCATCACAAATAAGAGCCACAAAGCTCATTTGTTTAGTTATGCATAGAGATGCTCATCTAAGTTATAAAAGATACAAAGTTTAGAAATTTTGTTTCAATGGCCATCCAAGGTACACAAGTACCAAAGTACACAAAATATACACTGTTTTTGTATTTTTCTGATTTTTCAAATTTTTTATTTTTATTTTTATATCAAAAACAAAAAAATAAACAAAACTGAAAGTAAACACACAAAAACATGTTAAACAAAGCAAAACATAAAACTAAGCTGACTTAAAATAAATACAAAACTCACAAGTAATGCAACAAACAAAAACAAGAAGATAGAAGAAAGTGAAGAAATCACTTAGAGTCCTTTTTCTTGCACACCTTGGAAGAACCTTTTCTTTGATTAAATCCTTAAACCGGCGATGAGAAGGAAGAATTGAAGCCGTTCAAGTTCGAAAGGAATATGAGGGCTTTGAGAAGATCACCAAAAGGAGCAAGAGAGGATTGAAGCTGATTCTAGCTTTCAGATGCTATCATGCCGTTGCTTTGTTGGGTGGCTAGCCACTTATAGCAATTTGGTCGAGTATGACCGGCAGCTCCACAATGATGACGGAGATGTTGCTTCTTTCGTTTAGGCTTTTGAGAGTTTGTCTTCTTAGACCTAGGGTTTTTAACATCTTTCTTATCCTACTTAGGGGGTGCTCCTAAGATAGATTTACCCTTGTCTAAGTTCTCATTAGCTAATTCAGTTTTATCATCAGTGTTCTCAATTTTAGTGTTATTAGCAGGAGAAACAAAAACAGTAGCACTAGTAGAAGCAATACAAGAGGAAGAAAGACCATACCCTAAACCTATTCGATTCGAAGCAGATTTCTGAATGTTGAGCATCTTATCAAGTTTTGCACTTGAAGTCCTCTCCAATTGAGCTCTGACTTGAAACAATTCCACTTTAAGCTTCATGGTCTTTTCAGCTAAGAAATTGTTTTCAAACCTCAGTGCACCAATCATTTGATTAGCCTTATCAAACTTTGTAGAAAGCTCCTCACGATCAAGTTTCACATCACTGAGCTTCTTGGTGGCCAGCCTATACAATTTCTTATGCTTCTCAGAGAGCTTGTATAGCTTTTCATGGGCTGTATGGATATCATCTTGATCATCCATCTTCTCAAATTTGGCTTCCACCAATTCATCTTCTTCGTCCACTTCTTCAACAATCTCTTAAGTTGGATTGACTGTGGCAGTGAAGGTATTCAAAATTCTGTCATCCTCATTGTCAGAATCATCTTCAGGCTAGGTGTCACTCAAGGTTGTAGCAAGTGCCTTACTCTTCCCAATGCTTTTGAGATATGTGGGGCATTCATGCTTCATGTAACCGAATCCATGACATCTAAAACACTTTGGTCCTGCAGGAACAGTCTACTGACCGCTATCCTTTTTTACTTTGTCTTACCCCTTAGACTGAAAAGAACTAGATTTTCTGCGGTCCTTATTGAAGCTCCTTCCATTGGCATTCTTCATAAATTTCTTGAACTGCCTTGTAATGTAGGACTTCATCTTGGAATCTTCATCATCGAAAGACTCGTCTGTGTCACTGCTCTTTGCTTTCAAGGCCATGCTCTTGCCTTTACCCAACTTGCCAATTCTGGTCAGCCCTAGCTCATAGGTCTGTAAGTTTCCAACCAGCTTAGTCAAAGGAATCTTATCGATATCCTTTGATTCTTCTATTGCCATAATCTTGGCATGAAATCTCTCGGGTAGATATCTGAGCACATTCCTCATAATCTTGGGTTCAAGAATGATTTTCCCAAGATTGAAGGCTGAGTTTACTATGTCCTTAAGCTTGTATAGAACTCATCGAATGACTCATCCTCCTCCATCTTTATTTCTTCAAAGCTTGTAGGGAGCCTTTGAAATTTTGAATCCTTAACAGCCTTTGTACCCTCATAGGTTGTCTGGAGGATGGTCCATGCTTCCTTTGCAGTTTCAGTAGAAGATATCTTCTTGAACTCCTCATTGGTGACTGCACTAAATACGGCATTCAACGCTCTACTATTGAAGTTTGCCGCCTTGATCTTGACCTCATCCCAATCGGCTGGTGCTTTATTTGGCTTGGTCTAGCCAATCTCTATAGCTTGCCACATCTTCTTATTTAAAGATTGCAAGAAAGCTCTCATGCGTACTTTCCAATATGCATAGTTAATGCCATTAAATAAATGAGGTATGATTAATGACTGTCCTTTATCCATGACAAACAGGGGTCAATGGATCAACACAACAAAGATTAAACCTCATCAGAGTGTGCTTGCTCTGTTACCACTTGATAGGCCACAAATTAAATTGACCTTTTGTGATTAAATCAATTAATTAATTAGCCAAGTGATTAATTAATCAATTTAACATGCAAACGCGTGGTAGCATAAACAAATCACTAAATAACTAAATATGCAGTGAAAATTAAATGACATGGTGATTTGTTTACGAATGGGGAAAAACTTGATGGCAAAAACCATATCGGGTGATTTTCAGGTCAACACTCCTGAAACTCCATTATTATCACAACAAGCGGTTACAAGTAAAAGAATCCCAAGTACCTTACCAACCTACAGTTCAACCTTCACCTCAATACCCAATTAGACTTGTTCTGTAGTGACAGTTTCCCTCTTTGAATGCACGGCTCCTAAGTACATGACTAACCAATGCGCGGATCCTAGTACGTGACTTCAACACCAACTTGAAAGAGAGGTTGGCTGCAAAGTTTTTCAATTCATCCTGTGGTGAAGATCAAGAAGATGCTTGGTCACAAAACCCTTTGGTGTAAATACATAGCAACTTCTTCAGAAGAGATGAACTAGGGCAAGAACTTTGTTTTTGATCACAAATTGCTTGAACAGAGTTTGCTCAACGCTTGTGCAACTTGTGTCTTCTTTAATGGCCCTAAAAACAATCCTTTTATATGTCTAGGGTTAGGAGAAAAGAATGCCTAAAGACACATTCACAGATCCCAAGAAATCATATTAGAAATCTGATTTTTATAAACCTCGACAGATAGAAGCTACCGAGAAGCTGTCGAGTAGGTGTCGAGCTTACGGGCTTGATATAGCTTTCTTAAGCTCGATAGATGCAACTGTTGAGCTTTAATGAATTTGCACTATCAGCTTGTTTTTCTTGAACAGACTTGATGACTTCAACACTTGATCTTGAAATCTTATTTCTTGAAGTATTAAAAACACCTAGAACTATCTAATTACAAGTAAAGTGCATTTTGTCAAATGATTAGCCAATTTACATAAATGAATGACATATGTTCTTAACAAGTGAAACATATATATCCTAACATTCCCTAATCTGGATCTTTCTCATGTTTCCATCGACGCCTAGGCTCAGACTCTTGCTCAGCTCTTCTACTCCGAAGGAACTGACGAGCTCTTCGCCGATGAGACCAACCTTAACCCTCAGGGTGACGGGGATGTTGTTCAGGTTGACCAAGAAAAATCCATTGAGGATACTACCCGTTACCTTGAAGTGAAGCAGACTATGGAGGGGAAGACCGAAGATACCCCTGTTGTCCAGCCGTAGTTTTTTTTTTTTTTACTTGTAAATTTTTAGCTTTTTGAGAGAACTGTATATGTTTTCTTCGATTGACTCAAGATGTAAACATTTTCCTTTTTGTGGACTTTTATTCATAATCTTTATTTATTCGTCGCTTATGCTTGTTTATACATATGTTGCTTTCTTTTTCCAAATTTTGAGACATGTACTTGCTCGTCAATTTAAGGGACTATTTAATTAATATACTTGTCCACCTATGGAGTAGGCCCGTCCACTTGTGGGTTTGACATAATTCAAATCAACCCTTCTTGATGATCCCGTCCTACCATGGTATTTTTTATCATCCTTTTGGATGAATGCATATATATATATATATATATTTTTTTTTTTTTTTTTTTGGTTTTATGATTTTAACTCATCCCTTGAGATGAACCTGTCTACTTGTGTGGACTTAATTTTTAACTCATTACTTGGGATGAACCTGTCCACTTAAGAACTATAATCTTGTACTTATCCCGTGGGATGAACCTTGTCCACTTATGGACTATAATTTTGTACTTATCTTGTGGGATGAACCCTATCCACTTATGGACTTTATAACTTTAGATCACCCCTTAGGATGAGCCCATCCACTTATGAATCTTTGATCACCCTTTAGGATGAATCCGTCCACTTACAGACTAATTTTCAGCTCATTCTTTGGTGAGGCTGTCCACTTATAGACTTTATAACTTTAGATCACCCTTTAAGATGAATCCATCTACTTACGGACCATAATCTTAGATCTCCCCTTAGGATGAACCCATCCACTTATGGACTTATCTTAGGTCACCCCTTAGGATGAACCCGTCCACTTATGGACTAAGAAGTTGCAAGTCGTCCTGTTTTCATAAGAAATTAGTTGTAGACATGTTTAATAGAGATGCACATATATTCTGAATAAACTCCTCTTATTATGTGATAAATATGTGTGTATATTGTTCTAATAAATAATAAAAAAATTTCTGTTTGGGCTTAAAAGTGCTGTAAATAGTAAAAATTAACTAAAAGGGAATAAATAGGAAATAAGGAGTGTCGTCGTCCTTGTTGCCATCTACTGGTAGTACTTCCCCTTCAGTTTCCTTGCAACCTCCTTGTCACCAGGTAGTACGCTGTCCTTAAGACAGGAGGTTATTGGTGTCGTCCAATCGTTCTCGAAGCCTATCTTATGCACATCGACATTGTTTATTAATGGTGATAGCTGAATGAAGGATAGTACCCGATTCTTTACCTGCTCGAGGTACTTCTTCATCCGTTCACTTTTGCATTCATAGTTGCCATTAGCCTAGTTGGTGACTACCTGAGAGTCGCAATACACTACCACGTCCATGGTTCCCGCTGCTTTTGACAGATCCAGCCTTACCATCAAGGCTTCATACTCTGCCTCGTTATTTGTCGTAGGAAAATCGAGTCGAATCATGCATTCAACCTTGTCACCTTTTGGGCTATGAAGTACCACATCAGTTCTGCTTGCTTGTCTGGTGGATGATTTGTCGTGTGGATACTCCATTGAGGAACTTCTCCTGCCCCCTGGCCTTTTATGTGCGTGAATTCTACGATGAAGTCAACGATAACTTGCCCTTTTATAGCCATGCGGGGATGATACTGCACATCGAGCTCGTTCAATTCAATTGCCCATAGCACCATCCGTTCGGCTGCCTTTGGGCTAATCATTGCTCGTCGTAGAGGCTTGTTCATTAGAACAATTATTGTGTGTGCCTAAAAGTAAGGTTTGAGTCTGCGAGCTGCTGTTACTAGGGCAAAAGCTAGCTTTTCCATTAGTAGGTACTTCTCTTTTGCACCCCAAAGCACTCGGCTCGTGAAGTACATAGGCTTTTGAACTCCGTCCTCCTCTCTGACTAAAGCTGCGCTGACAGCAGTTAGGGAGACAACTAGGTAGATGAACAATTTTTCACCTGGTTTGGATGGGCTTAGCAAAGGTGGAGAAGAAAGATATGCTTTTAGATCCTCGAATGCTTGCTAACACTCAACCGTCCATTCAAAAGACTTCAATATGCGGAAGAAAGGTAAGCATTTGTCCGTTGCCCTTAACACAAACCTATTAAGTGCGGCTACCTTGCCGTTAAGGCTTTGTACTTCTTTCATGTTTTTTGGAGGTGCCATTTCTATTGTGGCTCGGATCTTGTCTGGATTGACTTCGATACCTCTCTGAGACACCAAGAACCCTAGGAACTTCCTAGCCGTCACCCCGAATGCACACTTGCTTGGATTTAGCTTCATGTTGTAAGAGCGAAGGTTGTCGAAGGTTTCCCTGAGATCATCCAGGTGATCATCCTCCTTTTGACTTTTTACCAACATGTTGTCAACGTAGACTTGGAATTTTCTTCCAATCTGATGTGCGAACATCTTGTTCATGAGCCTCTGGTATGTCGTGCCTGCGTTCTTGAGGCCAAATGGCATCACTGTGTAGCAGAAAAGGCCCTAGCTAGTGACAAACAAAGTCTTCTCCTAATTTGCCTTGTCCATTTTTATCTGGTTATAACCAGAAAAAGCGTCCATGAAACTCAGTAATTGGTGTTGAGCCATAGAATCTACCAAGATGTCAACCCACAGGAGGGGGTAGCTGTCCTTGGGGCATGCTTTGTTTAGGTTTGTAAAGTCCATGCACATCCTCCACTTCTCATTGGCTTTCTTGACCATCACCACATTCACCAGCAAGTCGGGGTAGTTGAATTCCTTGATGAAGCCAGCCTCTTGCAATTTGTAGACTTCTTCCGTTACAGCCTGGTCTCGTTCTTGGGCAAACACCCGTTTCTTCTAGCGGATAGAGGGCAAGGTGGGTGTCACATTCAATTTTTGCACCATGATTGAAGGGTCGATCCTAAGCATGTCTTTATGGCTATAGGAAAATACATCTTGGTTCTCTTTGAGAAATGTCTTAAGTGCTTGGTAGACAAGTAGGTTGGTGAGGGTACCAATCCTAGTCGTTTGATTTGGTTTGGAGTTGTCAAGAGGTATCTCTTCAAGTCCTTTTATGGGTTTTTCCACCGTCTGTTGCTCTTCTACGTTCATTGTTTGTAGATGATCGTCCATCTCCAACATTGTTACGTAGCACTCTCGTGCAGCCACTTGGTTTCCACATACCTCTCTTACTCCGTACTCAGTGGGAAATTTGATCATCAGGAGGTAGCTTGAAGTTACTGCCTCCCATGAGTTGAGAGTAGGTCATCCTAGGATGGCATTGTATGTAGACGAGTAGTTGACAACAAGGAATGTAACATCCTTGGTGATTTGTTGAGGATAATCACCAACCGTCACGGGCAATGTGACTACACTGAGTGGGTATACTTTTGTACCTCCAGACCCAACGAGCAGGGCGTTGGTCGGGACCAGCTATTCTCTATCAATCCTCATTTGTTGGAATGCTGGGTAGTAGAGGATGTCAGCGAAGCTTCCATTGTCAACCAGTCCTCGTTATGTGTTGTAGTCCCCTACCTATATGTTGATGAGTGCATCATCATGCGTGTGGTGGAGACGTTGAGTATCTTCCTTTAAAATTCAATGATGGGGTTGTTGATCTGTGCCATCTTCGTTACGAGGCTTGTCTATTGGACATTCCAAACCATCCCGAGGTAAGTTTTACGGGCCTTTTTTAATGAGCAAGAGGTTGTTGTGCCTCCCACAATCATTCTTATGTCTTCTATGGGCGGCCTAGGATTCTTTCTCTCGTCGAGGAGCCTGTTCTTGTGGTGGGTTTGCTCTTTCCTTGTTGACGAACCTCTACAACTTTCCTTGCCTGATTAGAGCTTCTATCTATTACTTCAAATCGTAGCAGTCAGACGTGTCATGACCGTGGTCTTGGTGAAAACGGCAGTACTTTTCTCTAGACCTTTTATTGGGATCTCCCTTCAGCTTGCTGGGGAATGTCAAGGGCTCCTTCGTCCTTGGTTTCCATCAAGAATTGGTCGATAGGGGCAATCAGTGGGGTTAAGTTTGTGAACCTCCCTGTGGGGGGCTTGGAGCACCTGTCTTTTCACTATTCTCCAGTCCTAGCCATCTTTTGTCCCCTATTTTGCCTTGCATCCTCTTGTCTTTCCCTCTTCTTAGGCTTCTCTTCTTGGGCTAGCAACATGTCTTTCGCGTTCATGTACTTAGTAGTCCTATAAAGCCCATCCGACATGGTTTTTGGGTCATTGTTATATGAAGAAAATAGAAACTTACCCTTCCATAGCCAATTCGTGAATGCGGCCACAAGTATCTTGTCGTCAGTTTTATCGATTGAGAAGGCATCTTTGTTAAAGTGAGCTATGTAAGATCTCAACGTCTCACCTCTTGTTGCTTAATGCTCATCAAGCATGCAATGGACTTCTTATACTTGTGTCCCCCGATAAAGTGTGAAGGAAATTAGGCACTTAACTCCTTAAAGGTACTAATAGAGTTGGACGTCAACCTGCTGAACCAAACTCTTGTGGGGCCCTTCAGTGTAATGGGGAAGGCCCTACACATGATCTCATTTGCCACTCATTACAATTACATTAGGGTCTTGAAAGACTCCAGGTGATCTAGGGGATCCTTGGATCCGTCGTAGCTCTCCACTTGCAGCATATGGAACTTCAGTGGAAGTAGGAGTAAAGTGACGGGTGCGGTGAATGGTGAGTCAATTTGATGGACCAAGTCGTCGAGGTCACTAGACACTCGTCCTCTGAGGGCGTTCATCATGAAGTCCATTCGTTCCTTCATCATCTACATCTCTGCAACTATCTGAGGTGGAGTTGTATCTGTGGCAGATGGATGGCTCGTGTTAGACGCTCTGGTTTGCTTGGGGCATTGCTACCTTTCGGCCCCTGTTGGTCCCTTCTCTCAGCGCTAGTGCCTTCTTAGTCTTCCCCTTGAGTGTTAAGCCCTGCATTCTTTTGGTGCAGCTGCTCTTCTAGATCATGGTTTTGCTTGGTGAGGCATTCTATAACATTGGCAAGAGTTTGAACTTGTCTCTTGAGGGTGGTGGTGCGTGGTTCGTCTCCTTGAACATTGTTAGTGGTCGCCATCAAGCGAGTAAGTACCATGCAACTCTTTGTCTAGGAAGCGATACTATGACTTACAAGTCGTGTATTCCCACAGACGGTACCAGCTAATGATGCTGAAAATCGTCAGTAAGTCATACGGTCCTCACGTGCTCAAGACAACACCTACACAACATAGAATAAGAAGACCTTAAGAAAGTACTAGTGTGGTACCGACCAAAGACCCTTCGAAGGTTAAGTTAGAGAAATTTCACAACTCTAAAATGTCAAAGCTGGGAGAAATTATGCGTACCTTTTTTTATGAGGGCTTGGTGGTTTTTATAGTAGTGTAGAACTCCTTTTTCTTGGGCAGAAAGGTCTTTCCTTATAGAGAGGATTCTAATAAATGTACGTATTTTGTAGGATTCTTTTCATATAGGGTCCCCATTGATTGAGGGCTATTGTAGGGTGCAAGGTATTTTCATTTAGAATTCCTTGGAGTTCACTTAAGCCATGTGGGTGCCACGTGGCCCTGGTATCTATCGGCCTCGGGCCCTTGTACATAGAATCCGTCCATATAGGGGGACCATTTGTCATGTGATCTATTCGTCTAGTACCTCAATTCATCGTCATATTTTTGATAATCCATTAATTTTGTACCGTCAGGTTTATTTAAATTGATTTGTCAACCTTAATTTTATCTTCTTCAGTTGAGGTAATAAGTTGTTAATAAGTGGATTTTGTGGTGTGAATTTGTGTTAGAACTTAATTCTCTCTTTCCTGTGTGTATGCATGTTTCTCCCAAAAAATGAAAGTTGTTAATGAGAAATAATAAAAATATATAAATTTTGAACAATCAATAACTTTATCTTTTTTATTAGAGGAAATCCATAACTTACCATCTCAATAAATCACACACACACACACAAACACACAATTATTAGAACAAGTGAGAGATGGATTTAAACCATACTTCTTATAAAACTGAAAGATACCAAGTATCTTGTATTGAATCATAATTCAAGAAAAACTCAAAATACTACATATATGTCTCTGTGCATTGGTTTAATCGATGAAATTCTTATTAGTAGTTAACCAAACTAAATGACCAATTAAGTATTTTAAGGAAGAGTTTGGACCTCCATACATAATACAAATACATAAAAGTATCAGCACTTCAATACAATACAAGGTTCTTAACACCTCTTAATGTCTTCAACATCCATGGTTCAAATTCCTTGTTCCTCGAATATCAAATTTAAATTAAAAAAAAAAAAAAAAAAACAATACGTAAAAAAGAGCTTTTTAATTTTTTTAATAAAAAAACAAAACAAAATAAACTTAGAAATGAGTCCTGGTTTGATATTATGATGGAATATATACAATTAAGATGACATGATCATCTCTACCAACTTATTCAAGGAATTGTTGGAAGAACCACCTTCTTTAATGCAAAGTTCAACTTTCTCCTTCAAATTCTTGGCTTTTTCCCTCATCGCTTCCCCTTCTTTTCCTGCCATTAGTCTTCTTATAGCTTTCTCAATCTCACCTCTATCCAACTCATTCTCCAATTCCAGGCCTACCCTCCATATATGGCTCACATACCTTGCATTCACTCTCTGGTCTCCAAAACACGGTTTGCATATCATAGGAATCCCTTCACAAATACTTTCAAGGGTGGAATTCCAACCACAATGGCTCAAAAACCCTCCCACTGCACTATGCGCCAAAACTTCCTTCTGTGGTGCCCAGTTCACAATGCAACCTCTCTCTCCAATAGTTTCTTTGAAAATTAGAGACAATACTTCGTTTTTTGAACCACGAATTGAGTCTGGCCGAAACACCCACAAGAAACGTTGCTGGCTATTGGCTAGTCCCCACGCCATTTCAACTAGCTCTCTTTCATCCATGGCTGCTATGCTTCCCAAGCTTACGTATATAACTGAGTTTTTAGTTTGCTTCTCTAACCATGCCATGCAGCTAGTGTCTTCTTTCAATAAGCTACTATTGGGAGGGCCTGGACCAAATTTGTGCAGAGGACCAATGGGGAGGTTTGGAACTTGATATTGTCGTTGGATACGTGCCAATGATGATAGTTCAAGGCAGTCCATGGTATTCCAAATGATTGCTGATGAAGATGTCTTAATTTTGTACATATCAATCACTAGCTGTGAAAAGCTTTCCAATTTTCTACTAATGGGAAAGGGTAGATCCTTAAACCTGAGAGGGTGATGATTAGGAACTAGGTCCTGTGATACAGAATCTGAAATCCAGATTAGGATTGGTTAGTATTAGTGATTCATGGGCTGTGATTACTTAATGGTAAAAAGATACTGGGGCATTGCCATAGTCATTTTAGATCTATCAGAACCAAATTAGATCTGTTAGGATATAAGTTTGTGAAAGCCCAAGCATCTGCAAACCTATATTTGCACCACAAATAACTTAGTCTGACTAGGATTAAAATAAGATTAGGTTACATTTTTTTTTCTATAAATACTCAGAGATGTACATTTTTTCACGTAAATATAAATAAAGTTTGATTACTACTAGGGTACTACAAATTTTACTAAATTGAGCGTACAAATTGATATGTCACCAATCACAAATAGGTAATTCAAATACTCGTTTATGAGATAATTGAAACTCACCAATCATATTCATTACCACATGAGTTTTTAAGTTTTATCTAGTAAACCTTGTAATATCTTTAATATTTTTCATAAGGTTTTTCTCTCTTTTGAAAGTCATGATTATAATCATTACCATTGTTATCATTATTATGTGCCAAAGTAATTAAGTATGTTTGAAAATTTGTGCCAAAGTAATTAAGTATGTTTGAGAATATGAGGATAGAAAATGAAAAGAGAAAATTAATACAAACCTAACACGAACCAAACAATAGCTATATATCCACCCAGTGACAGAGCCAAGATTTTAGCTTAGGGGGGTAAGATTAAAATTAAGACAAGATATTGATAGTAAAATTAATCTAAAAAATAATAATTCAATGTTAATAAATAAGCAATTATATGCTAATGTAATTGTCACATGTAATCTAATTTAAATGTAAATTTTAATTTTTTTTACCTAGTTTAATTTACTCAAGTGTCCTTGATGTAAATAGTTAGTGATAATAAAAAATTGAGAAATTAACTTGAATGCATAAATTTTAATTATGTAATTTGATGATTTCTTCAAATAAATTGAAAAAAAAAAATCAATACAAAAGTGATAAGAATATAGTAATTTGCCTACAAAGTTGTATACATGTCTCATTGTCAGGAATGCTTTTAAAAAAACTAAGTAGAATTCACATTTTCTTTCCCTATTCATCTAAGTAGTTAAACTTTTGAATTATAGCAAAATTTCAAAGTTTGAAATTGTGAAAATGTGAAGAGGTGTAAGAAAAAGATTAGTAGATGCTCTAAGGTTTTTTTTAGGGCTGGTTTGTTAAGGCCATTTGAAGACTCTTTTGTGTGATTTAAATGCTAAAAACCATGGGGCTCACTTTGGAGTGAGTTGTTTGGTAGGGGAACTTTTATAAGGGTATTTAGATTGCAGTAATCAATATAGGTAGCTTAAAACATGTATTTAGAGAACCCATAAGAATGTGTATTCAACACTTAAGTTACAGTTATGAATGACATAATCATAAATATTGTGAAAACTGTGGGACCCACACATAGTCAATTAATTTGACAAAACACAATTGCCTTTTCTATCTCTCATTCACACGTTAGACAAGATTTCTCTATCAAATGCTCATCTCAGATTTGTACCAAATCAACGTCCCACCGCTATCTCTCTCTCAAATCCACTCTACTTTCTCTCAAATCAACATTAATCTTTTAGATGTTCCTCTCAACTTCCAACTGCCACTCATTACTCCTCATAATATCCCATCTAACTCTCCATATCTTCTAAATCATGGTAACAATTATATCACACCACGCCAATAAATGGATCATGACAGATTGTATCCTAATTAATTTAAATTATAGTTGACCATCTATAGGAAATATTATATATATATATATATATATATATCGACAATGAAGAGAGAACATGATGAGGAGATGGGAAGAAGATAAGATGAGAAAAAGTAGGAAGGAGAGAACAATAAAATTTATAGTAGCAGTTGGTATTCAAGAGGGAGTTTTCTCTATCTTCATTAAAATAAATTATTTTACACTATTCATGTCCATGCTTTGCACACTTTTTCTATATAAAAAATACCCATACCAAACAGTCAATTTTGTGTTTTAAGTTTTAAAAGAATGTTACGAAAATATGTTACTAAACACTTCTTCTTTTTTTTTCTTTTTTTTTTTTAAGTACTCAAAAAACGTGTTTTAGTATACTTTTTAAATCACAATTTTCATATTGTTTTAAAAACCAAAACTACAATATTCTTACTAAATGGGCCCTTAGCAATAAGTGTATAGTCACCATTTTTTTTCCTCACCATATTATTAAGAAAACAAATTACAAATAGTAGACAATAAAATAATATTAGTGAGACTTAAATAAAAATAAGTAACAACTTCACAACTCAAAAGTTACAAAGTTTATTTTGAAAAGTATCATGTACTTACAAATAGCATTGCTCATCTTTTAGTGGTATACTTTTCTTTTTCTTTTTTAGTTAAAAAATAGGTAGAGAAGGGCGACTAGTGTGACTTCTTTACCTTGGCGCGAAGTGGTAACTTCTAATAACGTATATAGAGGAATAAAAAGTTTTTATTTATTTTTTTTACTCGTGGGACCTGCTATTCAATCTTGATTCTTGAGACTTTGACTTTTACCATGGGAAAAGTGAATATGTGTCAAAGAAAATTGACCAAAATAGTACTGGATATTTTTTACTTTTGCTTTTGATTTGATTTTTTTCTTTTTCTCCTACAATCCTACCTCATTTATCTCCTGTCATTCTCTTCTTCTTCTTCTTTCAATAAAATACTCAATGAGTCACCAGTTAAAAAAAAAAAAAAAAAAAAAAAAACCACATACTATTTGAAAATATGTTATTTGAAATATAGTACAAAACACATTTTTTTTGCATTATGATTACTCTAAATAGTTGTTTTCTCAACACCCTTTAAACAACATTTTTTACATAATTTCAAACATCAATATTTAAACACTGCTAATAAACAAGCCTTTTTGTTAGTGCAATGTGCAGACTACTTTCAAGTTTTCAACCATGACAAAAGGCCATTATTAGAGCATCTTAAGCAGCTTAGCCATATTTTGGAATTGTTTGAAAAGTAAGCAATTACTTTTATATTTTTCCTACATACTTTTTTAAAATACTTTCAAATAGACTCTTTATAATTTTCCTATCCTATTTAAATATTATTTATTAATTTATTTTATCTTTTTATTCATTTCCAATAACTATATTTTTCAAAAAATAGAAAGATGTGGAGAGAGAAAAAAATAAAATATTAGTTTTTGAGTTCATCTTTACAAGTTTTTAAGCCACAAATTATTTTGCTCATCTAAAATAACTTCCAAATAAAGAAAGTGATTGTAGATGAGCAAAAACAATTTGCCTCATTTGGAGATATGGCTAGACTTGGTTTTTAAGGCTTCACTCTGAACTTTGTCTATGATTTTGATTTTAGCTCTTCCCATTGTGGATGCTCTTATACGTGATTTTTGGTGAGCTTAGGAGGGGCAATTGCCCCCTCTCGCCCCTCCCTTGGCTACGCCTTGTTTCCACCTAAACTTTCCTAATTCCAATTATACATTGTAAACTGCTAACTAAACATGCTCTTTAGGACTCATATAGTTCTACTTTGTGTTTGGTTATTTTATTAAGAAAAAAGGTGCAATAATGAGTAGAACATAAATAAACTATAATTAGTATAATGGGGAACACAAAATGGAGGTCATATAAATCTAAGACAGGATATTGCGCATACCTTCTAAGGAAACAAGACCTTCAAGCTTGAGTTGGGCAAGGGTGGTGCGAGCTATAAGAGTGGCAGCACTGGTGGTTCGTAAAATGATACTTGGAAGCTTCAGAAAATTAGCCACGGTCTCAACGAAGAACATGAGTTCATCATAGATGACGCAAGCGATATCGTCTTGCTGTCCTCCCGTCACTATTTGTGACAAGCATTCTTGCAAATGCAATTTACAGTTTACATTTAGCCTCTGTATAAGACTTAGTATATCCCCGGATGAGATTTCTTGGACGGATAAGCCATCCGGTATTGGAAGGAACTTGAAATTAGGGTGGTTGGAAGGATTAGGAGAATTAAATTCAGTGTGAGCAATGGTGATGGAGAATCCCTTGGAGTGAAGGATGGTGCCTAGTTGAAGCATGGGATTTATGTGACCTTGGAATGGACATGGCAACAGAACCAACCGGCGAGATCTCTGTCCATTCTTTTCCATCTCTCTCTCTCTCTCTTTCATGCACAGTGGGGTTCAGCTAATTGAATTGTTACTTGCTGCTGTCTCTTTGAGCTTTATTTAAAAACGAAAATCATATTACACCAGCCATTCCTAGCAAATTATATATTATTAATGAATTTGCCAGAAGTAAAGTGACAGCTTTGGCATGCAATTAGATAGATTACAGATTCTATACTCAGAAGAGGCCAAAATTGGGTAAAGATAAAGAAAGTGAGAAACTGCGGTGAAGTTTGTCTTTTATTGGATTCTGTTTTGCTATCCAATTTGAGTTTGATCTCTAAATTTGATTATGAGCTGGTAATATCGTTTAAAAAAAAAAAAAAATTAAATCAAGTCACCCATCTTGTTTTTTTTTTTGGGAAATCGAGGCACTATATTTGCTGGCGTTGTGAATTAAAATAGGGACCGTCTTATCAAAAAAATAAATGGGGACTGTCCAACCAATATAATGATTCTTTGGCCATGTTCTTTAGGAGAAAGTATATGTTGTTTCTGAAACTCCAACTCAGCATCTATATGGTGTTTCTAGGTCCAATAAAAAATTGACACATGTATTAAAAATTACAGATCAACAACTCAGTTAACTTATAAAATAAAAAAACAAACATCCCCCAAAAATTTCAAAGCCCGCCATTAAAACAACAACAGACTTTTTACCTTTTTTGAAAATCAAAATTTTCTCTCCATCTCTGCTTTCTCTCGCACCGCTCTGTCTCCTCCAAACCTCCATAGCCACTGCCTAGCATCGTTGCCGGAGCTACGCTGTTGGACATAATCAATTCCGAAAAGATCGACCTTTATCTGGTCAGAAAACCCAAAATCGTCTCTTATTCTCGTAGCTTCCAATCCCCAAAGCTGGAAGCTTTCTTGCCGCTTCCAACATCTGATATCGCAGGAAAGTTTTTTTCTCTTTTTCTATTTATTTTTTGTATTTTTCACATCTTATTTGTATTTTTTTTTTCTTACCGAAAATAAAAGGGTCTATCTTTTTATGATGTTGGATTGCACACCATAATCTGTCCTATTTTTATAACCAAATCTTACCTGAAATAGTTTTATTCTGTTATGGAATGAGAATACCTAATGTTGCAAGATTTGTATGATAATGAATTTGGCTTTGCAGGTCTGTTATGGGGTGAGATTTGGGTGTTTTTGTTTAGGGAAGAGACAGGTCTAATGGGAATTTGGGGTTGGGGTTTGGAATTATGAGTTTGGGATTTATTTGCTATCATTGTTTTAATTTGTATCCTATATTATTATCAATGTCTGTAACTTTACACGGATTGGGCTACTTAGATTAATTTTGATGGGCTGCCTAGATTAATTTTGATGGTTCCTTATAGCTAATTTATGATACTATTCATCTTGTGAGTTTGGGGTTTAATAGCTATTATTCTTTATTTTAGTTTGTATCCTATTTTATTATCAATGTCTATAAACTTTACATGGGATTGGCTGCCTTGATTAATATTGACTTGTAGCTAATGTACAATACTACTCATGTTAGTCGCCAAGTTGAAGTAAGATTAAATATTGCTAACAGTGTAATCAGTTACTTGAATATAGGTTCTACTGCTATTATGTTTACTAGATATTATATTTCTGTTGATATAATTACAAAGCCTACCCCATTGTTAAATAATTATTAAAGAAACTAATATTGAATATTTTGTTTCTTGCTTCCTTAATTAATTCTAAGTAACAGCCAATTATATTCATATTAAATCATGTACAAATATCTGTTTTACTAGATGACACAAGTAGCTATACTGCAGTGATTGGATTACATAAGAACTCTTAAACATTATCAGTTTGTAGTGTTTGGATAATAGAAGAATCTTAAACATTATTATCTGATTCCTTGACTTTAGCTGAAGATACGTTAGCTAAAGTTGATGTTGTCTCAATAGTTATTTGAGTTCAATTTCTTATGTTTCATTAGTTATAATGTGTTACCTACTAGTTTGTTGGTTGGAGGAAAAGAGAGTTCCAAGCTTCACCAAGAAGAGAGCTGGGAGGTCTGAATAGGGGAGGGCATTCTTTGTTGGTTTGAACAGAGTTATATGTCAACTACAAGAACACATGCAAAAGATTGATAAAGATAGAGTTGATCAAGATGAGTTAGTTGTACACCACAAGGAAGAGAAAAAGTTGAGGATTGCATTGTTGTTATAGTGGGTTGCATTTGTAATTATTGAGACTCTTATGATATGGTGCAATGGGGCTAGAGTGGAGCACAAAAAGATTTTGCCAAAAGTTTAGCTAATTTGGATCAACTTTACATTTTAATGTTATTGTTATGATTTGTAATGTACTTTGTCACCCATTTGATGGATTGTCTATTTTGAAAGATTAAAATAAATAAATAAACATGGCACTTTGTTCATGAAATCTCAAATTGTATATTTTTGAAGGAATTCTAACATTGCTTTATACAAGTATTCCAACTCCTTAGACAACAACAGCATTTTCATCATAACCAGATATAGCAGAAGCAAAGTTGGCTCCTACAATGATTAAAGCTTATGTGTAATTGAAAAGCCATTAACTTGAACCATATATTTTACGTTGTACTCAGTCATCATTCATGATTTCAATGCAACTATTCTATCATTAATGCATCACATTGCCATCAAGGTCTATTACAAACTAATCAGCTCATAACTAGCAAAATTTTCCAAGTAGTTTTGTACTAAATTACAATGTAACTATAGCAAAGATGCTTATTCCAGGAAGTGAGTTTCCACACATCTGAGAACAATTCCATGAACAAAAAGACAACCTGCATAATTTCATTCCATAATATCACCTCCCATATTTTGGCGTTACCATCAATACATTTACCAAATTATCTAAGGTTTCACATCCATGTTAATTAATGGTGGTGCAAAAGGTAAACAAATGTTATACACTTGGTTCTTTTTTTGCATTCTTAGAAAAGACACAATTAGTGGTATCCAAAAATAGACTATAAAGTTTGTCTATGTCATGCTTCTTTTTGATCATGGTGTGCTTGGTGGGGCTACCGTGCTTCTGAAAGTCTTCTTGTAAATAGGCTGACTAACAGGTCCACATTCTGGTGGCCTTCTCTTCCCTTTGGGATGGGCCACATTTTCATGCTTGTCACCAACAAAAAATGCCCTCCCCTGCTCATACCTCCCAGCCATCTTCCTTGTGAAGCTTGGAACTTTCTTTCCCTACAACAAACAAACTAACAGTACTTCATTTCCACAATTAATCTACCTAACGTAAACATTTACACAAATCTGAAACTAAAAAACACAAAATCCAAAACACACAAGTCCCAAAATATGAAACCTAAACCGCAAATTACTTACAGTCACTGTCAGGTTTCCTTCTTTCTTTGGAACAGGTCACATGGTGGCTGATTTGTCTTCAATCAGTGGGTTTAGGTGTTTTAACTGTGACTTTCAATGATGGCTTATCGGGTAAGCCACAAAGTCATAAAAAAGAAGACAATGCATAACTATCCTTCACCTTGAATAACCATATCATGCACATATAGAAAATAATATATAAGAATAAAAAGTACTATTGCATAAAAATTTTCATCATTTGCATATAATTAGTTTAACTAGAAGTTACTCATACATACACAAAATCTATTAAGTTTGAGTAACTTCATTAGTTACAAAAGTTTTCCAAATTGACAGCTATAATTAATGTTTGGCTATACAATCACTTATCCAAATTTTCAGCTATGCTAACTGAAAAATTTTCAAGTAAAAAATACCATCCAAGATGTTTTTCCACTGTGTAACAGAACAAAACTTCACATCCATCTCTGCACCATGAAAAAAAAATTATATCAACAAAAATATAATGTATACTAAACATAACATTAGAACCTATATTCAAGTAACAAAGTACATGGCTAGCACTATATGATCTTAGTTCAGCTTGGCGATCAACATGAGTAGTATCATTATATGATCTTACTTCGGCTTGGCAACCAACATGAGCAGTATCGTACATTAGTTACAGGGAACCATCAATATTAATCTAGGCAGCCCAATTCCATGTAAAGTTTATAGACATTGATAATAAATAGGATACAAACTAAAACAAGGAATAATAGCTATTAAACCCCAAACTCACAACATGAATAGCATCATAAATTAGCTACAAGGAACCATCAAAATTAATATGTAAAGTTTATAGACATTGATAATAAGATAGTAATACAAATTAAAAAAAATGATAGCAAATAAACCCCAAACTCACAATTCCAAACCCCAACTCTAAGTCCCCATTAGATCCGTCTCTTCCCTAATTAAAAACACCCAAATTTCACCCCTATAACAGACCTGCAAAGCCGAATCCATCATCATACAAATCTTGCAACATCACATGTTCTCATCCCATAACAGAATAAAACCATTTCAGGTAAGATTTGGTTATAAAAATAAGAAAGATTATGGTGCCAAATCCAACGTCATAAAAAGATAGACCCATTTTCAGTAAGAATAGAAAAATACAAATAAGATGTAAAAAATACAAAAAAAAAAAGAAAAAAAAAAAGAGAAGAAACCTTTTTCGCGATATCAGATGTTGGAAACGGCAAGAAAGCTTCTGGCTTTGGGGTTGGAAGCAACGAGAAAGAGAGATGATTTTGAGGTTTTCTGACCAGACAAAGGCCGATCTTTTCGAAATTGGTTATGTCCAGCAGCTCCGGTGACGATGCTAGGCAGTGGCTATGGAGGTTTGGAGGTGAGAGGCGAGAGAAAGCAAAGACGTAGAGAAGATTTTGATTTTCAAAAAAGGAAAAATGCGTGTTGTTGTTTTGATGGCAGGGCTTTGAAATTTTTTGGGGCATTTTTGTCTTTTTATTTTAATTTAATTAAGCTACTTATTTGTAATTTATAATACATATGTCAATTTTCTATTGGGCCTAGAAACACCACACTGATGCTGAGTTGGAGTTTCAGAAACAGAATATACTTTTTCGTTCCTCAGATGATCCACAGTAGTGAAACTAAAAATTTAGCTATTTGATACCACAAAAAGTTATTTTATTTATTTTACTTAAACACATGTTGCAGTAGTGGATCTATTTTAACTTTTAACACAATAAAATAAAATAAATATCACAATAAAATAATATATCTACTCCAATAAAATAATATATAAAACCTAATAAAAATTAATTTCCCTATAACCCACAGATCATCCACAACCCATAGCAACTATCAGAACCACCATGATCACCCACTAGTTCACATCACCCACAACACCATTAAAACCCAGAACCACCATGATCCACCACCTACAACCAATAAAAAAAAAAAAAAAAAAACCCACTGTGATCAACCCAACCAAAACCCACTAGCCAGATCATCCACAGTTGACAAAAGCCACAGTGATTAACCCAACCAAAAACCCAAATCAAACTCAAATGGATCGGCAGCGTGGGTTTGAGGCGGATCGGTAGCATGGGTCTAAGGCGGATGACGGTGTGGGTTTGAGGCTGATTGGTGGCTTGGGACGGCTAGTGGGTTGATGACGTCGAGCTTCGATGGCAGCGCTGTTGAGGATGAGTCAGGTTGGCAGCGGTAAACAGAGAGGTGAAAGTTTAAGAGAGTGAACTTGAGAGACGAGAGCTTGAGCTTGAGTTTTAGATGAGAGCTTGAGAGTGACACAGAGAGAGCACGGTGAGAACAAAAGAAAGTAAAAAAATAAACCAAGTAATATTATTTTAATCCGGGTTGGAATAATATATATATATATATATATGTGTGTGTGTGTTCTTTTTTTAGCTCTCAACTATAGTGCACATCCATAGATAGATGTGCACTGTAGCAATGAAGCTAAAAAAAAATAGGTATAGCTCCACTGCTGTGTGGTTGTTTTTGGTGTTTTGGTAGAGCTAAAATAGCTATATAGTTATTTAGTTCTACTGCTGCAAGTGCTCTTATATAGTCCTTGCCATAGCTTGAGTGGTAATATTATATCAGATATGATGGACCAGCTAGGATGCTAAATCGTTTTGAACTGTAATCATTATTTTCATTTACAAATTATTATGTATGTACACATTTTTTTTTAACAAAACATAGGATATAGTTTTTGCCCCTCTTATACCAAAATGAATTTAAATATATTCCATTATTTAAATTTATTCTTGTCTTAGAGGAAACAAAGAAAAAAAGCTTCAATAGTTTTCGGAGGTTTATTATTATTTATTATTATTATTATTATTTAAGTCCAGCTAAATGGTTTTCACAATTTGGTACTAAAATGATATAATATTAAATTAAATGACTTTACTTTAAAAATGTTGGCTTCTTTATTAAATCATAGATAATATAACCATAAACATGCCAAAACTATGCTTAAATAATTATTTCAATTGCCAAATAGTAGGTTGAAGAAATTTAATTCTAAAAATATTTGAAGAGAAACTTTTTACTTAAAATGACATGATCATCTCTACCAACTTGTTCAACGCATTACTAGAGGAACCATCTTCTTTAATGCAAATATCAACTTTCTCTTTCAAATTCTTGGCTCTTTCCCTCATAGCTTCCCCTTCTTTATCTACCATTAGTCTTCCTATAGCTTTCTCAACCTCACCCCTCACCAATTCATTCTCCAATTCCAAATCCACCCTCCATACATGGCTTACATACCTTGTATTCACTCTCAGGTCTTCAAAACATGGTTTGCATATCATTGGAATCCCTTCACAAATGCTTTCAAGGGTGGAATTCCAACCACAGTGGCTCAAAAACCCTCCCATTGAGCTGTGCACCAAAGCTTCCTTCTGTGGTGTCCAGTTCACAATGCAACGTCTCTCTCCAACAGTTTCTTTGAAAATTTGAGATAGTACTTTGTTGTTTGAACCATTAATTGAATGCCATTTCAGCTATCTCTTTTTCATCCATGGATGCTATGCTTCCCAAGCTTACGTATATAACTTAGTTTTTAGTTTGCTTTCCTAGCCATGCCATGCAGCTAGTGTCTTCTTTCAATAAGCTACTATAGGGCGAGGCTGGACCATATTTGTGCATAGGACCAATGGGAAAGTTTGGAACCTGGCATTGTTGTTGAATACGTGCCAATGATGACCGTTCAAGGCAATCCATGGTATTCCAAATGATTGCTGACGAAGATGCCCTCATTTTGTAGGGATCATTCATTCGTAATGAAAAATTTTCAAGATTTCTATTCAAGGGAAAGGGTAGATCCTTAAACTTGAGTGGATGAAGGTTAGGAACTAGGTCCACTGAGACAGAATCTGTAATCCAAATTAAGATTTGTTAGTTTTAGTAATTTTTTTGGTAAAAGCATGTCTGGCATTGTTATGGTCACACTACAAAAAACTAGACCTGTATTGGCGTTTTTTATAAATGCTGATATAGGCATATCTATAGCTGCGTTTAGAGAGTCTTATAGTGGTGTTTTAAAAAAGTGGGTCTATAGCAGTGTTTCCAAGGGCCTATAGCAGCGTTTTTAAAATGCCACTATAAGTACTGGCCACTTTTTATTTTAGTGTGTGTGTATATATATATATATATATTTTAATAAGAGCTAGAGGAGAAAAAAGACTACTATAGGCCATTGTCAGAGTAGGACCTATAGTGGCATATGAAAAAAAAAAAAAAAAATCTCTCTCATGTTAATCTCAAAGCTCTCTCAATCCCTCTCTCATTCTGCCACCGATTTATGTCTCTGGAGATCAAAAAAATGTTGACCCACGTTGCTGATCTCACTTTGCCACCGATCCTATATAAATTGGTTTGTGAAAATATGGGGTTTTGTTCATTGTTCTTTGAGTTTTGCGTTTGATTTCTCAGAAAATATAGGAAAATATGTGTTGAGTTTTGTGTTTGATTGCATATGGGTGCCGAAAATCTGGGTTGGAGTTTTGTATTTGGTTTCAACTTATAAGAAAATCATGTTCAATGTCTATTTGTTTTGTAAATTTTTGGCGCATGTGTTTGTATTTTTGTAAATCTGAGTGATATATTTACAAGGTTAATGTAAGAAAAGAAAAGAATTTTATTATTATTTTTTTTGGTTGAGTTCTTCATGTTCAAAATATTAATGCTTTCAAATTTTAAAAATTAAATTTTCAATTTTAAAAAATAAAAAACTTTTGATTACCATCAAAAATTTTTTTTGGTTGGTGGTTTTTGCCTATAGTGGTGTTTGTAGAATGCCACTATAGGGTGAGTCTATAGTGGCGTTCTAAGACGCTGCTGTAGCCTTTATTTTATTTTACTTTATTTTATTTTAAATTGGTCTATAGTGGCATTTGCAAACGCTACTATAGGGTAGACCTATAGTGATGGTACAATAGTGGCATTTGTAAATGCCACTATAGCAAATGATGCTATAGCCCAAATGGGCCTATAGTGGCGTTTTTAGTACCTATATTGGTGTTTCACAAACGCTTTGCAGTGTCATTTTAGACATATGCCAGAGCTGAATTAGTTGTGGTTGCTCTAGGAATTTTTTTCCAACGTAGTTATTAAGAGATTTGAATTGTACAAAATCTTGTTAGTAAAATGAGGAGTTTGAATATATTAACATTACAAAAAAAAAAAAAAAAAAAGCAAAAAAGAAAAAGAAACACACACACACGCACACACACACAATGTCACGCCCTAAACCTAAAAGGGTTCAAAGCATGAGAAAGACATCTCAAAAGTACTTGCAGATTTTTCTTTTTTGACAATTAAAACCAAATAAATCATATCAAGCACCAATACCAAGAACGATCATAATAATTTCATTAAATATACTCCCAAAGTAAGTAAGAGCTCTATGTAATAATTATAAGGATTATTGGCCACAAAAGAATAGAGGTCTGAATAAATAGAATTAAATATTAATAACTTGTCCCATCAGTGGAAATAAAGTCATAACTACTATAATATACAAAAGAATGAGTCAAGTCTACTTTATGATGTACATCATCTAAATATCTGCATTACAAAAGTTCAGCCTCCATTAGTAGTTAGTCTAACTACTGCTAGCCTCCAAAAGTTGTCTCAAATGGATTATTGCATACTTTGAAAAGTTTATAAAATAATGGGATGAGACAAAACCCAGTAAGTAGTATAATTAATGGGGGTGGGGAAAATGCAAGTTCATGATAATGAGCATTTTATAATTTGGGAATTTCCATTTGAATTCTGCAAAATAAATTTCCTTAACATCATGACAAGAATGATAAACATATTGTAGCACCAAGCTTCCCAAAGTAGCTATGAAACTACATATTAGTCAATGTGAGCCATAAGTATATCCAATAACATTTCAAAACTAGAAACCTCACCCAAGGCCACATGACAAGGTCATCACACAGATGGGATAATCACCAATATCATGGCACAATGACAAATCCACATCAAAAGCTCACAAGTTAATATATTTGAAATATATAGCTCACTTCCAAGTAGTTTCATAAAATATTTCAATAACCAAATATCCATAATATTCTCAAAATCCTCAAAACCATTTCTTGTCATAAGTATTTTGCATAAATTTCCCAAATAATACAAGCTAAGATAAAGCATCTTTAGAATTTGCAAATAATGCAATAAATTCATAAAATCCATTCCCAAGAATTTTATAAAAGTTGCTTATCTTTTCTATGCTGACAAATCATGTATTCCCCATTTGCATTACCAAATATGATGCACTTTTCATAAATAGTCATATATAATAGTGTCACAACACAACACTTTTAAGAAAACATATATCCATATATAATTTTCTAAAATGTGTTTGACCCAAAAAAACATTTATGCAACATGGTTATTTTCCAAATATCCTATTAAAAAGCTACTTACCTCGTAACCCTCCAAAAGCCTAATTCTCCAAGCCCCAAAGGAGATTAGCTAGGACCTAAATATTACCAAACAACCCTGTTAGGGACATATTTTATGTAATTAGCTAATTCTTTGACAAAATGCACTTTACTTGTAGTTGGGTAGATTTAGGATAGGTTTAAGACTTCAAGAAACATGTTGTTCAAGTCAAGTGTTAAAGCCATAAAGATCTGACCAAGAAACAAGTGAAGAAGAACTGTTCATTAAAGCTCAATAGCAATCTCGAAAGAAAGACTTATATCGAGATTTAAAGTCGAAGCTCGACAGAAGCTGTTTCTGTCGAGACGTACGAAATCAGAATTCCAGATTTGACTTTCAGCCTATGTTTGTATATTTGTATAGAGTTTCTTCTCTTACAATCCTAGACATATATAAAGATTATTTTAAAGGTCGTCGCATATGCAAAAAGTGCCCTAATTCAGTATGCTCTCTGAAGAAGTTACTACATCTTTATGCCAAGGGTTTTGTGACCAAGGAGCTTTTTAATCTTCATCGTTGATGAACTGAAGAACTTTACAGCCAACAACCTCTTCAAGTTGCTGGAGTTAGTCATGTATTAGGATCCGTGCACATTGGTTAGTCATGTATTAGGATTAGTGCATCAAGGGAAAGGGAAAGATTGTCCCTACAATACATGTCCAATTGGGTATTAGGGTAAGGATTCAATTGTAAGTTGGTATTTCGAGATAGAACAAAGGGTTTGGTAAGATTCCTTATACTTGTAATTGCTTGTAATTGATAATAGTGAATTTTTGGGAGTGGTGACCTTAAAATCACACGGTAGGATTTTGCTACGGTAGTTTTCCCCATTTGTAAACAAATCACCTGTGTTAAATTTATTTTTCGCTGCATTTAGATAATTTGGTGATTTGTTTGTACTACCATGTAATTGCATGAAATTTGATCTAATTAATTAAGTTGGGTAATTAATTAATTAATTGCAAGTGGTCAATTCATTTTAACCCAATAAGTGGTAGTAGAGTAGGCACACTCTGATTAGGTTTTAATTTTTGCTGTGTGATCCATTGACCCCTGTTTTTCATGGATAGAGGATAATATCTTATTATACATCCTTTATTTGATGGCACTAACTTTGCATATTGAAAAGTACGTATGAGAGCTTTCTTACAGTATTTAGATGAAAAGGTTTTGGAAGTTATGGAAATTGGTTGGGTGATGCCAAAGGAAGCATCAATTGATCAAGATGAGACCAAGATCAAAGCGGCAAACTTCAATAGCAGAGCATTGAATGCCCTATTCAGTGCGGTGACCAATGAGGAGTTTAAGAAAATATCATCAACTAAAACTGCAAAGGAAGCATGGACTATCCTCCAAACAACTTATGAAGGGACTAGGGCTGTTAAGGATTTAAAGCTCCAAAGGCTCATGAGTAGCTTTAAGGAGATAAAGATGAAGGAGGATGAGATGCTTGATGATTTCTATGCCAAGCTGAAGGACATAGTGAACTTATCATTCAATCTTAGTGATCATATTCTTGAGCCTAAGATTATGAGAAAGGTGCTTAGATCTTTCCCTAAGAGATTTTATGCCAAGATAATAGTGATTGAAGAATCAAAAGACATTGACATTATTCCTTTGACTGAGCTGATTAGCAACTTGCAAACCTATGAATTGGGTTTGACTAGACTTGGGAAAGGAACCAAAAGTAAGAATATGGCACTGAAGGCCAAAAGTAATGAGACTGATAAGTCTTCAGATGATGAAGATTCCAAGATGAAGTCCTACATCACTAGGCAGTTCAAGAAGTTCATGAAAAGTGCT